>VSDK01019768.1:0-18856 GCA_009767595.1 Symbiodinium kawagutii | reverse complement strand
ACCACCAACCGTCTTTCAGCAGGTCATCAACGAGTTGGCTTATGGTCTCCGAAGCCGTGGCTATTTGGAGCGCATGGACGGCGACAACGTTGTGGAAGTCTGGGCCTGGACGGAAGACCAGGTCGGGGTGGCTTGCTGCCGGTGAAGCCATGGAAGGAATGGATGGAAGCCATGGATGATGGTGGTTTTGATAGGGGATTTCAATGGTTGGCAATCACAAATGGTGGGTTTTTACAAGCAAATGGTGGGTTTTCTATGGATTTTAGGGGATTGCAATGGTTGATAATAGGGAGTAAAGGGGAGAATCACAAACAAACTTATGGTTGAACAACTGCTATGTTTCTCAAGCCATGGGGGACCCCCAAGTTATCGTTGAGGTTTATTACTATTAATGTTTAATAACTGGATGATAACTGGGGGTACCCCTGTATTGAGAAACAGCCACATGGTAAGCAATACTTGAATCAACTACATAGTAGCCTTTGATTATTGGTTGATTATATATTGGCTGACGAGTGGTTGAGAATGGTAAATAATGGTAAGTGAACAAGCAGGGGTTGACCATTACTACCATCATCCCTTGTATGTGGATCTCCGATGGAAAAAAGAGGTAGTTGACCTTCATGGGTTGGTGATGGACGGTCATCAAATATGATTGACCAGTGTTGCTGTTTGGTACTGAGCTACATAGCTGGCTGGAAATGGGCCATCTCCACTGATTTAAGAATGCATGATCAATTTCTAGGTCACCGGAGGGCCAGAGGGCAATCAGAAATTAAGTTAATCAAGATTCATGTCATTTGAAAATGATTGACTATATGTCCATGTCATGAGTGATCATGAACAGTCCAAACAGTGTGGTGTCTAATCCATCCTTATACCAACATGTGATTTTAACTCTCGCGGTGTTCCGATGCAAGGTTTAGCGTGGTAGTGAACCAACGGGTGGCTGTGATTCTTTGTTTGTGAGGGGCCATGCAGTTGAATTGAGATTGATGGTAAAACATTGCACGTTCATTTTGCAAGATTGTTGTTCGTTTCTTGCAAAACGGTCTAGTCACATAAAACGCTCAAGACTCATGTGGGTTTGCACTTCAATGGGTGAGGCTAACCTAGCACTACAAATTGGGACATTTTGCACATGGGTTTGCTCAGAACAGATCAGACAGATCCTCAGCGATCAGAACTTGGACAGCAGCAGTATAGCAACGGGTGCTCAAACTTGTGCCGGCTTATGGATATTTATCCCTACCTTTCCAGTCATAGGTAACCAGGGAACCCCTGGTGTAGGGATGATTACCTGTTATAAAGGTCACCGGTTGCAGGTAGAGGATGGTATTGATGATCCACGGGGACCCGACCTTGGGGATCACCGACCGACGCTGTGACCCACAGGTGGAATCGCCTCTGCAGCGATCTTTCTTCTTGGCTTTCTTTCGCAAATCCATGTGGCTTGCGGAATCCGGCGGGAGGGTCATGCGATGTCATGCGCGTACATATGGTGGGTGCGTGAAAACCCGGCCGGCTGGTGGATGGTGACCTGTGGCCATGATCGTTACGAAGAAATCTGAATGATTGCTTGGGGAGATGCAACAGGCCGGGGCTTCCTCGAGAGCTCAACAGATCTGTTGTTTTTGTGAATCAGACACAGGTTGGTGGTTTCAAACATTTGTTATTTCCTTTAGTATATAATCATTAACAAATGGTTGGTTGACTAATATTTTTCATGGGGGTTGAAACCACCAACCAGGCCAGGACGTCCTCAGCCTTTTTCCGATTTGTGGATGGTAGGATTGTTTAGAGGACTGACGCAGAGTCGGCTGATGTGAGGGAATGATCAGGTTGTTTTTTGTGGTTCCAGGACTAAAGCCAGGATTTCTTGGATTTGGGTGTTTCTCCAAATAGGGAGCCCAAAAAATGGTTGGTTGAGTGCTACTAAATGACTATAAATGGATGATTTTGGGGGTACCCCTATGACTTGAGAAACCACCATTTCTTGGATATTCCGGTTGTCCATCAGGTGCCAGCGACAGGCCTGATCACATCTTTGTCATTTTGATCGATGGTTGAAAGTTGAAAGTAGGCTTCCAGGAAGCCGAGCCCAACATGATCAAGTGTAGGGAGGTTTGGAAATCAATGATGGGGACGCTCAAATGAACACAACCCTATAAACCCTATATGATTCCTAATTACAGGTTATATTATAAATATAAATATATATATATATATATATACATATATAACCCCTATATGATTCCCATATGTTTACCATTATAAATGGCTATAACCCTATAATCCCTACATGGTTCCCACATGATTCCTGTATTTTTACCGAGGATTTTGTTCAGCGCGCTCTTCTCGGTGTGTCTCATCTCTGCCATCACTGGGCTCTTCATCCGCATCGCGGTCCATGGCTCGGCCGTGTACCTTGGGCGGCAGTGGCGGCCAGCTCCAGCCATGGTGGCGCCTGCAGACATGGCTGCATGGTAGATCCATATGGGGGAGCGGTTCTCAAAATAGGGGTACCCGAACAAATGGTGGGTTTAGTACTAGAGATGGTTTGAAAAAGATAATTTGGGGGTACCATGTTTTTGAGAAACGCCCATATTCCGACTCTAGATATTTCTGGTATATTACCAGCAATTTATGGTTTAGTTGGGGATGTTTGCAACTTTCGCTTCTGGATCAACCACGACCGTGAGCTTCGCGCTTGGGGAAATCGCTTGGTCTTCTTGAGGCTGATGTTCCCACTGGCCCTCGTTGCGCAGCACTTCGGCATGAGCAACAGCCGGATGTCACTCAATGTGCTCGCGCGGAGCTTTCCATGGATTGGCATTCACGTGGATGTTCTACGGACAGGAGGACGAAGATTGACACCGCTCTTCAGGTCTCACGTGTTGTTCCTCCTGATCCAGTCCTTTGTTCCTGGGCAAACAAGGGAAGTTTTCATATATGTCAACACCAAACTGGTCGGTCTTTGTTGTTTGTTTATATTTGTTTTACTTTTCCCAGTAGAAACAACTGGCTGGTTGGTTGGCTTATATTTCATAGGAGTTGAAAACACCAAGAAACAAAGGCGCCGGTTGTTTCCAATGACTTTTACCTTTGCTTTAGTCCGCAGGTTGGGATCGTTGACTGGTGGGAACACTCCAAGTCATGCTCCGACATGAAGATTGAGCCACCATTTCTTGGGGGATAACATCGATATGGATAACCACATTTGATGAGATGCAGTGTGGATCAATATCATTACCAGAAAATCGGATAAAATGGGTAGATGACAGGACTTAAACATACTTAGACTGGTCCCTTCGTTCGCGGACCCTCACCACGTCAGTCTACCCTGGGATTTTGACCCACGACCGTGCGTAGCGCTAGCGCTAGCTTCGCTCGCAAAGCTAGGCCTACTTGAGCTGCAACCTGGCTTGGCGCTTCTTGGTCTATCGCAAGAGTTCTCCAGAAGGTTTTGAAGAAAATATCTTCAGTTTGTGCTCCATGGTTGAGCTCTTCAACCTGATTTTTATTCGATCTGTGCAATCTGCTGGCCTTTATCCCAAAGTGGTGATGGCTTCGTTGGTCACTGGTCTGCAACTTCGCTGAGATGTGGCTGGGCTTCGTGTCCAGTTCAGAGCTAAAACCATTTTACAAGTAGAGGTTGCCCAGCTGATGGTGCCATCATTTAATTGATAATGTCCTGGAGATCTACACTATACATTTCTTATCATATCATATCTCTCTATACGGCCAGTAATATAGAATTGTATAATTTATACATATGCAATACGTTTATGTTCATATGACTAATAAGTTATGATACTATACATATACAAATGAACTAGTTCCGTTATTAGCATTTAAGAGCTTGCACACAGCCGTACAAATCACTCCCTGAAAAGATTCAAGCGTCGTTCAGCACGGATTGGTCAAGCTCCCTGGAGCAAGCTTCCATCCATCTGATCCTGATCATGGCTAAGGTGTACCTCCATTTCTACATTTTTTGCTCCCTGTACCCTTTTCACAACCTGGCCTTCGTAGCTTGCTGCTCCTTGTGCTGCTACGCAATGGTCTACTGCTTGAATCATTTTGAGGCGGGCTCGCCGCATCGGTAGGTGGAGCAGCGATGTTGAGCTCAAGCCATTGAACTGGTTGCCTACCTGGCTCATGAGTAACTAACAGTTCGGGCAAATATAACTAGCTGGTGATTCTCAAGGAGCTAAGGAGCCAGGGGTATCTCTAAATCCCTTTAACGGGGGAGCTAAAGAGCTACAGGGAGTGGTGAAACCAGATGGTAGAACCACATTTGATTGGCTTATTGACCAACTTATAACGTTTGGGGGCCTCACTTTGTAGCTTTGCGTGGCAGATCACACCTGACTGGTTTCATGGCTTCAGGAACCAGCCTTACGCGGAGACCCCTTCAGCAACAGCACTCCCACTGCTGCACATCCTCGGGTGCCATGGTGGCACATGGCGGCACAGGAAGTCGTCGCGTGGTGTTCCTCACATTGAGATGAATGGTCTTGGATTGGTCAAATCAGCGGGTTAGGACGGTATACTATATACTTATACTTATTCAATAAGTTAGTAGCACTTTAAGATTATATATAAATGAATATTGTGTTCTATATGTGTAAGGTGCAAATGCATGAATTTGTTTATCAATGGCTGATAGAGTTGCTGGGGATCGCCGTGGTGGTGCGGGTTGCGCCGTTCCATCATGCCATGGTTGACAGTGGTCACCCTACAAGGTGGGTCCCCAACCACTTCTAAGTTGGTTTGTAAGTGACTTAACCAGAATCGGACTTGCCAACAAAGTGGGCGCCCAAACACTTTGAGCTTTTGGTTTGTAACTAGCTTAACTACAGTGATTTCTACCAGTGATGGGGGTTATAACCCAACTTACGACTGCTGGGGGCCCACCTTGTAGTGACGCCTTGCTTGTGGAAGTACACCTATTTCGAGGGTAATCTCCACCTGTGCTGAATTACTTTTGTAGCGGAGCTTGTGACTCAAATATCACCGTCAAGACTCACGATTTGGTCACGCAGTTCAAGATATGAATTTGGATCCCAGGTTCACTGGTAAAGATGGTCGTGAGTCATGGGTGCGTATTTCGACTTCGGACATTTTGTGATCTTTTAGGCAGTGGTGATGGGGATCAAATCTCCTCAAAACCCAGGGGCGTGTGCCGCCTCAGGTCCCGACCGCTGAAGATTTACTGAAAACGATTCATCCGAGTCACTCCAATTGATCACGCTTTTTGAGGGATTGCAACTGGTGATCCGAGCACTCAAAAAACAAGTCGACACCTCTTTGAAAAGTTCGCCAAAATACCAGCACCGTGGAGCATGTGAAACGGCTGCTTAGCTCAGCAGCTCACCGTCGAACGGTGGAACGGTGGAGCCCAGGCCCTGTTCCTCCCCATGCTTTCTCCTTCGTGGACCATGGAGGTGCCCTGTCGAGCTGTAGCTGTCACAGATGGTCATGGACGGCTCAAGGAAAATATCTTCGATCGTATCATGTTTAATCATATGTGATTTTACTGAATTGTATTACCTGTTATGGATATAGTATGCTCATAACCTTTATATACAGATACATATTTGTGGGTTGCCAACAAACAGAGCTTGGTTGAGTTCCAGCAGCTGTGATGTTGGCGAGGGCTTGGCTGTCAAGGCTGCTCCGCTGTGGACCATGTTCTACCCAGCCGAGCCTGCCACCACATTCCCGGAGGAAGACACTCAGTTGCAGTGGGTGGCTGGTTGTGGGGGGTTTTTGGGGCAAGGTGCGGCAGACATTTCTAGTGCAAGCCAAGTGTGGAGTGTGAACTCCTTGGTGCAAAGGAAAGCCCAAGACTAACATGTAACTTATTGTTGTTTTAAGATTTGCAAACTTCTCACAAGCTACGTATGAGCTCGGAGTGAAATGATGTGAAATGAATCATTCAAATTCATTGAAGATGTTTAGGTGTGCGTGTGTTTGCATCAGGTTTCAGTATCTGAATAATCCACCATGATTTCCACTGATGTTCAGTAGCTCCTACGTCGAAGATGTTTACCACTTTTGAAATTGGTGGCATTCCTTTCCGGCGTTCCATTCTTCGCCATTGTCAAGCACTGTCAAACAATATACCTCTATCATTTTATCATTATTGGTCATCATATTTGATGTTCAACTAGGATGAGCATCAACAATCCTTGAGCTATTGACAATGATACTGTAACGTAGATCCTCTTACCCGTCCAGGTTCAACCTTTCCAAACCAATGCTGCCAATGATTGATGTTCTGCACATGTCCACATGTTAATTATCCACATCAGTGGTTATGATTTGGTATCATTCATCGTTGTTGTTGTCGGCATCACTGCTTGCAATGGTGACATGATAGCCGCATCATCAATCCTTGCTAACCACGATAAACAGAGTTAAGCAACGTTGTTCAGTGACCTCTGTAAACCAGAATTTGCCACTATGATCAACCGATTTGAATCCACCATCAGTCACAATAATTTACTCAGTTTTTTGTTGACAGTTCTTGGCCAGTATAAACCATTAACACCTATCATGAAACAGTATTAATCATGAAGCAGTATGAAGCAGAACCATTAGGCAAAAGTTATGGCTCAGCATCATGCAGCATTTTGAATCGTTTGTGAGCCATGAATTAACCATGAATCAAGTACCATTAGATAAACATGATCTAACCAGCACCATGAATCAACAAACCAGTAATTAATTGAAATAAAGCATAATAAAGCTAATGAACCTGAGATTAAGTACTGTTAGCTACTTATTGCTAGTGCTTAACTAACCATTCAGTAGTACTAAAGCCCATGGCAATTAGTAGCTGGTGGACCATGGTTTACCATTCGTATACGGTGGTTTCTCAAAATAGGGTTACCCTCAAATCCTATATCAATCATCTATAGTAGTGAAGCAGTCACAACTTGGGGGTACCCCAAACTGGCTTGAGAAACCACCATATACTGGATGTTTCGCCATCATTGTTGGTAATTTTCCCCTACTATTAATCACTATAATCCCTTATGAAACCGATCGTTAACCATATTAACCATTTTTAACCGGTAATAATCCTTACTATTTACCACATATACAATTATATCGAACCGGTTAGTAACCTCCTGCACCCTGCAGCATTGCACGCAGCTCGGAGATTGGTCCAAGGCGATGCGGCATATCCAGAGTGAAGAGTACAACATGGCCTGAACAAGCCGTCGTAGACGCGATGAACCGTGGGTGCTGATTGGTCACCAAGTGGATGATTTTAATCATGGATGATTAGTAATTGATATAAAAAGGGGCCAACGGCCAATCTATTAATGAATAGTAGTATCTTGAATTAGTCACTGTAGTGGTACCCAATGGGGGATACCATCTATTTTCATGGTATCCTGAATGGATGATTAATAGGGGTACCATTGATAGGGCTATCATTGTTCATGGGTACCATTTCAATGGCGAATGGTGGATGATTAAAGCTAAAACCATAGGCAAATGGTGAATAATCCCATGATTAGATCCCATGGTTCATAATGGGTGATTGATGATGGTCAATAATGTGTAAGCAAAGGTTAATAATGATTGGTTACCGGATGACAAAGGGCTGAGTAATGTCTCATGAATGCTCAATGACAGGTCTATGTTGATCAATAATGAATTGTTTGATATTGAGATGATGGTTAATAGTTCTGATTGTTCGTAGGGTTTGATGATGGCACTTAGTGATGGTGTAGTAAAAACAATATATAGATCATAGTCATAGTGGTTGACTGATATTTCTTGATAGTTGGTGGGAATAGGGGTGGACCAACTCTACTACCGGCTGGTGAAGTTGTTGATGTTGACAATCCTGACTCATTATGTTTCATACTGGTGCAGCAATATTCGATACAGAAATGTATAATTCAAGAACTGTGCTATGATGATCATTGTTGGTGTTTGACTGATGCTCAACCCAGGCAAATGATAAGAAGGATTGATGAAAATGAAGGATAATGGTTCATAGCAAACTGTTATGATTGATGTCAATGATAATGAAATCATCCCAGCAGACATGGCTACCTTAACCATTCAGAAATGCACATGGCCCATGGGGTGTACCATTGACAAATGGGGGGGTTCTCAAGCCATAGGGGGCCCAACAATTGTTGGTTGATGACTATAAATGGCAATGGTTAATAGACTGGATGATTTAGGGGTACCCCACTTTAAGTAACCGCCAAATGTGATGACCATATCGTAGCAAAGATTGAATTTGCATTGAACTCTGCCAATGTTACACCAGGTGCTGCACAATTGCTATGTCAAAGCATAGCACTACCACAATGTCAAGGTGTTCTATCAGTGGTAATCATTGAACTAACCGTGGGTTCGGCACAATCTCAGGGATCCGGCAGGGTACCCTCTGGTAAACTAACCTGGCAACGGAAAATCAGCCATTTATTGGTGTTTCCTAGGGTTTCACTACAAAATATGACCAAAATCCAGCCAGCCAGGTTAGTTTACCGGAAGGTATATGAAACATCGATGAAACTAATGGTTGCCTTTTGCTGTTCGGACAACTGTTTCGTCCATTTCAAGCCGCCAGTGAAGTCATGACCAGACCAGACCCCACCGGGCAGCGATGCGAACTCGCGCGGCGGGCCCCGGAACGGGGGTTCGCGACACAAAAATGCTGGGTCCGCCGCTGCGTAGATGTGAGATCTCAACTTGCAGATCTGCATCCTGGAAACAGCGAAAGATGGATCCCAGGAGGGATATACCTAGGGTTGGGCGATGATCAGTTGCTGCCAGGGTCTTGCGCCGCCGGATCTCGCTGTGAGTTTCCAGGTCAAGTTGTGTAGTCAGTCAGAGTTGCGCCGTAATCGTGGATTGGTTTCTATCTTTGATGCGGAAATTGCTGAGAATGGGAATATCAACCAAGCAGATCCAACCAGGATCCAACCAGGGACTGCATCTACGCTTTCTTTTGGCGGTCAAGTGTATCAAATCCTATGGTTGGTTCAGGCTTCTGTTGCGTTTCTCTATCCAAAACCGCTTGGTTTCACCACATGGTTAACTTGCTCTCAGTCGAATCCATGAATGAACCCCTCATTAAATTAATGGTTAAGTAGTGGTTGGTTAACCGATGGTTGATGACTGGTTGAGAATTGTTGGCCAATGGTAGTGGTTGGGGGGGAGAAACTGATTTGGCAGTGGGTCAAAACCCTGTACCCCTGGTTCCCCATCATTAACCATTGTTTTCCCTTATTATTGTTGGTAAATTCTCCATTAGTTGGTTGGTTAATATTGACCCATAGCCATTTTTTGTCCACATGGACATGCACCTGCTGGTTGGGGTGTGCCAGGTGGCTCTCGAAGGAGACAACGGGCCCCTTCCTCCGATGAGGCGTGGTGAAGATGTGGTCCATTGTGAGGTGATATGGCGAGCGACCGGGTCAAGCCATGAATAGCTGGTTAATTGGTTAATAATAGGGGATGACAAGCAACAATACCAGGTGATATACCAGCTGTGTATGGCTATGAGTCAAGCAGTTAACCAACCAATTTCATGAGGGCATGATGACCAACAGACTCATACGGAAAACAATGGTTAATGATGGAAGAACCAGGGGTACGGGGTTTTGACCCACTGCCCATATTTTGTCAAGTGGTTGTCGATACTTGTGGTTGAGTCTTGTTTGAACCATTTTGAACCCAGTTCATGGTTCCTATCAATGATTGCTACCAATCAAAGATGCAGAAACAGTGCTTGATAACTTAGCAAGTAACTCGAAGGCAAGCATCAATATTTATCATTGACCATCCCCGGAACGGTATTGGATAAGCACTTCCAAGTGGTAGATCGCCATGTTTGATAAAGCTTGAAATATAGTGTTGGTTGGGGTTAATGTTTGCTCAAAGAGCAGGGAGTAACACAAGGGGTGGTGATCCCATTGAATGACATGTATTATAATCATTTATGTCATCCCATTCAAAAGATAATCACCATAGGGAAGCACCAACCATAGACATCCCATTTATAATCACCAAAATGTGAATTTCTACGGTTGGTGCTTCCCTATGCTAGCTGTTCCACATTCTTCGCTGGTTCGCTGGTTCAAGCAACATAGTGTGACATGGGTCCAATGTGTTCAGTCTTCACAGCCTTGCTTTATCTTGCTGGAGTTGCACGTGAGTGAGTCCTTTGTCGCAAGAAAACTATCTACTTCTACAGTTGAGTACAGTGACTGTAAAATAATGATCAACATGTGTGTTTCTCAGAATAGGGCTACCCCCCTAATCATCCATTCATAGTCATTTATGGCAATAAACCAACCACTTTGGGGATACCCCTGTTTAAGAAACCACCACATAAAAAGGCTATTGTTTGAGGATTTATCGAATGGCCAAGCATTGCGACACACCTGGGTTTGACTGGTGCACCATGAGCAAAAGACGTGACCTTGGAAAAATAGTTGTAGACTCAGTGGTGATTATTATTGATTGTGAAACATTGATGATGGTGGAGAATGGTGGTTGATCATAATTAAACGCAGGCTAATGCTGGTTCATGATGCTTAAGCCTTGTTTATGATGGATAAAGACAGGTTAATGATGGTTTGTTATATTCAACGATGCTCAATCATGGTTGGTAATGGTAAAACACTGGTGGATCACGGTGGTTGTGAACATCCCGAGATCTCTCGACACCGTCATCCTGTGCTCATCGCAGGAGGCAGCGAAGGCAACTCAGAGTGCAATTCTCAGATCCTTCTGGCTGTCCAACTGGGGACGGTCGAAGTGTGGCTATGTTTGCATACAACAAGGGCTACATGGCTACAACCAACAGGATAATGATTTGTTCAATATTGTTCAATCTTGGAGTTATTCATGTTTGGATTCACTATGGAGGTACTTGATCTAGAAATTGCTGTTTGCACAATACAAAAAAACAGTATGGCTACAACCAACAGGAAAGCAAATCCATTCAGAGATGACGAATTGTGTTAATGTGTGGATGAGCATCCATGTTTTGCTTGTTCAACAGGGGACTGCTGGGCACCAAATGAAGGTGTGTATGTGTACTCAGGATCATGATGGGGACGTTCCATCAAACGAAGCTGGGTGTTTGGCTGCTACAACTGACAATATTCGAACGTTACCAGCGCGAAAGGCTTAGCAGCATAAACTCAGGACGTAACGTGAACTTTACAGTAACAGTGAATTAGGTTCACAATTCACCTAACGATGTTGTATTCGTGTGCATGATCTAATAGTTGGTTAATAGTAGTGTTTGGGGTGGCAGGAATCCACTTATGTTTGTAGTTGGCGTATGCTCGGTTCATGGTTCGTGAATCCCAAGCAATAAATATCATACAAAGGTGAATGATGGTTGATTAATGCTGGTTACTAGTCGATGAGAGTTTAGAAAGGTTGATGGTGGCATCATGGGAGCTCTTCAAGTGAAGCGTAGTTTACTGCTTTTGATTGAAGGTGAATCTATATTTGAGGCGGTCAAAGAATGACCTCGAAAGATGGCTCTGGGTCAATACATTCTCTTCCGTTTGATTTGGTTGGCTATTATCCCTCATAGTCAACTATTGTTAAGAACTGCTAACCCCTATTTGCCAGTACTGTTGTCTATTAACCATTACTAACTTATAGGAATTCACCATCCTTGATGGTTAAAGCCCTGATCGCCGGATTACCTCCATTCTCGTCGCACTGACATGGGCTTCTCGTGCAGAAATGGAAGGCCGGCTGGAGGAATTGACCCCTAGCCTCGGTAACGAACGCAAGTGCTTCACAATAAATATTTGATAATAAGCAATACTGGTTTTAACATAATGACAATAGAACAGCAAATATAGCAAATACTATAACATCTTTGCCAGAACCACTAGTTGACTATTGGGGAGAATGATCTCATTTGGGTGGTGGTTTTGTAGGGGTTATACCGTATACCCATAGACAATGGTTACGAATAGGAAATATTAACCAACAAGAGTGGTTAAACACCAGCTGGTTGACTATGGGAGATAATGATTATACAGTGGCTGATGGATTGTATAATGATTAGGACAGTGGTAACAATTGTTGGCTCTGGGGGATAATGATTATAGTTGTTACAATAATTGTATAATGACCAACAAAATCAAACGGAACACAGTGGCTGCTGATTATAGAATTATATAGAATTATATAGGTGATTTAATGATGGTACATCAGGCGTACAGGGTTGTGACCCACAACCAAATATATACTACAGAGTAACATGACCAGCAAGATGCGTTTCTCGAAATTGGAAAGCCCAAACATGGATGGTTTGATACTATAAATGACTGACATTGGATGATTAGGGGGTACCCCTGTTTTGAGAAACCATCAAATAGCCACGTTGGTTTATCACTCCATCTCAGGGTTATTGACTAGCAGTACTGGTAGATAGGACTAGAGTTGTTGGCATGCAAACTCAAGCAACCTCGCAACAACTAGGTGAGCACCACACTATAGCAAGGTTCCCAGGGGCTGAAACCATGCTGCACCAGGACTTTATAGAGTGGGGGGAGGGCTTCTTCCCTGGTTGTTCATGTGAGATGGGTCTGAAATGGAGCGTTGAACTGCAGCAAAGTGTTTGAGGGTCAAAGTGGACCTTATACCTCGCGGACGGTTATGATTTATGACGAGCAATTGATTGCGTACTCACGTGGAGCAGCTCCTGGGTAACTTCATGATTTTCACATGGACGAATCAGCATGCACGAATCAGGGATCATGATATTCACCGTGCATCAGCAAATGAAACATTATCAACCATCAACAATGAGTACAAATACCGGCTGCAACCATCATCAATCGCTAATCTTCAACCCTTTGCATCAATCATCATCACCAACCAACAGTAGAAACCATGGCCAACCTTAGTAGAAGAGTCAAGCTGCCACTTCCTGCAAGGCCTTGCGCCGCAAATGTCGCTGGCTCAGCAGGGGGATGGTGGACTGGGATGCAACAAAGCCACATCAGACATCACTAACCATTAGTGGTTGATATGGCTATGCGTCAATATTAAGCAACCAACTAATGGGGCTTAATAACCAACAAGAATAGGGAAAACAATGGTTTATGATGGGGAAGCAGGGGTACAGGGTTTTGACCCACTGCCATATTGGTTGGTGGTTTCAAAGATGTTAGATGTTTAACCATAGTTTCTGAAGATTGTTTGGTTTACGAAAACATGTTTTGCCTGGCTTCTAACCATGAACCATATATATGATCGTGTGTTCTGATTACATTCGAAGAATAACATCATGAACCCTTAATTCACCAGTAATGAACCATGTTTAACTGTCAAGAGGCGTTTCTGTTGCTATCATTCATGACTCATGTGCAATATTCATTGGCCTGCTTGGTGATTGTTACAACCCAGGGTCAACCAACAGACTTGTGTCATTTCAATTTTCGATGTATCACAATAGGTGAACACGTACAAATGGTTTTGATTATATACAACGAATACCCAGCAATGATCAGTCAATTGCAAAGGTGTGATTCTTCGGGTGTTAGATATTTGTTCACCCCCGGATTTGTTGTCAACAAAAAGGGGCACCACCAAAGGGGCAGTATTTCTCGAATGGCTCAGCAGGTGTTTTCGGACAATCATCATCCAATAAAGACACGGACAGCCGGGGCAGCACTTGTATTCTGAGCCTCGCCGGTCTCGCCGGCCCTTGGTGTAGCACACAACGATCAAGAGAGCTTGCAGCTTGGTTGCGGCATTCGAGCAGAGTGAATGATCACGAAGCAATACCCTATGCTTCCAGTTACCACTATAGTAGGTAACCAACCCTAAAAAACAATGGTAGAAACCAGCTGGTTACCTATTATAGAGGTAACTGTAACTGGAAGGGTAGGGATAGAGTTGGGGAAGGCACAACCACTGAGTTTTTCGTTCCCTTGCGGGATGATTTTCCTGTCCCTGGTAGATTCAGCAAGGCCAAAAATTTTGTTGCCACCCAGACCGGTCGAGCTGATCAGCAGATGCTCATCAGCAGACCAATATATATTGTTGTGGGTCAATATTTAACCAACCAACTAATGGGGGATAGTAACCAACAATAATAGGGAAACAATGGTTAATGATAGGGAACCAGGGGTACAGGGTTTTGACCCACTGCCATATTTTCATTTTTTCTCAATCATCGACCACTACCAGCAATCCGCTTGGTGCAACGTTTAGGCCCGTGGATCCTCGGCGACTTCGGATGGTACAGGAGCGACAGCGACGCGCGTTGGGAAGCGGGGAGTGCCCTGCGAAAGTCGGATCACTGACACGGTGAGTCCACAAGTGACAGCTGAACCATGAAGATATTAATGTCTACCCAGGATTAATAAACCCCTGGTTAATTAATTAGGGGGGTCACCATTCCAAGGCTTTTGGGGGATACCCCCTATTAATCAACCAGGGGGTTCATTAATCCTGGGTAGACATTATTTGTTATGAGCTACCAATGATTACTGTAAGTTATGTATTATTGGTTATGAGCTCATAATGATTTATAGGTAATGAGCTGCTTGATGGTGAATCAGTTTGATGATTATTGGGGGTGAATTCTTAGTTTTATGAAATGATTGGTATTATCAATTAGTGGTTACTTAGTGGTCCACAAACGATCCTTCATGGGGTTTCAAATGAGTGTCCACGTTGTTCATTGACTGGGTGCCAACAAGAGTCACAACTGCAATGGATTCCAAACAGACAAAACAGATCTCATTGAAAAACTGGCAGCCATGAAACAGAAGCGATTGCTTTGGCAGTTTCACAAATGGATGTTTCTTTAGCATTATATGCTAGTGAGGGCTGTGGGATGGCATTCAACCAAGCAGATGTTGAAATTATGTTTCTAGATGCACTAATGGTTGCTTCCATGTACTCTGAGCGGCACTGGCAATACCGATGTGGGCCTGTCCGAAGTCATGTTGGAACCCCAACATTGTCGTGCCCAAAAGTGAATGGTTAAGGGTAGACCAAAACCATTGACAACGCTACTTGGGCGATCATTCCATGTATGGCAAGTGCTTTGTAACATGAGCTCAAAATGCTAGCGGTTGCCAGCGACTCACAACGATCATCACCAGTTAAAGAGGGAACAGCATCTGCACGTAGCACCCGCAAGACTATTGCAACGTAGTCACTTTGGGTGCTATTACCAGTGAGTTTGCTCACCTAGTGGTGCTATGACCAGTGATAGTTGACCAACTAAGCATCAGTTAGCATAGTACCTAGTCACGACTCGTGCGCAGGGTAATCAGTTTGATCATTCCTAACCATGCGCACTAGCTGGTCACTGCCTCGCAGCTGTTTTTTTGGGTCGTTTCCAGCCGCCACAGCTGAGCTGTGGATTTCAACCCGCCGTGTCCAGCCAACCAGCTGGGGATTTTTGAATCAAAGATGGTAGATCTTATCCCTGCCATAGTTGATGGTAAATCACCACTTTATTTATTATAGAACTGGTGATAGGACTGGTGGTGGTGATAGCCGTGGCGGTGTTGTTGGTGTTGGTGTTGGTGCATTGTACGTTCATATTATGGATCCTCATCTCAAGCTAAACCAGCAGGTCGGGTTCGACACTGCTCACAGCAGGATTACTCTGACGTCGCCTGAGGTGGGATCGACAGCAAGTTGAAAAGATTTGGAAAGGCTGCCATTTCCAAATGTTCTGACAATGCTTGAAACAAACCATGAATCTAATCCGGGTGCTTAGTCAGTCAACAATTCTACATCGTTCAGCATACAGCCACTGGTTAGCTGCACACTTTTAACTTCAGGGTATACCCGGTTGAACATCGCCCAGTGGTGCGAAGATTTGACGACAGATTCTTTGATGAATCCATGACCACGTTTGTGTATGCCCAGTCACCTCCAAAACGGCGGTACTTGATGTTGGGAAACCTGTTCGGAGGGCCACTATGATGACTGACAACCCTCAATCATGTAGATGATATGTACAACTAGACTAGGTATCCTGCTTGAAGGTATCAAACACTTCCATACTTCAGAGGCACGGTGCATTGGCCGACTTGGAATTTGACATCTTGGCATTGAAGACTTTCATGTAATTAATGTCACCGTAGAAAATCGATCCTCCGTTTGAAAGGTTGTATCCCTGAGACATTTGAGAGAGCGGCGTGGGATGTGTGGGATTTCCCACCACCTGGCAGCTTGACTCAATCTAGAGATGGCATTGTTTCAACTCGGTGGACTCTTGCGGCATGGCTGCCAGTTGGCATGAAGGAGGCAAAGTCTTTCTTCGAGCAACCACGCTTCATCACTTTTCCATGTTTCACGCTTAAGATTTCAGCCTTCAAGGAATCGGTACATATCATTTGTAGCCTGTAGTATTGTACACTATCCACTTTTAGATTTACATAACAAAAACAGAACATATTTTGTGATATGTGTTTATAATTGTTTATATATACATATATGATTAAGACATCTATAGATGCGTATAAATGATTCAAACATCTATAGATGTAAATAATTTAAACATCTATAGATGTAAATGAATGTAAATGTGCAACTAGATTCGCATACGCTTGAAATCTGTTGGCCTCCGCCATGGACTCATTACGTTGGCCCTTGCAGCATCTTGGTTTCTGCAGCAGGTGCGTTGCAAATCTAATGTGCTGGTGCGGGGAAGGTGGTACCAACAGAGTGACCCAAAGAATGATCATTTCAACATTTCCATGATTGGTTATCATCCTTTGATGTTATTCACCATTCAGTCACAACCTCTATATGAGCTCTATATAGAGCCACCAGCTAGGATGTATTCAACAACTCTGTATGCTTGGTGGTGATGTTGCCGTGTACCACCAGGGGGCCCCTGGGTTCGTTTTGGAAGCTGAAAGTTGATCGATTAGTTGGTTGATATCGGTGGACAACAAGGATTGATAATGAATAAGAAGCTAAATAGTGGATAGGTATAGGGGACAACCAATGGTACGTGCCTGCTGGCGAATGATACTTAATAATGGTTTGTCTTCGATTGACGATAGTTTAATGATGATGCATGATGGCTACACTTGGTGTAGTACCGGAAGCTGCCATGCGGATGTTTCATGACGGCTGCATGATCTACCGTTGATTCCACAAACTTAATCCACTAGGCTCTGAATCTCAAATTAATGGGGCTTATGTCAGCAGTTCAGCTCAGAATGCATCCAACTGCCCCTGATATGCAGTGGAGCGTGCCATTCTTGTTGCGCTTTGTTGTAGTCTGGTGCGCCCAAGGACAAACCATCAATCACCAAGATGGCTTACCACCTCCTCATGGCAGTACCCTACTGTCGTTGCGGTATTTTGACCCTATGCCAACCCAAACGGTGTTCAGGTGGGGTCGTGGTTCGTGATGGTAAGCTGGATTGCTTGACTCAGCGCTTGAATCTGCTTGAATCTCCTCACTTCAGCAGGGAAATCACCCAGAAACTGCCTGGAAATCATCCAGAAACTGCTTGGAAATCACCCAGAAACTGCTTGGGACATCACCACAGCAGCTGGGTGACATGGCCCACCCAGCTGCCACCCAGCTGTAGCCAGCACGACATGCTCACCGTGGGGATCGGTGGGGGGAGCTCCTCTTAGGACGTGTCCGGAAGTGGAGGAGGCGCCAGCTGGGTCAGCCGCAGTGAACCAACCAATGGTTATTATAATGGTTAGTAATAGGGGCTGACAAGTAACAATTATAGGGGATATATAGATATACCAACTATACGGCTATGGGTCAAGCAATTAACCAACAATTTCATGGGGAAGAAGTTCACCAAGCATTTCAAGCAGGAAATATTTCATGGTTGGGGGAACCAGGGGGACTAAGGGTGAACTGACCCACAGCCACCTGGCAATGGATCTTCATCATATTTGATAGTGAAACCCCGGGAAAGCACGAATAAATGGTAGATTTTCCATTGCCAGGATACCAGAGGGTAACCATGGTAGTCGCCAGTTTCGAGCAAGCAGTTCCAAGTCATGGTAGTAGTAGCCAGTTTTTTTTCGTAACTTAGTAGCAACCAGTCTGACCAGTCAGGGCTATCCTGGTGGTAGGCATTGGTCACTGGTTTCTGCATGACCACATGGTTAGCTTCCAATTCGGTGGCCTTTGGAGGGGTCCACCGAGGTGCTTACCAGCCTGGCTGTTTGGGTGGCC
The DNA here is from genome assembly GCA_009767595.1 of Symbiodinium kawagutii. Classification (NCBI taxonomy): domain Eukaryota; class Dinophyceae; order Suessiales; family Symbiodiniaceae; genus Symbiodinium; species Symbiodinium kawagutii. The sequence goes on along the minus strand of VSDK01019768.1, from coordinate 648 downwards.
CATGGTTGGTCAATGGCTGTCCAAGCGATGGCTGGTACATCAGCAACCACCAGGATGCCCTTCATCCATTGTAAGTTGTCCTTCTCGCCGACAATGGGGTAACTGGGAGGACAGTAGTCATCAATAATAGCTGGTGGTTCAACTGCGATGTTGATCCTCAATCGGACATTGTTGAAATCCATCTCGCGGGCGGATGTATATGTGCATGTGTTTGTGTACTGGTTATCATTGTATGTGAATTCCTGGCACACTTTCACATTGCCATACGGGGTTAAGCAAACCTCGTTTTGGATAGAAATTATGGGTTGTCCCAGTCACTGGAATCGCTGGCAGCTTCACCGGCGCAACCACCTGTGTCTCAGGTTGGAGATGCACAGATAGGCCCAGTGGATCGCAGAAGGACTGGAGCAGATGTGAACTCCGTGTCTCCCACCGTCGCGCTGCCCCATCCGTCTTCGATCTTCATGATCCCCCCAGCGTTAGATTCGTTGGGTTTGCTCACCCCCTAAAACTGGTAGAATTCACTAGGGTGAAGTTAGGCAAATGGTGGTTTCTCAAAATAGGGGGTCCTCCCAAATCATCCAGTAGTAACCACTTCCAGTACTTTAATGCCTGTTGAGCTTGTGAGCTTATAACATAACTTATAAC
>VSDK01019766.1:373724-386990 GCA_009767595.1 Symbiodinium kawagutii | reverse complement strand
CCGACAGTGCCATCGATGGCGATGGGGTTCTCCCGCCCCTCGGGCAACTCGTGGCCCAAGAGCCTTTCGCCTCCAATGACCCCGGCCGACTTCCCCGGCAGTGAGGGGGCCTCATGGGTTTTGGATTTTGCCCTTTTGGATTTTGCACATCTGGAGATTGGCGAGTATAAACACAGCCCACCACTCTTTAGGAGCAGTGTGGGGGACCAGCAAATGAATTGCGCGGAAAAAGGATGAAAAAGGTGTGTTGAAAAAACAATCATCAAGGGTCAGGCCGGCAGATGTTGCTCCGAGGCCCCACGCTCAAACGCGCGGACTTGAAACCTTTTGCCATAGCTTGCCATTCAAAAACAAATTGAGTGCCCAGAATGACATAGGTATGAATTTTTCGATTTCAACAGGTTACTACTTCTTATTCTTTGCCAGCAAAATTTGCAAAAAACATGTTGCGAAAACTATGTTTTCAAAATTCGCTTTCCATGATGCCTTCATAATGTATCTTTGTAAACTTGGAAATTTTCATTTCCAACATTCATCAAAAGCATGGTCACATTCTGTATACAATATTGACGAAGATTCGTATTTTCAAACTTGCCCGTAGGAATGGTGCAAAAATGGTCAGTGCCCAAAATTGATAAGTTGAACCTAAAAATCAACCCTTCATCCGCGTCCAATGTGGTTGAATTTGGGTTTCAACATCTTGCCCAAAAGAAATACGAAACTCGTTTGTTGTCACGTTTTTTGCACGATATTGTTGAAAATTGGATGTAAAAACGTAGTTCCACTGCTTTTCAAAATCGTTCAAATACTTCACTAACAAATTCCGACCTCAAAAATTTGCTAGCTGACCTTGTTGGGCCAGGACTTTACCAAGCGGGGTGCTGGAAAATATGCGGCGAACACGATACGATATGCTTCCGATCGTTTTTCTTCGATTTGATTTGGCCCATGTACTTTTCGGGTTCCTCGACTTCAAAGAGCGTTGCTCGTGGTTGGTCTTCAAGCATGCGGCGTGCGCACGGAGGTATCGGAGCAATTGCGAGCAAACAGGGGGCAAGCGTGCGCCGCCCTGAGCAATTGTGAGCGTGGGCCGGGAAAATTTCGTAGAGACCTGGAACAACCTCCGGCAGACCAAGCAAGCGTCAACCAACTGGGGCGACCGTGAGCGGCTGCTTTAGTGTCCTAGTTTGCATATGCCATGCGAACAACCCTTCGGATTTTTTGCCGTGACAAAACGCAGCATTCCCATGATTTTTCGGCAGGACTTGGATTGGATAATCCCAGCGGGGCCTTTGGATTTTGAGCGTTTTCACGTTTATTAACGCAACAACCCCCGAGGGAAAAGAGGGAACGCAATCATGATGCCATCGTGGGAAGCAAGTTGGCATAGTCATGGGAGGTTGTGACCCCAAAAACGCGAAATTCTGCACACCCCGGCTTGCAACCATTGGTAAGGCGAGGGGTTGTCTTTTCAAAAAGACGAACGTGCCAGAAAATTGAGGTCTGGGTGTCCGATTCCAAGGTCTCCCGTGGATAAGTTGGTCAATCATGACCGATCTACGTTGGTGTTTGGGACCTTGATTGTGTAGATATACGCGAGACACATGGTGACAGAATGGTCGCGTGTTTTGATTTTGTCAAGGTGTGAACTTGCTTTCCGAAAATCTCGAAATTTCAAAGTTTTTTGGTTTGGGACATAAAATTTTGTAAAGAGCAAGTGCTGTTTCATGCGTCGTCAATGTTCATCATGACAATATTTTTTTTAGACTTTGCGCTTGCATGTCGGGGGGGGCAACTTTTCGAGGGCGCAGGCAAAAAAATTGAAACAAAACTAGATCGACTGCAGACGGTATGCAACGCTTGGATTCTTACAAACAAAAAACTGGACGCCAGACAAAAAACTGGATGCGAGAAACGTGGAAAACTGTTTGAAACTACCGTTTTTCCCAGGCTTCACTTTGGTCTAGGAATTTTGCCCTTGGCAAAACAACAAAGTTTGAAACCTGACAGGGCTGGCACAAAAAAAGGATCGGCTACTTCTGCCGGATTGGATCGTTGCCTCTGCCGAGCCTAGTTCGTTCTGCAGGGCATGCATGTGTGGCACCGTCATTTTGTATGGTAGGCGCGGTGGCTTGAGCACGTGCAGCGTTCCCGGACATTTTTATGCTGGGTAGATATGTGGTCAAAGACTCCAGAGGATGTATTCAAATCCATTTAGATATTTTTGAATAGGGGTCAATGAATCGCAATAGTTTCCCCATGTAAGGACACGTCGTGGGGCACGTCGTCAAGTGGTGGATGGTTCTCGGTTCGTAAAAAAAAACTACCGGTTTAATAAAAAATGATGTTCATTACGTGTGAGAAAACCAACTCGCAACACTTTCCAAAGGTTGTGGAAACCGGCAATGTTATCTAAAACTTATGATTCGGTCGTACACCGCTTGCACACTTTCCAGCGGGTGATCTAGCTTTGTCATTTGAGCATGTTCATTGGTCATCGGAACCATCTTATTTCAAAATGCGTGAACCATTGACATTGCGATCGCCAGTGATGGCATCATCCTCTCATTTCCTAAGCGGACCGTGATAAAGGTGGTTGACACGAATGAACACGAAGCAAAGCAAAGACATGCAAAGACACAATCATGCAGTGATCAAGGCAAACATGTAATGTAAATCACCCGCTTACTGTAGACCATCCCTGTCAATGGGTTCACGTTGTTTGGAACCATGTTGGATATGTTGGCGGTCTTAACTTCGATGTGTGAATGAACAGTCATAGAGGGAACCCGATCATTGCCGGTTTTTTTCCGAAGCGAACATGTCCGATGTAGTTGCCCCCGCGTGTTTGTTCCCTTGCTTTTGGGTTTGCCTTTCCAGCACCCCCTGTTAGCAACACAGCAGCCACCTGGTGTTCATCAACCGATAATCCTGATAAAAATGGAACAAAACGCAATTTTCCCCATTGCGGCGCCGCTGCGGAATGCATGGCCGACCATCGAGGAAGAATAGTTGTCATCAATGCTCGTCCAGCTCTCTACCGCAAACTTTGTTGTCTCTCCCTGATGACACGGACTTTGCGGGCCCACGTGTACTTTGGCAAAACTTGATTGAGGGGTTCAAATTTTGGCGCTTGGTGTTTGCAAACCAACAGTCCCAACGCTGGAACCAAAAAAGTACTTTTTGCAAACAACAACCTGTGGAACTGTTTAGGAACTGTTTAGGTTTTATGTGACTGCCTTGGTGATTGAAAGAAACATATTGTTCCCAAATTTTGTTGCGCACGACACACGGAGTGGAGGCCGCCCCATGACCAGACATCCCTCCACTTGAGTGAGGGCTTTTCGTGCAAGGCACTCTACAAATTTCTAAAGATAGGTGCAGAAACTGGATCAAGATGCCGCCGACTCAACCCATTTTAAGCACTACGGGGGCCCGAATCTTGCATTTGGTTCTTTCAATCCAGCGCTGCAAAACATGGGGTTCGTCATGTCGAACAAAATGATCAAACCACTCACCCTGACCACGTCTCCCGGGTACACCCTGTCCAAACTGGATTTCGTGGGTTCTCCAATTCTGTTCGTTGTTCCTGGCGTGTAGCAAACACAAAATGCCGCCCGCAGCCCGAAAACCAGTAGCTACGGAATAATGATAGATGGTCGATGACATGGGGATCCAAAACTTGGATGGGAAGTGAACAACCAATTCAATTCTTTCCATGCCATCCATGTTCGCGGCAAACAACGCGACAAAGCGATTAGCAACCTTCGGCAACCAAACGCATTCAAACCCGGGCGCGCCTCTATATCGTACACGCTTTCTTGCTTACCACGAATTCCACTGCCACACAGACACATGCTATAGCAACAAATGGCAGTTTGATTGCGCAGTTTGACTGCGCAATATTGCGCATGCGGGTTCCCAAACGCATACGGGCCCACAAGGTCACAGTCAACAAGTTGTTGTGTGCGCACGCGTGCGTTAAACATCGTGAAAATTGATTTGGCATGGCTGGAAACAAGGGAGTCTTTCCATCAAACAATTCTTCAATGGTCAAAAAATGAAGCAGACTAATGACTAATGGTGCGGAAACTATCCAACAACTTATGGTCCTTCTGCAAAACTTTTGACCGACCAACGAACTTGCGTTTCCGCACTCCGGTTTGTTTTGGCTAAAATGAAACAGCAAAAATATGACACGGACAAAAAACCAATTGTCCATCCAACAGAGATTGCGGCGTTGGTGCAGTACAATTTCTGAAAACAAAACTGTGTTTTGGCGAACTTATCCAAATGGCAGTTGATGGCGTTTGATGCCTAGGGTGACGTGCAATGATGCGTTCTTTCTCCTCCTCCCCCCCAACAGGGAAAACTACTGGTTTTGTTTTCTTTGGTTCCAAATGCTCAAGCAGTGGGAGGGCGGTTTCGGATGTTTGGAATCATTTTAAAAATCATTTTCCGAATGCATTGACTGGCCGACATTGCTTTCCGCAAGTTGAGTGGTTTCACGGCAAACCTGGGCCACCTCGCGGCACTATGGGAAACCAGGTGCCTGGAATTGGTCACAGTTTTTCTGTACAATTGGGATCAGGAGGGCATAAACAGGAAAGCAAGATCTAAGTGAAACAACATTTGTGTGGACAATATGCTGTCAGGTCCCATTCGAGCGGTGCGGTTCCTACTGAACCTTGGATGCACTGTAGGGGAAAAATGCAGCCAGAGAGAGGGTTATTCTCCGCCCGGCCAGTTGTGAGGAACTACATACAGAAGTGAAATTGTTTTTTTTTGGTTGTGTAACCAAGAAATATTTCGATAATGCTGTGCAAAACCAGAAATGACATGTTGCAGCATATTTTGCAAAGTTTGCATATTCCAAATTTGATTGTTGCAGTATCAGAAATACTGTTCGCATTAGTTATTGTCATTGTCATTTTGCTTGTTATTTTTTTTGCTTTTGCTTTTGTCATTCTTGATATTTGCACGTTCAGAATCTCAGTGTATCCATGGGTCAAATGGTGGTGATCATTTACTCTTTCATGATTATATAATGATTTATAGTCATATAATATGCAGCTATAGTCTTTAATGGTTGATATGCTGTTTATTTTGTCTTTTCTTATTTTCCTTACTCTCCACTCGGCTGGTCAGCGGTAGTTAGCTTTGACACGCAAAGGAAATTTTGCCACACCTCTCAATCTAGCTGTGCATGGGGTTTGGCATTGATGCGCGCACAGACAAAACCAGACACATGAACAGACATTGAAAGACCGCTTTGTCATATGAATCGTGAATTGATTCCATCCCCGTGTTTTGCTGCAGTTCGTTCCTGGTTGCTGCATATGCGCAGATATGATATGTGTAGAAGTATATGTTTACTACTTGATTCCATGTGCATATGTTTACTTGGTTCATTTTTATAACGCACACACATACACACACACACATATATATATATAAATACATGAATTAAAAAACAATTATATATATTTACACCTTTACATACAGTAGATATATTTGCACTTTTGAATGTGACTGTTTGTGTGTTGGTTTCTTGGCCTGGCATCGGAAATGCGAGATTCAACATACGTCAGCTCGATGCTGCAGATGCGAATCGTTGATCAGGTCACCCTTCCACCGAACTGTGTAACATCAACATCCTACAACTTGGTCGGAATGGATAGTCAATCCATAGCGACCAATAAAAGCAGTGGTAAAGCAATGCATGGCAACAGGGGTCCTTGGAACACGGGACGGCTGTGCATATCACAGGTGGCTCCACAAAGTCATTACTTGACCCAAGGTGCTGAACATGGTCAAGCGCGTGGCCAAAATATCTAACGTAGCTGAACCCCAAGCGACGGTGTGACTATGTGAGGCCAAAACATCTTTTGCACACTGGGAACTTTCAGGTCGAGAATGGGTATGATGATGCTCTTGTCCATGCCTGTACCAATCTTGGGGTCAAGTGTAGCCTTCAGCTACCTAAAGAGATGGAAATAGAAGAAAAATGTGAAAATCCTGTGTGGGACTCTGGCTCGACTCACAATTTTGGAGGGAACAATCAGGAGCAACAGGTTTCTTAAACCGGATTTTTATCTAGAAGCACGCGCCATAAGCTTCGTCACAATCGGCCCCTCGCGGCCTTCTAAGATAACATGAAGAGCTTCGGTGGAGCGGATAGCATGTCCCCACCACCTTGCTGCGCTGTTTCTGAAGGCAACATGAGATCATCAATGAGATCCGCACGTGACGGCGAGGGATGCACGCAAACATTCACATCTGTACGCACATATCCACACCACAGGGATTGCAGTTTCTCACCTGTATGCTCGTTCCCCTGAGTGATGTCCTTGAAAATTGAGGCCATGCTTGCGATCCCACGGATGGATCCCTCCCATGTTGCTGCCTAAGGGATTGGTTTGACTTGTGTTGATTTGCTGTCCACATATTTGCATTGAAATTCTCATTGCTAGGTTGCCATACGTGTTGCCATACGTTGTCATTCCATGCTTTGCTCTTCGCTTTGAGGTTCCAGTGGCTACGTGGGTTCCGAAGAATTCGTGGAAACGCGAGAGATCAAGCAGATGCATGCTTGGACATCCCCTGCGGGAACGCCACGAGGAGCATGATGATCACACGGAACAAAGACAAACACATATTTCTTCCATTTTCTTCCAGCATCACCCCGCAAACATCATTGGCCATTGATTAAGTAGTTGTCATCACTATCACCGTTCATCACTCCTCAACATCTTCCATGGTTCTGATGTTTTCTGATTGGCAGGCGGAGATCGTCCATCAGGCGGCACCAGTACCCAGAACATTCGACGGATGGCCACCGGTGCCCTGAACCGGTCGGAGTCAGTAGGCCAAGTCTGAGCCTTGGGCAGGTCACGGCCATTGGACGCAGCACACCGCACCACCTGCAGCCATAGGTCACGATGAGCACTCCACTCAAAGCACCTGACCAAGTCGGGGCCGGGGCCTCTGGGTGCAGATTGCAAAAATGCTGCAATTCTACCTTCACATTTTGCCTGGAAACAGCTTAACACACGTCTGCAGTTCAAGGTGTTGGAAGGTCTGCTTGGGAGGCTGGTTGGGCCGTTGGACCGTCACAATACACAATCGTCGGTGTGAATTGATGGCAGACGAGTGGGGAGAGCAACCATGCCCACGGCGGGATTGTGGTGGTATATAAAGGGTCGGCATTGATCCAACAACCAGGGTCCCATATTTTTCCCTTTTTGGGGGATTTTTCCGGCTCCCAAACGAAAGAGCAAGCAAGCAAGCCAGTCAACTTCAACAGCACTACCCCTAAAACCACCAACCCTTAAACCATGCATCACTAGGGAACCACAAACCTCAACACAAAAGTTGAGCCGTAGGACCCTAGAACCAAAAACGCTAAAGCCACACGCCGCAAGAGCCCATGGGCGTCGCCGATGGTCCGTGTGGAGGATGCAGTCACGGTCAAAAAAACCAGAAACATGAAACCTGAAACAAACAATAAACCTCAGAAACATAACCCAAAGCCCTTCAGCCCTAAACACATCAATCCTAAGACCATAAACCCTAGAAACTTAAATCAAAAAACATAAACTAAAAGCCTTAACCATGGACCCAAAGACAGTAAACTCTAAAAGCTTAAACCTTAAACCCTTAAACCTTAAAACACTAGCCAAACAGTTGAAACCAAAAGTCCATCAAGCCCAAAACCACTCGCCCTAAGCCCATGAATCCCATAATATACCCTAAAACCCTCAAAGCACAAACCCGAAAACCCTACAACCTGAAACCATAAACCAAAAAACATACAGCAGAAATTCGAAAACCAAATCACCCACCCGAAAACCTGAACCCTCAAACCTGAAAACAAAAAAGCCTACACCCTAGAACCAGAAATCCTCAAACCCTAAAACCAGAAGCCCAAAAACCCTACAGCCATCACCCCCCAAACCATACACCCTATAAACCCCGAAACCCTCAAACTAGACACCCCAAAACCATCAACCCTAAAACCTGGAACCTAGAAGCATTTACCAAAAGCTTTAAAACCAAACGCTTATCGACCCTAAAGCCACTAATTAACCAGAAACCCAAAAGCCCCGAACCAGAAACCCAAAAGCATAAACCATAAGCCTTAAAACCATAATTCCATCAACCCAAAACCATGAACCCTCGAACCATACACCGTAAATCCTGAAAAACATAGACCCTAACCTTAAGAGCTTGAAAAACTTTAAGGCATAAGATAGCATAAGCCACAAACCTTAAAACCATAATCAAATCTTTCACATTCCTTTGCAAATGAGAAGGTCAGACTCCTCAAAAGTGGCAAATATCAGTACCACGGAAAATGAAAGGCAACATGTCCCAAACCCTGCAAATAAGGCACTCCCAAACTTTACGGCAACCCTTTCCAACCAGGGGCAGGAGCAGTCACACGCTTCAAGATGCTTTGTGTTGTTTTCTGGGTTGCGTGTCACTGGCACAATTCTTGTCAGTTTCTTGGGAGGAGCGAGAACTGTTTTCAGATTCTGTGTCCCGAAAGGCTCGCTGGACTAGAAGAAAGGACGTTGCTCTGGCCTTGGTCTTGACAGAGAGGAGAAGCATTCAGAAAGATGAAACGAAAAGGGTGGAAAGAAAGATAAAGAAAGATGAATGAGAAGCACAGACAGAGACAGCAAAAACCAGAAGGGAAACTTTTCCGAGCAAAGGCATGCTACCAGGATTAAAATGCCAAACTCTTGGCCTGAAAGACTATTTGTCATCCCTTCATCCAGGCAATATCCAGATGGCTCCACTTTCACTGGATGCTTGCGCAACGGACTTCGCCACGGTCCTGGGGTTGTCAACCCAGCTTTCTGTACTGATTTGCGCATGCGTGTGAATTATATTACATTATATAGATTTATATAGGATATATATGTAATTGAACTGTAATTTTCAGTTTTTTTTCGGGAGGCGCTTGTCCTAGCGATTGTCCTAGCATTAAAGATGGGACTTTCACCACCAGGTTTTTAGAAGCCACACCGAGATGTACGAGGGCGAGTGGTGCAGCGAGCCATATTGAGACTTTGACAAAAGTGACTGTCAAGAGCGCAATCTCAGTGTTGCCATCTGGTGCAGTAATTAGGAGGATCTTCTATGTGCATTTGTTTCCATATGGTTTTTCATTATGTTTCCTCCTCTCTCTCTCCATCGCTGTCAGGTCTTCATGTTCCCTTATTGTTCATTTGCTTTTTCATTTGCTTCCACATGGTTTTTCGTTATGTTCTCTTGTTGATGAATGATTTTATTGATCAATATTTTGTTGGGTTTCTTGAAGTCACGTTTTCCAACGTTGGGAGATGGCCAGGCAAGATGATGTGCAGCATGGGAACGGCAAACAGGTCTGGAATGATGGGCACCTCGGCCTTGGCATCGTGTGATGATACAACCCTGGCTGCACAGATGGGTAGGACGGACGGATGAATGGATGGATGGATAGATAGAAAGATAGATACATAAGATGGAACATGACTTATAGGGTGATTAAGATTAATACAGTAACTATGATAGCATATACTGTATTAGTATCGTCTTATTATGTGAACTTCAAATTGATATGCAAAGAGGTTCTTCAATTCTTCTCACAGCCCTTGCAGTCTTGAGGCGATGTTACGAAGGACAATATGTCAAAGGCCATTTCTCTGGAAAGGGGAAGATGGCCAGCGACATAGTCCCATGTGGTGATGGACAATCTGGATTGTTGAAGGCAAATCCTGAAAGTCAGGGCAACGTCCAAGAATTCAACGCGGCATCCTGAGGTTTGGAAGACGCCGAAAGGCTGGCGACCAATGACATACACTTCGGTCATGAGAACACATACGGGAACAGGGAGAGAGAGAGGGGGCAACTGATGCAACTGGGGCAACTCCATGAGCACGACTGGGGCAAAGTGTAAAGATCCAGTGTTGCCAGGGGAGGTCTTAGGCTGTGCTTACGCCGAAGTCAGAAAATTTGATGCACTGCAAAACTACCTCCATGGTCAACATGCAGTCAGGTCTGATCAGGTCTGACAAGTCCGCTTGATGCCAGGTGACATGTGCTATCAAGGCGAGTACTTAGACGTCATAGCCTCGGTATTGCGTCACACAGTGTCCAGGCGTTGAAAAATGCCGAGACACAACAGACCTAAAACATCCCAACAGAATAGTCCTGATGTGAGCATGCAGCACTGGGTCAAGTGTGCCTTTGCTACCGTTTGCAATGCCAATTGCGCAAATTACGCATCAAACTAGATCAATTTCTTCCACAAAGCCACCTTTGAAGCCTAAGGATTTGAAGCACGGAATGGGCAAGTTCACATGGCCAGATGGAAGGTCGTATGATGGCGAGTGGCTGTTTTGACCTTAGTTGGCCGTTGAGGTCTCGGCAAAGGATGGCAATTCTCGATGGAAGTGGAATGAAATGGAACGAAATGGAATGAAATGGAATGAAATGGGTTATGAATTACAAATGTTGCCTTGTTTCATAGGTTTGCGTTCAGGTCTGGAAAGCGGCACGGCCGTGGAGTCCCACACTCGGAAAGGATCAATTTCTCCGTCTGTTGAAGCAACTGCCAACTGCCAATGGTATAGGCGATCTGTATAGCGAGTCGACCATATCTTTCTTACTTGTTCGATCCATTTCCTTGGCTATCGTGATCCTGTTTCTTTGCGGGGCAATTCTTCCAGCAGAGCCGGAACAAAATCCGACTGCCATTGGTACTTCATCCTGTGTCTTTCAAACCTTTTCAAAGCTTGGCCAATCTTGAGGCCTATACCACTTCCAGGGGTGACTACCGCATTGGATACTGGTCCGAAGACCGGCCCTGCGCCTGGATGACATACAAAGGTTTTCAACTTTTTTTAAAATGTTTTTTTGCGTTGTGCCTTTCTCTGAGGTTTATCCGCTGGGAGCAAAACTCATGTGAGCAAGATACCCTAAACCGGATGCTGCGGTGATGCTGACCCAGGGTTCGCTAGGAAAACGGCTGGGTCCGAGATACTCTATCTTAATCCTGGCCTTTTTGCACAGCTGTAGGGCTTTTATGATTCTTGATGGGTCGTTGGCAGGGCCGCAGCCCGGAGAGATGGAAAGGACATCAAGGTATTTGATGTTTTTTGTTGAAGAGGTCCTTAGATCATGGACCGTGCTGCAGAAGGATGTAGAGAGCAACTGATTGCATGGCAAAGCCCATCAACAGTGAGGCACTACATAATATCTATCAAGAACCTAGGCAGCTCAATGGTCGGTCACTGCAAGTGTTTGCTTCCTTGATTGATCTTCGGTGCCTATGCAGCTTATGCATCCTCAAATTTTCTCAAGCTTGTTTTGTTTCCAAGACCGTTCCGTTGGCACCTCTCAAGTATATAGTGCCTAAAATCGCGAGAGCGACCAGATTTGAAGGCCAGCAATGTCTGTATCCGTTGTATTCAGTAGTCATTGTAGTCTTATCATTCGGCCAGTAATTCATGGCTGATGTCGAGCTCGAGCTTGCCAAAGGCAAGGTTCGGCTCCACTTTGTCAACGTTTCAGCTGAATAAAGAGGTGATTGATGGTGATTGGTTTGTGTAGCCCCCCGGTTTTCTGCCTGTGAGGTCCTTCCCTGAAATAAAGCACCTATGCTTTGCTAATGCTGCAAGATTGACTTTGCGTATGAACCATGCCCTGACATGTCTCGACATACATGTTTTTTCCTCACATTTCCCATGTCAGCTGCTTTAGTGGCTCGAACCCATGAAATTGAGCGCGGCTCCATGCCAAGACATCACAAATCCATGCCGACACGAGGCTCAAGTATCAAGGGCCCTGGGAGGCGTGATGACCTGCATCCTCTCATTCCAAATTTTTGTTCATTGTGTGGACTCCTGTTCAAATACTCACATTCTTATGGGTGAGGACATGTGAAGACTATAAGGCCGGGGACTCGAGAGGCACAACTTCCATAGAGGCTTTTTAAGTAGACATTTGGAATCCGTGGGCCTTTTTATCCGCCAAATAAACATCCAAAAGCCATTGAGAAGCCACTTGCGTTTCCCGAGAGAGGCCCCACATGCTTGGCAATATATGCATCACTCATGGCGAAGCTTCGATGCCGTTTGGGGCTATGTGCTTTGCGTCGTCCTAAGAGTGTAGCAGAGCGCAGAACCTGATTGCACAACACACAGAGCAAAGAGATGTCCAAGGTGCTGCCTCTTCCTGGCAAAGCATACCGCGCCCATGACCTTCTTCCAAGGCCGTGGCGAAACCGTGACGGTCCCAGTGTTGGCAGCTAGGAAAACGCCAAACAAGACCTGGTACCAACAAGATGTGAAACCCGCAGCACGGGACCATGGTCAACTGGGTGAACCAGCGGTAGCCTAGCACACTTGAGATATGTCTTATGAATTGCTATGACTCTTTTGGCATTTTCATAATTTTCAGCTATTGTGCGCTTGTGTCTGTGTGTGTGCTGCCTCCGTTTGCCTCCTATAAAATCTATAAACGGGTGAAGCTGTTGCTGTAGACGCTCAGCATGGCTGAAGTGTACCCCCACAGTGTTGCAGTCAGGTTCAGTTCAGAAGGCAGCTGCTGCCCCCTTGCTGCAAGATTAGCAAAATCCAAATGGTGCATTGATTGATGTTGATTCCAACAAGTTCTCCGCAGATCAAACAATCAAATTACCACAATCATGATGATGACAACAGTGGTGATGCTGCTAAAGATGAACATCACAGTGATGAAGACCACGAAGAAGAAGGAGAAGCAGAATAAGAACACGATGATTATGATGATGATGTTGAAGATGGCGATTTGAGGAGGACAAGTGACAATGATGGAAGTTATGATGATTGGATGTTGTTGATCGCGATGATGGTGGTGTCGGTGTTGGTAGCGGTGGTGTTGACGGTGATGATGGCGATTGAAATGAATATGAACATATATGAACATAATGAATCATTTAGTATCACAATGACTGTGGCCATGACTGCGACTATGACAGTGACTACGGCAATGATGGCACGGTGGATGATGATGACGACGATGATGATGATGATGACGATGACGATGATGATGACGATGATGTTGACGACGATGATGAAGATGACGATGATGATGACGATGATGACGATGATGATGACGACGATGATGTTGACGATGATGATGAAGATGACAACGATGATGACGATGACGATGACGACGACGACGACGACGACGACGACGACGACGACGACGACGACGACGACGACGAGGAAGATG
>VSDK01019766.1:341680-357148 GCA_009767595.1 Symbiodinium kawagutii | reverse complement strand
AAGAGCGTCTTGGATGAGAACGCCTGGTTGGCATGCAGAATCAGTCAAAGTGCTGGTTTAACCATGGTTAATCAATGATAATAAATGTTAATAACTAAGGGTTAATAATAGGGAAGAATAAGCAACAATGGTTCAACAACTACAAGTTGGTGTGTTGGTTTTCTTTCAATTTGTGTGAGACATGTGTGGTGCGCCTTGCAAGCCGTTTTGATTTTTGCTGACAAGCAGAAGGAATGACACGAGATGACGCGGGGGGTTGAGGCCAGTCCTGCCTCCGCTACCTCTCCAGCAACGAGAATCCGTGGAGGTTGAACCGCACCCTGAGCCAGAAGAATTGGGTTGCTTGGAGCACTGGAAGGGAGCCATAGCAAGCCCGCAGTTTCAATCATTCGTGAATTGTATGTAATTAATTATGCTAACCTGCGCCGTTGCATATTTGATTTTCAGTCATGTCCAGTCTCCATGCGACCAGGTGTTGGCACAGCACTTAACTCGTAGGCTATTCGTGCAATGTGCGCAATACTGTAGCATGACGACGCATAACGAAGCATTGGCAAGGAACGCGTTGGTCCTAGTTACAAGAGCCAACATCTCATCATACAGCTGTATTCCCTTGCAACTGCATGCTTAGATCTCACTTGCAAGCGACCTGAAGATGACCTGAAGCCATTCTGGGGCAGCGAGCCTGCGTGATGGCCAGGCAGCGTAAGATGTCCCAATCATGCTGTCCCTCTATTCTAGGGAGCGCAAAGGCGCTTTGAATAGTTGATTTTCCGACCTTTGTCTCAACTTTCATCGTTGGCTTGCACTGAGGTTCAGAGCCCCCCTTCGTTCGCGCCAGTCTTTCAGATGAATGGATAGCTTCAAATGTTCAGCCTGCAGTTTGAAGAATTGGAGCTTCCTCGATGATGATGCCACCACAGGAGCAAAAGTGCATGCCATGTGGCATTTCGCCTGTTGAACCTATATCTATATATCTTTATCTATATCTATCTCAATATATGCACACGAGACGGATTGATGCGTTGCGTATCGCCTGCAACGGACATCAATGGACTAGAAGTGGTCGTATGGTCCAAACGAAACTGAGGTTCTCAAAATGAGGCTGACGCCCTCGGAAGTTTGCTAAGGCATCGGCGGGCTTGCATCGTGTGCATGTGCGTGCCACGATGTGTTACATTTCAAGTCCTCTCATTTGCAGTTGAATAGCTTTGGATTTTGTCGCGCGGATGCAGCAAGCTCATTTGCAGCACAGACTCTTCAGACTCTTGAGTCCTGTCATGGTAGCTAGAGAAGCTGCCAGTTTGTTTCTTACATATTTGAACAGCTGCAGTGAATGCTTTGACTGCTTTCAATATCAAAACCTGCGCAAGTCCTCTGCAAGGGGTGTGAAGCAGCTGCCCCGAAGTCACACGCTTTTTCGGCGGAGCACTTTGTTTGATCTTCAGGCAGGGTGCTGAACGAGTTGCATGATAATAGACTTCCATGAGCATCCAACAAACAAATTCATATGGCAGGCCTTGTCTTCATTTCTTCTGCAACATTCTGCGAGATAGCCCCAAGCCATCCCAAGCCCCAAAAGTGAGTAATTCAATGGCCGGTGCCGTGATTTGTTCGCTGAAGTGGTGCTGTAGATGATTATTCAGAAGGTGGGCTGAATCGAACGCCAGGCTTCAAGTCACGGTCCCAGCCTCCAATGCCTTCATGATGTGCTCCAAATTCTTTGGCCCAAAGTCAACATTGCCATAGAGAGGCCCGGCTTCTGGAGTCGAATATGTGTTTTCTTGTGGCCACGGATGGAATAACTAATTACTTGAGCTTAAATGTGGTCATGCATGTTTGGGTGCTCATTAGAAATTAGAAAGGTCCGCGACGGCCGGCGCAAAAACACAATAGGGGTCTCTGAACAAAGCCTGAAAAGGCTTGACCCATCTTGATCTGATGTGTTTCACAGAATGTACACAGCTACCTGTTTCTACTGGAAGAGCCAACCAATCTGGAGTTTGGCTCCTTCCCAACTCGAATTCTGACGTGGCCCGAGGTTCATGATTGAGGAAGTTCAGCCTAAGATCCAGCAGACGCTCCCGGGGTTCCTGTTGCTCGGCAATTTCTTCATACTTGACATTGCCGAACTTTCAATCCACGATTGCGTGCAACAAGATGCAACAAGTTGGCCAAGAGATAAGTCAGGTCAGGCGATGTCAGTACAGCAAAATATGGACCTTCCGAAGGAACCTCCTGTTTTAATGTCTCCTGTGCCTTGCTTGTGATATTTTGATGCATTTTGTTTATTGTAGTGGTTTATCACATCACAGTTAATATTTGGATTTGATCGACAGTTAAAATTATATACCAAGTATATCACACACACACACCCACACACACACACAAATTATATCATTGAAACTTACACATGAATTTACATGTCATATGTTCTCTTTGATGCTGCCAAGGAGAAGTTTCCGCTTTCGGCGTTTCAAGCTTGGACGCGGAGTCCCCGAGATCCTCGGAGTCGAAGTTTCGGATGCTCCGTGTCGAAACCGAGCAGACCGTCAGGGAGTGGAACTTCGGGTGGCCTTCCACCTGGAGCATCTCGACAAAACCCAGGGGAACCGAAGGGAACCCAAGGGGACCGAACGTCCCCAAAGCATAAGAATTGTGGCAGTTTCGTTGTGGCGTTGACTGGGCACAGCAACTCGACGTTTTTAGGTCTGAAGTGGCGATAGCCTTGTCGTTGCTTGGCTTGAGTGCTGGCTTGAGCTACCTTTCAATGAAAGGCAGTCTGCACCTCAGGGAAATTCAAATTCCAGCCGTGGCAGGAATTGTATGGAAAAGAAAGGAAGCATCATTTCTTGTTTGCCCAGGTGCAGTCATTCGGTTGGAGCCGTTACTGAATGAATTGCCAGTTGTGGGAGGCAAGCTGGCAGACGCATTTTTTACACAGGGGCATTTGAATGCATTTGAATGCATCTCAGTCATTCGAAGTAGCTGATTTCCGTTGCCATTTATGATTTGAATGCATTGACTGACAGATATTGACCGCTGATTTTCTTTGTGCTTTGAGCATGCTTGTCCACTTTGGGCGACAGGCATCGTCGTGTATTTTGTGGATGCGCCCAAGATAGACTTCCGGCTAGGTTGTGGTCCTATCCAGGCACATGGAAAGAGGCAATCTGTATTTGTGGAATTTGAGTGGGAGCACGGATGAAGTGCCTTGAGCATCTACATGGGACCTTAGGTATCAAACTGGGCATTCGTGAAGAAGATGCAGCAAGACTTGCTGTCTTCTGTGATGACAACTGCTCTCCTGCTGCCGCACGTGGCTGGGAAGGGCAAGAAAGCTAGGTATAATTGCAATCATATGTGACGTTTCAGCCCCTTGGTTTTCCCACCGTTTCTTACACGCTATACCCCGAAGAATTTGATAGGTGCTCTGGAGTGCGGTATGGAGTAGTCTCTTCGAAGGGAGAGGAGATGACGGGGTTTGAGGGAAGAGGTCTCGGATAGTCTTGGTATATCTTGCTTTATCTGGTTGTCCAGCTTCAAACTTCTCCATTGAGATGAGGTGATCAACATCCCACTGGTAGACGACGAAGATGTTGTGGATACCGCAACTCTCCGTGATGCCAAACCACTTGGAATCTTGAGAGTCGTTGTGACTTGGCGCAACCACCAAGGACAATGAGGTGATCAGAGCAAGGCTTTCAAATGCTTTCAACTTGTGAGGATGGTTAGCAACTTGTGTGGATGGTTAGCCAGGCACAGGATCATGTTGCAGTTTCAGTAGTCTGAAGGAAAACATGGCAGCAATGTTTGCTCTACGCTGGCCCGCAGCCACTTGAAGTGACATCCAGAGCGAAGTAAACTTTGCAAAAGGCAAAGAGCCATGATACGTCTCGCTTCCTTTGCTTCCTCGTTCACTTGCTATTTGCTTCTGCGCGTATCTGGTAGCGCCGAAAAGCCCGACAGAAGTCTCAGAGGCCAAGAGCACGTGCCAGTGCCTGTGCCAGTGCCTGAGCTTGGCAGCCTTGGGCTTGTTCTAAGTGTGCAATGGATCTGAGAAATTGGCTTTAGGACAAACTCAAAAGGAAGACATAATGAATGCAAATGAGAAAACCATAGAAATGGCAAATGGGACCTGAATTTGCTTCACCATGGCTAGTAAGGCGTGTGGATGTAGATGTTAGCACACACACATACAATCACACACACGTATGTATATATATATATATATATATATATCGATATCTATATAAATACACGTATGTGACTGTATGTGGTGTATATGTATGATGTGTGTGTGTGTGCGTGTGCGTCTGCGTGTATGCGCATACATGCAAAGGGTTTTGGGGACCGTTGGGGTTGAACCAGCTGAAACGTGTTTGGAACCTTGCCCTTCATCCCCTCCAAGCCATATCCTCACAAAGCCTTGTTTGGAATCCAAACATCAAATTCTATTCCTTCAAAAGTCCCTTTATGAGTCCTAGCCAGATCCTACGGGGCATCAGACTTGGTGATGGTCGAATGCCCTATGTTCCACCCCGGCCCTTGAGCAATGAGCGGCAAGCTGCACAAAGAAAGATCCCATTGATATCTATCGATTGATATGCCAATTTTTTCACCACCATGATTTCCGAGGATGAAGCTTCAGGGTGGCAAAACAACCCTGAGCAAGCTTTCCCTGAGCAAGCTGGGTGTGTTCCGGGCCGTTTTGATAGTACACCTGGCAGAGATGGAGCTCCAGACATGGCACAGTGTCAGGGTGACTGTGATGAAGACACCGATTGTGCTCCTGGGCTGAAGTGCCAGCAACGCGATCGAGGGGAGGATGTTCCAGGCTGCAGCGGCTGGAACTTTCCTTCATTCGACTACTGCTATGATCCAGCTTGTGAGGGTTCCCCAGGCTTGCCGCCTCTTGACAGCAGCTTTGGACAGCATGGCTCCCAAAACATGCCGATGTGCGGGGGAGATTGCGACGAAGACACTGACTGTGCTCCGGGCCTTCAGTGTTTCCAGCGCGATGGGTGGGAATTTGTTCCTGGCTGCAGCGGAAGAGGTGTGCGTGGCTGGGATTACTGCTACAAGAGCACTGATCCCACTCCAGAGCCCACTCCAGAGCCCACACCAGAGCCCACTCCAGAGCCCACTCCAGAGCCCACAGTATCACCACTGCCAACTCAATCGCCCCCTGGCCGTGAGCATTGTCTTTGCGTCTTTGATATTGACAGAACCCTAACTGGAAAGCAGTACCAGGCCAGCACATGTCCTGGCAACAAAGAAGTG
Organism: Symbiodinium kawagutii; assembly: GCA_009767595.1. Classification (NCBI taxonomy): domain Eukaryota; class Dinophyceae; order Suessiales; family Symbiodiniaceae; genus Symbiodinium; species Symbiodinium kawagutii. The sequence continues at coordinate 351,865 of VSDK01019766.1, read as the reverse complement.
CAAGGAATTTGGGACACAGCCTATGGTGGAGGACCGCTGACTCTCTCACAGGCTGCACAGACCTTGGACCAAACATTCTGTCAGGGCTGCTACTTGGGAATTGTGTCCCATGGTGATGCTAGTGGATATGGCTCAGCTGAACGTTCGTATTTGCTTGAGAACGTTCTTGTCAGCACGCCTTTCCGCACACTGGCTGCTGCAAATGATCAGGCAAAGTACTGGTCAGAGAGCGGGCAAGTAGTTTCTCCTCTGGTGCTTGGATGGGCAGATAAAGAGAAGCAGAACGCAGTGGGTGGCATTGTCGACTGGTATTCTCAGCTTGGCATCAACATTCCTGCAGGAAAGGTCTACTTCTTCGGCGATCGCACCGAGAACATTCCACCCTTCCAAGGAACAGGCTACAATGCAAGGGAAATTTCATGCCAGTCGCGTGACTACGGTGGCATGGTTGGCCTTTGTGGTGCTACCACTGTCTTTTGGCGCAGCTAGGGAAGCAGCGTCAGCACAGAATTCACTGCATGCGCATGCTGCTGGCTTTGCTAGACTGGGCCTGTTGCCAGAATGCAAGTGAGCTACGCTCAAAAACTATGTTGTCATGTTTAGTATTCGGAGGTCCGTAGGGTTTCAGAAATTGATGAAAACTAAAAGCCAAAAACGATGATACACTTATGAAAAAACGATAATGAAATGATAATTAAACTGGCGCGCCAAAACTTGAAAAAACGACAATACCCTCACCAAATTCAGATGACCTTGAGCCAAATGTTGAATAGTGAGCGTCGCACATATAATCTCGAGAATATACAATATACATAGTTAGCTATGATGGGGTAGAGGTTCAGTGCTACACACGCCTGGCCCCTTTTCTCGCTCCTCAGCACGGCTGGGGCGGAGTGGATCCGATAGCGATGGAGAGAGAGAGAGAGAGAGTTAGCTATGATGTTTTTGAGTAGTTGTCGCTGTTAGGGTACCTGCATCTCTGATCAGATTTGCACATGTCAGAATACATGTCCTGTAAGGTCTGCGTGTGAGGTAGGGTGCCCGTAACTAGATGGACACGCGGTTCTAATTTCATATTCTCCACAGCTGTGTAGGTATCTGAAATTTGCGAAAGCTAGCCTGAAACGCGGTGCTGAGTTTTGGAAAAGAAGAAACTTCTTCAAGGGGTGTCGGGGTAGCTGTCACTATTCCGTAGTTTGAGAATAGCATAGGGATTCGGCAAACAGGGCTGGCGCTTTGTTGCTTTTTTTGATCGTTTTTGGTCCCTTGGATGATTGAAGCTGTTGCACGAATTGGTGTAAACTACATACGTTCGGCAATGTCCTAGCATGCCTTGTCAATGTTTGGAACCACGCAAACACTATCTCTGTGCATGCGTTGCCCATCCCAAAAACATGAACAACAGAGTGTTTTGAGCTTGCGGTGGTTGAAAACCAATGGTGGTAACTATTTAGCTGTGCTTTTTGCTGCTTCAGTTCTGGGACATGACCCGCAATGATAAACCCCGCCCCAAGATCAAGAGGCTGGCTTTCATCCACCTTCCCAATCTGAGGTATATGTGCGTCCAATAGTGTCTAATGTGATTTATAACATGCACGGACACTGAGTTGGATGGTATTCCAGAAGGCATTCAAGCGCTAGGTCTGACAATATCCCAGTGAAGGAAATTTTTGCGTGTTGCAGATGTCAGTGCTTGCATATAACAAAAATTATCACCATATTATTTACAGGCTAGCAGGTAGCATTAATAACATTAATGATGACAAGAGTAATGATCATAACAATGATAACGATCAAAACAGTAGCAGCAAAAAGGGTAATAATCAAAGTTACAGATGGTGATATGGCAGTTGAAGGTTTTTTTTCTCCAGCACGTATGCCAGGGCAGCACCCGAGTTTGCACAGATGCCACGATGCGACATAACAACAGATGCCGGATAGAGTTGGATAGTTTCGTAACATCAATGCGTATGCCTCAGTACCTGTCAGATGCTGGGGCATCCACGAGAATGCCAGTAGAAACGTCGACTTTCCATGCGTGACCTCTGGACAGGTACATGGGCAAAACGGATGCAAAACGTCTATGCTTTGGCTGCAAGACTTTGAATAAACACATCAGCAATCGTCGGTACTAAGAGGAACATTAAAAATAGAAGCGTTTCTATGAAGCTTCAACTCCAGATTGGCTGGCCATGGCTGGCCAGCGTGGGATGGCATAGCCGCGTTGTCATGTTCGGATAGGCAAGCACAAACCACACAGGGCAGGGTAGGCACTTGGGCATTTCGCACAGTTCAAACATGTTGCCGGGACAGTGACTGCGCTGGTACATCTGTTGTTTGTAAGCTGGGTTGTGTACAGGCGTGGGCACGCTTAGGCGCAGTTTTCACAATCCTGTGCCGCGTACGCTGGCCCCATGGTCACGAAGGGATTTCCGCCTCACTTGCATAGGCAACATGGGAATAGAAGAACCTACGCAAATAATCATGGATTACATCCCATTGTATGATCAATTGGTAGGTCTTATCATGACTATCATATGTCTACATGTGGCTTATGTAACTGATTAAGTACTGCAGGTATGTGCAGGTGTGGGCCAAGAATCCTGCACCCCGGATTCATACGCCAAGATGAAAAGAACAGTCTCCTCGTATGCGTCTACTCATGCTTGAATCTTGAATGCCTGGTGTTGACCTGGCGATGGCCCTTTCAGAATTGTCAATATTTGCATGTCCTCGCGGCGTCGTGGCGCCCCTCCTTCCACAAAGTGTACTCTATGCAACTTCGCATCATGTGCATGTGCACTTTCACCACGCGCTCGATAGTGTAATTCCACAATTGCCCTTTTCGTTCAATAATATCATGTTCCTACATCAGAAGGATCGTTTGAAACAGGGTGCTGTGCAACCTTGCGCATTTGTAGCTTGAGGGACGTTGAAAAGCAGTGTGCGTGAACCTTTGCATGCTTTTTCTGAGGCCGAGATTACGGAGTTCACAGGTGTCCAGCTATGTCAGGATGAGCCAGTTTTGACAACAACACCAGTGCCCAGTGCTTGCCTTTGCGTGTTCGATGTAGATCGAACCCTGACTGGGAAGCAGGGATTGGCGGAAGGCTCACAGTGTCCAGACAACAGGCTAGTCGACGGAGTCCGGGACACTGCTTATGGAGGCGGAACTTTGACTCTATCGGCTGCAGGGCAGAACCTGAACAAGAGACCCGGTGGAAGTCCTGGCATCCCGAGTTGGGTAACCACATCCCCTACCCCTGAATCTCTTCATGGTGGGTAAAAAGGTGGGCAAAACATCTTGAAGCACCGAAAGGCAAGACAATGCAGCATAATATCAAGCTGGTAGAATCAGACAGCGACAGCTTGCAAATCATGGTGAGCAACTTCAACAGCAGAGGTTGATTTTTTGAGAGCCACAAGGGCAAGGAAATGTTTTGGAAGTGCAATGATGCCAGGCAGCCATTTGTTTTCTCAACAGCGTCCATGCCCTTCTTCGTTTGTGCCATTTCACCGTTATTTCCCTGCATTTTTCAAGAAAGATTGCACACGCACGCTTCATGTGCACCAGCCAGTGTGCACCAGCCAGTTCCGATGGGGTGTGCACATGTGGGATGTTCGTGGAGTTTTAATGATTTTTATTTGCTTCAGATGTTTCCGCATCAGGACTTTCTGCAACTCCTGCTACCTCGGAGTGGTCTCAGCCGGAGACGCCGGTGGAGACGGATCGGAGCTCCGAAGGGTTTTGCTACGCCGAGTGCTGCGCTCTGAAACCTTTGACGAGTTCAGGAAGGTGACGCCGCAGGCGTACCTTGAAACGAAGCGATGAAGAAATTTTGAGAGTTTGGAAACGGTCGCTGAAAAGTGCCGCAATGAATGAAGATTAATAAAAGCTTAATGATTGCTGCAAATGAGCACATGCTGTATTTTTTTGTACTCACACTTTTTGTATTATGCACCATCAGCGGAATAAAGAATGAGCCCGAAAATGATAATGGAACCGGTTCGAGCCACATGCGAAGTCCCACATCGGGATGGGAGCATATATTGTGGAGCACACAGGAGCAATTGGAGCATATCATTTCGGAGCATTCACTTTAGCTCATCGAATGTCCAAGGTCGCGGTGGTGCGGTTCGAGATGGGTTGACTGCCCACTGGTGTTGGGCAGTCCAAATCGGTACAAGCAGGATGCCCCGAACTCAGCTGGACTCTGGGGACGCGTAAGGGTCTGTAGTGGTCCAATGGTAAGGACATGCCGCCATGGATAGCCATGGGTAGCCGGATAGCCATGAGCCATGTGAGCTTCGACCTGGGCCTTCTGGAAGGTGCTGATCAAATCTTTGCTTAGCTTCCATTCCCCAAGCTGCTTGACCTTGCCCAATCTTTCATGTCCGTCCAGAGGCTCCCGGCATCTCCTAACTTCTCCTGACATCTTTCCCCACTCCTGTGCAGAAAGAGAGGGGCACATGTGGGCTGAAGTAAAGCCCACCAACACAGCAAAACTTTTCGGGTTGCAGGGGTGCAATCGTGTCGCTGGCAATCCGAAACTCACCAAGACCCAAGATTGTACCTGGCATTTTGTTAGCAACCCAGTTTCGTGATGCTCATGCTAGTTGGAACATGTTGGAACACAAGGGCGTTTAATGGTCACAACGCATGAGACACTGAGGCAGTTGATGGCATCCTTGAGTGGTACCGCCAGCAGGGCGTATCGATTCAACCCGAGAAGGTGCACTTTTTCGGAGATCGCACTGAAAACATTGGCCCATTCGGTTGGAAAGGCTACAACGCGAGGGAGATCTCATGTAAAGAAAGAGACTACTCCATTCGCAATGGCATGGTTGGCCTTTGCGGTGCAGCACTGGAGGAGATTGTGGACACACCTGGAATTGCCCAATGTTCTGGACGACGCCTTTTGAGTGTCTAGTTGCTGCCGCATGAAGGGTCAGTACAGGGGTTGACGTTTTGATCCGCAGAGATTTGTGACAAAACACTTTCGCTCTTTTTGAGCTTCAACCTATCTAAAGTAAAGTTTGAGCTTCACAACTGCTTGCTCCTGTGGCCAAATGCCAACGGCACTTTGCTGCAGCAGCGACCAATTCAAGCTGATTCTTGTGGCTGTTGAAGATTTTCAGCCTTTGCACGCTTCACTTGTGACATGAACGAAGCCTGAGCCAGTTCCTGCAAAACTCGATGCTGTAAGATCATAAAAGATCCACATGCAGCAAGCGGCAGACAACGGTTGAGAACTGGTGTCAAATGGTGTCATGTTGCACGAAGAGGGTCCTTTTTGATTCAGGACTACAGTGCTTTTGCCAAACTTTTAGTTCTATTTTGTTGCGTTTGCACAGTACTCCAGTGCAAATGCCTTGGATGCAGACTTGGCAAAAGGAGAAAAAGCGCAGCAATCCAACATAGCCGAGTGGTATTGCTCGAGCTCTGTGTCTCCTGTTGATCCTGTCTTGATTGTCTCAGCCAGCCCTCATGCAGCTTATTGCAAATCCAAGGTTGCAAGTGCAATTTCCCGCAGAAAGCACAGCGGCCTTTTTTCGAATTGGCCGCAGGCACGTATGGATGTGCAGCCTGATGGGGTTTCTAGATTTATTTTTCACACAATTCGATTCTATTATGTTACATATGTTCATTTATGTTCTATTTTGATGCGCCGGCTTGTGCTTTGCCAAACTCTGAGCTGCCTGATCGTGACATTGGCAAATCCAATGAGGTGAGGCTGCAGTTGTGCGCTGAGGACGGCGCAAGGATGGATATAGGGTGGTAAACAGAGGACTACTATGGACTACCCGTTACCTCTGAACATGGGAGACCTGCAAACTGGTACCAGCCGTACCACCCCAATTTCTGTGAATTCTTTTTCTTGCCGAAGCTGACCAGACGATAGGCTGAAATCAGACTGCCAGGTTCAACATGGTTATACACATTTCTACTCTATGACTCTATGAAGTGTATAGTCACTGTATAGTCATCACTGGGCTCTAGCGCATTCTAGTGATTCCATGTTATTCCAGTTTTCATTACATGTTTTCATAGTTTTCAGTTGTCATTGGCCTTAAACAGGAGTGGACGTGCCCAGCCACTTCAGCACAGCCATCCTGCTGGGCGCAGAAGCATCCCAGGGGTCGCATCTCTATTCAGTTGCAGGTGAAACGGGTATGGGTAGGGAGATCATGGTAGATGCAGTAGGTCCAAGATCATGCAGATCAAGTGGTTGAGCGCACCCTGCTGGGTAGTCGACTGGTTTTTGCCAGCGCCATATAAGTGGATAGTTGCTTGATGACACACACACACACACACAAACTGAGAAGATGCTAAAGGCATAGGGAAAAATGAGATCAAATGATCATGGAGGTTGGTTGGGACTTGTAAATAACTCCTATTGTTTTTTCTTTGATTCCGATTGCGGCAACTGCGGGGCAACGACGACTTTCCGGTTTGTGGTTTGGCCGGACTGCTATGTCAGAGGAAGCAAATTCGAAGGATTCAGTGAAAAGACATTGATGACAACCATACCAGAAACTCAGTGGTTCACTGCAGGCACGTAGGTGCGCGTCCCAATCTGCATCACGGAGTATCCATAGCTATCTTTGTTGGCAGAAGAATTGTGGACTCCCTGCTGCTTCCTGCCGACACACATGCGCGCACGCCGTGAGTGGATGTATGGCGCAGCAACACCATGGAAGTTTGACTGGACGCTTGTAGGTGTATTGTTGCACCGCAAGTCCTCCTGATCCCTGTGGTAATCAGCCAGAAATCATGAAGGAAGGAGCAGGAGAGAACAGGAGCCAAAGAATTGCTCACTGATTGGATTTCACAAAAATTGTGTTCCGATGTTTGTTTGGCTCTAGCTCGCTGTCAGGCTTTGGTGGGTATCGAATTGTTCGGCACATATGTGCGGGTGCAGATGGGGCAACAGTCATACTGCACTGAGACGGCGTCAGAACATTCCAGCTGGATCCCTGGTGGACATATGGGGTGCGTGGCAGTTGGCCATGGCAAGGTTGTCCCTGCGATTATCTCTCGTTATCTCTCCTTCATATTCGTTCATATTCGTTCATTTCCTTGATGGCAAAATGAGTGCAGCATGACCGGATGTCTTGTGATCTCAACTTCTTTGTTCAGACCTCAAGACTTTCCAATTGCCAAAGCTCAGGACACGATGCCTCTCAGATTGAACTATTGAGTGAAATTTAGCGCCGGAGTTATTGCAGCATACCTTTTCTGTGCGCTTGATAGCTCATCCTCCGTCTTTCCTCGCTGGATTGAGGTAGCCCAATATCTCTGGATGTGGATGGCAGCGAGCAAACTCTTCGCCCCTTGGACACCTGATTCCCTGCAAAACATTACAGCAGCAGGGACGTGTATAATGTCTGAATGTACGAATCTGTCATCAATCATTCAACACTTGCCACCTAGACCTTCACCTGGCCTGGCTGCGACTGAACCCAATTTCAAGCATTGGGAAACTCAGGCCTTGAAGTACACAGAGCTGGCAATTTCTTGTGGCATCGGAGTATTGGTTCTGTGGACATCAGAGTTGCATCAATTGGGTCACTTCAGCCAGGAACCTGTCTGCAATTGGCAGGGTTCCCATAGGTTCCTTCTCTTCATTGGAAATACCAGAATCACACAGAATCACATTTGCAAACGCGTCATCTTTTAGCGAAGGCATCCTGAAATGCCTGCAGAGCTTGAAATGCTTGTGCTATGCTTGTCCTTGATGCATCTCAATGCGAAGGCAATTTCTGGAAGGCTCGCGTATTTTTTTCCTGGCCCAGGTATGTGGCATGCAAGAGCTGAAGAGCTTCGTGGTGCGGAGCAGGTCAACCTGCAGTTCCCCAGCTGGTTAAAGCAAACTTTCATGTTGACCCATGTTGACCCAGTGATGCAGCGAAGAATCGCAGAAAGAAATTCTGCGAATGGTTCAGAAGCACTTTTTTACACAGAACAGATGAACAGGAACTGTTGGACGCCCCAGCAAAAAAAGATGAACAGGAACAATTTTTTTACATTTTTTACAATCTTTTTCCACAGGTTAGGAATTAATCTTCAATTTCAATCTGCATATGAAGGCGTGAGATTGTGTAAGTGTCTTAGAGCAAAGCCACAGAGAACCCTTCGCAAAGAATGAAGCTGAAAGAAGTTGGGTGGCCTGCTATTTCGATTTTTCATGTTCGTTTGGATTTGCACAGATGCGATCAGATGAAAACACTTTTGAACTCTTCCGGTGTGCGTTTGCGAACCATTCCGGGTCCAGTTTCCAAACCAACCCAAGATATCCAAACCAAATATGGCAGTGCCATCTCCAGGCACGGGCAGAGGGGTGCGAAGGTCTGCTCGTTCTTTCTCGCCTGCCTGATCGATCCTAGGTTTGAAATTTGGTATGAGCCTACGACCAAGACAAGGACAGGCCCGGGCCAATCAAAGAAGACATCTAATACCCAGTAGTACCAGTAGCTTGAGAAAAAGGGAAATTCAATGCCTCAGGAAATTGGTGACAACCATGGAAAAAAGATAGAAAGAAGATTGAAAGAAGACTGCCTTCAAAAAACTAAAGAGAGAGAGGTAGTGAAGCGCGCGGTTTCAGTCACTCACGTTGAGGACCTTTCATGACTTTTTCGTGTATGACTGGAACCAGAAGCTGATGGCCCGTCCCTCAAATAAACCCTGAGGACAGTTCAAATACTCACTTACTTAATCTCACTTGATCTTATTTGTGGAAGGAAAGTTAAGACGATGTGTTTTTGGTTGAGCTGGTTGAGGAAGTTGAGCCCTTCAATCTTGCGCACTGGAGCTCTGCCAATGAGGTCTCCTTGCGCGACTTGAATATGATCGGCTTGCCGACAACGATTGCCGTGGCACGGCCACGGAAAGTCTCCGACCTTGTAGCAGGCCACACGAGCAATGAAATGCCGTTGTTTGTTCCACCCCTCTCCCTACGTTTTGGCTGCTCTTTGTCAAGCATGTGAATCTCATACACATGCACGGTATATAGCTTTCAGATGTTTGAGATCAGTGGGGTGCTGGTTGTATGAGGTGGCCCAGACATGTGGAAGATGTATCTTCACGACCAGGGTCAAGGCACAGAGGCTGGCTTCGTGGATGGAAGACTCCGCGTGCTGCGTAATGCTCAGCAGATTGACGTAGCAGTGAGGGACGGTGCTGCAGGTGTTTCAAGAGGCGCGCGGAGAGGTGGACCTTTCCCTGGACTGGCTGGAGACGCTTGGCTGATGAACTGCCATGAATTTAGCATGGGCTGTGCAGGTGTTGGCAAGGCTTGGCATATTGTGATATATTGAGATCACGTATCAACATGAATCAACATGTACATGTGACGCCCAGTTGGTACCAAGTGTTTCTGTGATTTCCTCTTTGATCCTTCAATGCATGGAGCCCTCAGGGTCCTTCCTGATGCCGTGACTCGTCAAAATTGGGCCCTCAGTTGGGACACCACCGGGGACAGATCCCTTGGAAGCAGATGCCGCTTCGATGCCTCGCGGTTCATGTTGGTCTTAAGTGTCTTAAGGTCGACTCCGTGGATTGTCTCGTTGAGTGCCGCTTTGACGAGGTGCACCACCGCAATGCCCAGCTCGTCTGGGGCAGAAGGGAGAACAAGGGAATGGAGATTTTTTGATAGAGATGAGATGTGTGGAGGGATGAGTACAGGGGCAGTTTGTAGAGTTGAATGGAGTTGAGGGGTGACGACAGGTCTATGCTACCAGCTCATTTCCAGCAGAGATGCTGGCAATGCGGGCTTGCATTGGGAATGTTATGAAGCAGACACCTCTGGCACAGGGCAAGGACTGTGCAGAAACAGACGAGACAACAGATTTTAGATGTTTTGGGATCAGTTTGCGGGGACCACTGGGTGCTTGCAGGTTTCTAGCATGTTCCACCATGGAACTGTACCTGTGTGCAATGTGCAATGCAGGAACAGGAATTTAAAGTGGAAACCATCCTTCGCCTTCCAGTTCCCCGAGCAGCTGTCGAGACCCAGAGTTTGGAACTGGCAGCAATCGATGGCAGAGGTAGAAACGTGATGAAACATGGGGGAGTGTGATGAAACGATGTAAGGATACGTAAGGTGTTCAAGCGTTGGATCGCTGCGAGCTGCCAATAGATTCCGCTGAACTCTTAACTTCATTCCCTTCCCAGCATGGAAAGAG
>VSDK01019766.1:325258-341656 GCA_009767595.1 Symbiodinium kawagutii | reverse complement strand
AAGAGTGATTCCCTTTCCACGCTGCACGGGAAGGCAACGTTTGCGCATCGCTCCTCCTTCGGCTTCGAAATTTCCAATCTGGAGAGCTTTGGCAGCGCCTTGGTCGAACCACACATGGTTCCACCGTTTAGGCCGGAGGCCTTTCCACCAGATAAGGAGTGACATGGAGTGACAAAACGGTAAGATGAAGAATATGAAGTAGATGAAATAAGATGACATAAGATGAAATAAGACATTTGTATGAAGTTCACAGATACTAACAGTATCTCACAGGTTAAAGGGCAAAGGCTTGCACAGCGAAAGCATATCCCAAAAAAGCCCTTAGAACGATGACCTAGCACCTATACCCTCAAATCCCGAAAGAAACACCACAAACTGCAAAACCAGAAGGGACGACCCAGACATACCCAGACCCAGCTTGGGACGAGGCATATTCGGGGAGAAAACTTGTGCTAGTGCTGATGCCCAAAAACACTGCGACTCTAACTTTTTGTTGCAGCTGTCCCTGAAATCCTGGAGATGGAAATGACGAGGTATAAGATGACTGATGACATACAAAAAAAGTCGATTTGTTGATTTCTCAGGAGATCTCAGGCCAGCGGGGTCAGGTTCTGTAAAAACAGAACAACAAGCATAAACAAGGCATAAACAAGCACAAGCCATATCCACTGCAACATCTCATCGCTTGCTTTGCACAAGTCTCACACCATGTCGCGATGTTTGTTGATTCCGTGGCCAGCGTCTGAGATCCAAGCTACAACTGGACGGCGCAACTTCGAAGCTCCAAGCGCAGGCATGGAAGAGACGCTGAGATTGACCTGTTTGTACCTCTTTTATGTCCTTGCATCATTGCATCCCGCCGAAATGCACACCTCGCTTGATGAAGTACAGAAAGCTTTCACGGAGCCAGGTGTCTTTGAAGTGCTCCGGACTGGGGAGCAGAGCAAAAGCAGAGAGCCGGAAGTGGAAAAGCAAGGACATGTCCTTGCGAGTGAATGTGTGTGCCCTTCCTTCCAGATTGTGTGGAATTTCATGCAATATCTTTTGGGATCTCGCTTTTGCTTTTGAACCAAGGAGCCCACAGAAAAGTCTAACGAGGGAAGTGACAGTTCCATTCACCTCGACTGGCTAAACAGGGTTTGCCGCCTTTTGGCTGCAGATGTACCTTTCCCGTGGGTCAGTTGTGTTGCAAGTGGGTGCAGCCCAAAAGCAGTCAGCGCCACAGAGAAGTCCTTGGGGTCTCCCGGTCACTAGGTCCTCATGAGGCCCCAAGCTGAGGCAAAGTGCACCCGAAGGTCACCACGCTTGCAGCGCGGCAGCTCGAAGATCCCTTCGGTCTCTTCACACAAAGCTTGCGCGCACAGATGCCATTGCCCTTCAAGGACAGGTGCAGGTGCAGCATAGCATGTGATATCACTGTGCAGGCATGTGAGGGTGCATCCTTCTGGGCACATTTTAGCATGATCTGGGAATTTTCAGCTTCTTTGGGCACATTGCCTGTGACCGTCCTATGACCGCAGAGGGTGTTGTACTTGCATTGCATGTTTGGTCATGTGCAGGATGTCTTCTTTAGCCACTTCATGCTCGGCACAACTCCGCCAGAACTCGGGCCATTTGAAGCGCTTTGCCTGTCAGTACTTTTAGAATGCCATGCATGGGAAGATAATCTCAGAACTGAAAATGAGCTGAAATTATTGGTTCCCTAGATGCCCCGAAATGTCCCAGATTCCTGTGAGTAGCAGCTTGCAAAGATACAAACTTCATGCCTAAGGTCTTGGAATGGCAGCATCCACACCATGGATACACTGGCATTGAAATCAAGGCGAAGCACTCAGCATCTAGAGGCTGAGGTGGTTCTGACTAGTCCAGCCTCCAAAGGAACCTTGAGAAATTGCACAATCTCGAAATGTCACACATGCTTCATATGCTGCATTTTTATTAGTCACATATTGCACGCCTCGAGCAGTAGCATTGGCACACTGTGAACACACCTTTTTCACAGAGGTCAGAGGCAGCCGTTTGAGGGCATTCTCTTAGCACATCTCGCTTCATGTCTAGATGGTCTGCAAAAATGAAAAAGGGCAGATAAAAAGTATGAAAAAAAGATAAAAAAGGACAAAGGACATCAAAGGAACATTGAGACCAGCATAGACCAGCTAGCCAGAGTGATTGACTCCCATTCTTTGTCTTTGGCTCACCTTATGGGTTGTTTGGCAATTTTGGTGCCTCGTCGTCTGAGATAGGGAGGAATTCGAATGCGTTTTCCAATCGGGGTCGCCTGCAAGTCTTGGGCTGGGCTAGGCAAGGTGGCATTCGAATTTTTGACCTGAAATCGTGCTTGAGTAGGTTGGCTTCCACTTGGACACAGAGGCCAACATAGAGATGCAAGTGTGCCTTGATTTATAGGCACGTGGCATGCGGAAGGTCAGCATGGAGTTTTTGGAATTGATCAGCTGGAAGCGAATGAGGTATCATGTTTAGTCTCAGTGTGACAAGACGAGTGAACCTCCCAGAATCAAAGGCTATCGGAATTTTCAGGTTGGTGCTTGCAGCTTATTTGAGATTTGTTTTCATTCAGAACCAAGGCATGGCATCAAATTGGGGATCAACCGGATGTTCTTGAAGGGTGACTTGCTCGTGCGTTTGGAGCCGTTGATTGACGAACTTCCAGTCATTGGCGGGATCGTGCCTCGGATTTCCAGACCAGTTCCAGGACAGCATGTTCCACCCCGGTGGACGGCTCCAAGGGCTCCACGTGGCGAGGTCGTTTGCTTTCTGAACGAACCAGCGGTGGAATTTCAGTACTCTGGACTCGCAGCCCGTGCCTTGGATTTGCACCGAGGCATAGGCCCCAAGGATTTTCAGGGGGATGGTGGAGCCCTTGGGTTTGGGCTTGCCACGGCAGGTGTGGATTCCAGCATTCTGCGGCATTTGCTTCACTCAGCAGTGGCACAAGCGCTGGTGTTGCCACAAGTGTCTCTTGGTTTTTTTCACGCTTTCCCCTTGTCCACCCCGAGCGTATCGGAGAAATCTGCGTTGCTGAACACCTGGCCACCAGTTTTTGTCCAACCAAGGGTGAAAATTCCTATCGGCACGGAAGAGCAAGATGTGGATCGCGCCCTTCTTGCTCCAGCACCTGTAGGCCTAGAATGGGCCTGACATATTCTGTTCATTTCTGATCATTCTTGCAGCTTTGTTGGATTACCAGCTTGGCTTGCCATGCTCTGCCAATTTTTTGATTCTGGTTTGCGCTCTATGGCAATCATATGGCACATGTCTCACTGCATTCATATGATGCCCGCACGGTAATATATGTCAACAATGCCTTTTGAAACCACATTTTCTTTGAGGAGTTGTGCGGATTTGGGCTCTACGGGCCATCAATCTACCAAGCAGTTGGCCGCTGGGAAGCCAGTTTCGCAGTTTCTTGGCACTGGGACCAGTTGAGGTCAGCAGCGGTTGGGTTGAAGGATGCAAATGCTTGGAATTCATTCGCGCTTGTCTCTGGCAGAGAATCCCATATCAAAGCTCGCTCGTTGAAATTCCACAAAATTATGGAAACTGGAGGAAGGGTGCGCTGTACCAAGGCCCCCAAAGGCGCCAAATATATAAAGCTTAATTAGAAAGGGGCTGTGGGAGGTAAAGGCTAGCTGGGCCTAAAGCTTCTATATGCTTCTATTAGATTCTGAGCAGGTCTTGATAGATCTTGCGTGATTACATTCACTTAAGTTGCTGTAGACTTCAGTTTATCAAATCATTGGCCATGCCTTTGCATTTCAAGAAGTTTTCTCGCTAGGAAGATTTGTTCTCGAGAGTGGTTCACTGCCTCTCGCTTCTGTGCCACTTGATCTTGGAGATTACGCAACTCCTCCCTATCCCTGAGGTCCTTATATGAACCTCTCGCTGCAAACAGAGGAGTGGCAGACTTCAGTGGTATATAATTCAACCAGCCCTTCCTGGAACGAGAAGCACGATTTCCTGGTTGCTCGACCGCAGGATCCAGGCTTTCCAGGCTTTCCTTTCGCATTTCTTCGCAGCTGCGATTCTTGGCGCATCAGGTCTTCGACAAGCGCCAAGAAATAGAGATTGAGGTGTGTGACAGCAACTCGCTGTTTCTGCGCAAGGCATCTTGTCTTTAACATGACCGCATCAGTTTCATAGTTTCTCTGAGAAAGAAACATGTCTTTTTTTTTGTCTTTTTACTGCCCCTCTCCTTCTAGATTTTTGATATTACATGTATATATTATGTATGTGAATATATAAATTACATCCGTTTGAAACCCCTATAAATCAACATTATTGAAATCCATTTAAAGCATCTATAAAACCAACGTTTGTCTGGAGTTTCTGTTTTCGCCGAGGTCATCGCAGCTGCGCCACCCATTCCTGTGAAAGATTTGGCCGCTTGCTTCTTCGGCTTCTCCATGCGGTGCACGTCACTAGCGCCGTCCCCTAAAATCACCCCTCGATCTTTCAGGATTCAGAAACGCATGGGAAGCCATAAGAAGTTTTGACGGGAAGAATTCTTGGGTCAAGGGGACAGATCAAAAGGAGATACATGGAGATACCATCCAGGATTAAGGTTTTGCCGCGGACTGCTCGCAGCAATCCAGGTGTGACATATTTTTATTTCTACAGACTCCTCCGCCCAATGCTTGATAGTATATGATGGCATCATCAGATGTATTCAGAGGATGTCAGAGGTCTTTATCAACTAGTTTTTGCCCGTGGTTCGCGTGCGACATGGGACGCCAACACCCGTACAAGATATAAGATAGCAACATCTATCAACATCTCCTGAGAAATGGGGGAAAGAGAGGCAGCTGCACGGTATTAGGGACCTGCTTAGCAAACACAAGTTGGAAATTGTAGTGCGCATTCTTTTGGCTGTTGCTTCGCCAATTTCGCTTACTGCAACGGATTCTAGCTCTAATGGTATACGCTTGGAAGTCGAAAAGGCAAGATTCATGTTTTTTTGCAAAACCGATGTGTTTTCTCAAAACCCAAACGGACCACAGAAGGAATGTAATTATCGTGTACTCGTTGCCTTGATATTTATTTGCGATTTATAAGGCCGTGGGGGGTAAGGGCATGGTGACTAGTGAACTAAGAACGGTAGAGGAGCATTGATATTGAAAGAGACTGACGGAGATATGATATACACGTCATATCATCTTATGATTGCGCATTACTGCATATTAGCGACCGGTCCATCCTGTCCCACTAGAATTAGAAGTGAGGAGGCAAATCCATGCTTCGCATCTTCCGCAAAGGTATTCCAGTCCGAGCAGGAGGTGGAATTGCTGAATTGCGACAATGGCGAGGCTGTTGATTTGATGTTGCTGCATTTGCCATTTCTATCCATTTCTGCCAACCCCGGGCGTATGCCAGTCGTTCAAGCTCTGCAACTAATTTCATGACCCGGCACAGGATGGTGCGAGCCCCACTCCTTCTTCCCCAGCTGGAACTGCGGTCCTTCGCTTTGAATGGCTGAACTTTGTGAGGCATTGGGCTTGATGGGCATGGTCACTGCATTGACAACTGCCTAAGACATCGCTGCATCGAAAGTATCATCCAGTTGGGATGTTATGCGCTTCAGAAGCTTCTGCACAATTTTCATAAGCATTCTGCTTTTCAGATATGTAAAAGCAGGAAAGATAACGGATTTTCATGGATTTTCTTTTTTCTACTCGGTGCATCTGGGCGCGCTTCATGAAGGCCAGGTAGAAGAGGTCCTGATTCGCGACATTTGCTTCGGGTCAAGTTTGATGTTTCTGGGCTTTAAACGCTGTTCAAGAGAGAGTTTCCATATGTTTCCGAAGTTTCTGTATATTTCTGTTCACGTGAGTGTTTGTTTCGTGTCTCATTCTTTCGGCAATGCGCGCAGATGTAAAAACAACAACCAGTTTGGGCAACACTGTGTGCAGTCGCAACACGAGGAAGTTGTCATACCTAGCGCGCTCCTGGATGCGCACAAAGCCACGGTTTTGGATCCAACTTTGGTGAGGAGCAGTGGCAGTTGCACAGATGGGACATGAATGGACATGATATGATGGCAAAATATGGCAAACATCCTAGATCACAGCGGGGCAAAGAACGTCCTCCTTGTCTGACTTGAGGATGCGCGCAAAAGTTCGCGAGGCAGCAGAGTTTTCACGGCAGTTCATGTGTCTTGAACCACTGCAAGGGACAGCCTTTAGATGCAGTGCTGATTAAGTGGCGGATCTACGTCAAGTCGACCTGTTGCAGGTGACAAAGGAGACACCTTCAGTGGTCTGGTTTCCAAGCTCTGGATCCTCTACAAGCACACTCGAGGCACCAGATACACCAGAAACTTAATTGGCTCTGACCATGTACAATGGCTGTGTGTGTGTCGCCATGTGTCGCCTATCATTGGAATCCTGGCTTCGCCGCACACCACGCAAGGACAACGGGGCTAAAATGTGCCAATGCAAAAGCATAAAGCCGCACCAAACACAAACTTGTAGTGTCGTGCCATTAGATATGATGTATGATTCGACATAGTGTGAAGAAAAGCACAATCAAGCACGGTGAAGAATATGTGAAGCATAGGCCTTGGGGACACTCGTCAAAACAAAACACAAAATATGTCAGTGTGAAGCATGCATGGTGTATGGCATGTGTGTTAGCATGTATTCGTGTATGGCATGTTAGCATGTATTCGTGTAGTACGCATCATAAGATTTGCATGAATGTACTGCATGTAGTGCATGCAAAAAATGCTGTAATTAAGTATGTAACCTATTTCATGTATGCGTATATATCCAATGTAGGTAATTATCGCAGCACGTGCTCTGATGAATGGCCTGGATTGAATGTAGAGAGACTTGGTACAACGTAGAAGCAACGAACGTAAGGCTATGCAATAGAGGGCCGTGTGCTACAGGGGTGCGTGATGTACGCACATATACACGTATGATCACGTATGTAATTGAATGTGTGACCATGCATGCGCATGTTCGACGTGCTATTTTCCACACAGTAAAGGGTGCAAAGAGTCAAGCATTTGACGCCTTAGAGGAAGACTTAAACTGAGCCAGAAGTTCCACTTGTGCCGACAAAAAAGGGCACTTCTCAGATCCGATCCCTGGAAGACTTATTGGAGGACTCCTTACTTTGGACTCCCCTTCGGACGATTGCACGGAAACGGCTTGCGAAGTGACAAAGGCAAGACCTCTCTGCCACACCGTTCACCCAGCACAGCAAACAGACTCCTGCAAGAATCAATTAACAAGGGAAAAGATGCGCACATCTCTAAAACCAAACATCTCTCAATGCGAAAGTACCCTGTATTGAGTACGCATGAATTATGCAGTGCGTCTCAGTGTGAAAATCTGTCCTGAGTGGGAAGGGCACATCTCAAATGTAAAAAAAAAACATGTCAAGAAATGGAGGCAAATTGTCAGTGCAAAGCTCTCGACACTCAGTGTGAAGATCAACATTCTCAATGTCAATGTTCAAATCTTGACCCCTGAGCATGACCATCAATCGAAGCCGAGCTTTCAGTGTGAATATGTTTGCTCTCTAAATATGTGAATCCTGACTCCATGCCCTCTAGCGACTTACATTGGAGCGAGGCCTAGGAACTATAGATAACTATAGCCTATAGCTGATAGCTATGTAGTAAAAGCACGTCAATGACCTGCAACAGTCGGCCGGTTGACTCTTCGGGAGTTGAAAGGTTGGGGCAGAAAGAATTGCAATGCAAATTAACAGTTAAATTTTAAAGGTCGTTGTCAAATATGATATTCAAAATATTTCAAAATAATGCAATTCATGGTATCAATAGCATGTAAGGCATTGTGATGTAATGTGTTGTAATGTGTTGTACATGTTTGTGGCGTGATTCCTCGAACCTACATTTGTATGCAAAGCATGCGCCGTTTTGTGCTGGTAACGATGGGCTGCTGCTCATTGATCCCGTTTACTATTTGCAGAGGCCAGGTGAGATTCCTGTCAATTCATGCTAAGTTGGCCTTTGTACTATTTCAATGTCGTATGCTCACCGCCTCTGACATTCTCAATTTATGGTGATTTGTGCGGGTGAACAACTTGCACGCTGGTGTCTGTTCGGTCAGTGACAATCCAAAATATGCTGCTTCTTGACGCTTCTTTTTTTGTTCTCGTGCTGAGAGGTCGGTGCAGCAACTGAGCCGAGCAGCCCCGGCCCATCGGTTGAGTTGGACTTGGAGCACACACTTTTCCTTCTCATCAACGAAGTCGATCTGGACCATAGCTTGGCTTTTTTCCCTCAACTGTGACTTTTTGCCACACTTTTGCACACTCTTAGGTGATATATTTTGTTATATTCTGGATCTTCATATTGCATGATCGTCAGGTAGCTCAGCAGATCTCAGTAGCTAAGGGTACCTTGAGGGATGTGTCGCCAGGACGCAGGCCTCTTGGAGCTTGAGCTACGCAACGGTTCTCACCTGAGCTCGCCAGTGGCAGCATGGCTTCAGCTGCAGATTGAACGACCGCTTAGGTAATGACAAGGTCCTTGGAAGTCGTGAAGTAAAGATAGCTGACGTACTTGCAGCTGGTGGGAAAAAGCTCCTCGGTCAGAATTCTGTGCATTGGACTGACTGTACAGTAGAGATTTGTAAGTACTTCATTGTGTGCACATAGTGTGGAATTCCTGTGTGCAGACGTCCCTTTGTTGTGACGTGGGGCCGCAAATGGAGAATGTGGAGAGAACCTGTGGAGAATGGGGGGAACATGCGACCAGATCTGCGGAGATTGTTGTGCCGCTGGCTTCGGCTGCTGACGTCCTCGTTGTGACCCAGGTGGAGAGGCAACAAGCGATTGGAGCTGAAGCATTCAGCAGGCAAGGCCCCATGGCCCCAAGGCCCCAAGGCTGCCCTTGGCAACTCCTGGGTCTCTCCAAGGTCACAGCCTGGCTGATGTGGAAGTCTCCATCCTTGGTCTTAGAGCCTTGGAGGGACCAACTGCGACAGATCTGTTACCTATTTGTTTTCAGTATGCCTAGCTGGCCTAGCTATGCCTAGCTCCATCTCCTCACCCACCCTGCCAGCGATGCATTCAGGGTTTCGGGGAGTTTTGAGAGCAGCCCACTCTGTAGGAAATAAATGTGAGGAAAATCTGCCAAAGATCCAAGATCTAAGCGCAAAGTTTGAAAGCTCGTAGGTTTTTTTTCTCCGAGGTTCCTGGAACACCTTTTCAATTCTTCAATATAAGATAAATAAGTGTTTTTGCAATTATTTGTATTGAATATGCGAAAAATACTTAGAGGTACTGTATGTTGGTCTCAAGTTTCTGTTAGGGCCTGTCCCGAGATCCTGAGACCAGATCTCGGTCCATGTTGACGGTGCTCCTATGTCTCAGACAACTAGTTATTATATACTTCTTATCGCTCACTGTATACTTAGTAGTTAGTATGTGTCGTCATGGTTGCCTAATTTGGTCACGTTATTGATTCAAGATGCCCTTGGCAAAGTCACTTCAATCTAAACTGTTTTCGGAAGGCTGCACATAATACCCAGTAGCAAAACAGAAGTGATGCTGAGTTTCCTTGGGCAGGGGCATGGAAGCACAGAGCATGTAGCGGCTGAGCGCTATTTTGCTGAGGATTGGCGCATGAGTGTGTGACAGGATTTTGAGGCGTCGTGTTGCGCAAGCTCTGCACAAGGTTCACTGTGTCGCAGTGCCTCTTTGATCAAGATGCGCAGCTATCTCTTTTTCTCTTCTCTCTCTACCCTCTCTCTCTCTCGCTCTAATTCTCTCCCGCTCTCCCTCTCTTGGCTTTCCTTGGTAATGAAACTACATTTCTTCATGCTTCTCTGTTCCTATTTTCATTTGCTGTCCTGTTTCCTTTCCTTTCTTCCCAGTCAGTCTTACTTTCTTCCTTTTTTACTTTTTTCTTTTCTTTCTTGGTGACTTGCTTCCTTCCTTCTTTCCTTTTTTCCCTCGTTTTCCTCTCCCTCTTCCTCTTTCCCTTCCTTTCTCTGTTCTCCTTTGTCTTTCTCCACGGCTTTTCAATTGCTTCTCTTCCTCCCTTCGCCCTACTTCATTGTCCTTCAGCTTCCTTCATGTTTATTTTCATCTTGTGTCCTCTTCCTTGCCATCCTTGCATTCTTGCTTTCTCCGTCACTCTTTCTTCACTTGTTTGAATTTGCCTTCTGCAATTGCATAGTGTATCAATATATCTATGTTTTTCTTTTTCTTTAATTTCCCATGCCTTCTTTCTTCCTTCCTTCCGTTCTGTTTCTTTCTGTCTTTCTTTCTTTCTGTCTTTCTTTCTTTCTGTCTTTCTTTCTTTCTTTCTTTCTTTCTTTCTTTCTTTCTTTCTTTCTTTGTTTCTTTGTTTCTTTGTTTCTTTCTTTGTTTCATTTTTTGCTGCCTTTTTCTCTCCCTCTCTTTTTCTATTGCTGTATCTTGCTGTGTTGTCAAATCAGCTTCCGCTTCTGAGAGGCTAGTGATGATAGACATCCTCAGCATTTCTTCGGCCGCTGCTGGCTTGCACTGAATTCAACAGACGCGAATTCTATAGATGCAAGTGGTGGATGATGATGGCTGACTTGCATGGTGCCGCTGAGCGGTGTTTAAATGCTGCAGAGTGCCACTGCTACATACTTTTTGCTTCCCCGCAAAGCAGGTGGCACAGGGTGACAGATGTCCATCATTACAGTACAAGGCACATGGCATTTAGATGCAGCTGGTAGAAAAAGAGTTGGGCACCACGACCTCACAATCCGGAGGCCCGTTGGCGCCAAGCCAATTTGAACTCAGGTGTACCCAGGCCCTTGACAAAAAAGTGAGGGCAGCTCCAAAGACATGCTCAAAAATTGGGCATCGAGCAATTTTCAAGATTTCAAGCGACCCGTCTAACCAAGCCAAAGGCGTTTGCGATAGACGCAAAGATTCTGCAAAACGAAGGGCTCATGAAAACATGTCACAATTCCATACAATGCCTAGTGCATCGCAATCAGTTTTGATGCCCGCTATGACTGATGACCCAAGGTCTATGTCACAAAGATTGACGACAAGCCGGGTAACCAAGTGACAATATAGCGAAAATATGCGAAAATAGGTAAGGCAAAATCGTCGTTGGTCTTTACGTTTTTTGTTAAATTCAAGCAGCCTTTTCAACACCACCATTTGATCAAGAAATTAGGGGTAGGATGCGGTAGGTAGCTAGTTTCCCTTTGCTTCAGCAAAGCTGTTTACGGGGGTCTAAGGGCGGAGGAGTCCCCTGTGCATGAAGTTTCACTGGTTGATCCCCTCAACAAAAACAGGGTGGCATCACTTTCATGTTTTTCCGTTCCTCATTTTCTTCGCTCAGTTCCGAACAAGAAGCTGAGGTACAAGGAAACATCCCCATCAAACAGATGTCAAAGTGATGATGCCGAGTTGTTTGCGATTGTGTCCCCCCGGGTATGGTGTTCATCCATTGTATGCATACATTTCTTCCCGATACCCTCAGTTATTCATGCTGATAACCAGTGCAAGGGGGCTCCATGCTTAGCTTTCGTCCAACCCCCGGGCCCTCAAGCTTTATTTGAGCCTTTAAGATTGCAAGTCAATGCAGGCAATGGCTGCAATATGCTGCAATGCTTCCAAATTTGTTGGAAGGTCGCTCGTTGATCTACTTTCCCGTCATAGTTTTTCCGTTGATTTTGGTGATTATTTCCAACATGGGTATCCAATTTTCAAAGGTTAGAAGCATTTGGAAGCCAGCCAAAACCGAGAAATTTTGCAAACTACTTAAGAGAGCCAGCGATTTTGAGGAAAAAGTCGGTCATCGTGACCTTTGCGGCTGATAAGAAGGCGAGGTCCGTGGTCGTCTTTTGTATTGTTGAGCACTTGCAGCACCTGCACACACAGACATACACACACATATACATATATATACATATATATATATAATATTTAAATATATGTATTTATTCATTTATCTATTTGTTTGTCTATAAAACCTATGAACTTGTATCTGCACTGCAGTTAATATTGATTGTTCTCTGTTTGGTGCTTTCTTTGTTGTTTTCTTTCTTTGCTTGGCCCTTGAGGTTTGGAAGGAAGTGCCTTTCTCAAAACTTGGGAGGCTCTGACCTCAGGACCGAGTATTTCATGGATCTTTTATGATCTTTGATGATTTTTGATGATCTTTGATCTTTGATTTAGTATTGCGATGCTTTCCAATATTCCAGGGCCAAGATCTTTAGCATTCCAATGTTCATACTATTTGTTCAAACAACTTGCTGTGATTTTGATGCATGTCATGGAAAAACCTTGACGGACTGAATCTGCACAGCATGCCGGGAAGCTGCTGGAAATGTGGAAGCTTGTTCTGGCCCCAACTTTTCCTTGTATATATCATTATATTTATAGTGTTTACACATTTAGTAAACATATTTAAATGCTTAATGTAATGTTTTCCCGGCGTTGCAGGAAATCCAGTGGATTTCCATGGCATGCTCTTCAGAACCCATGCGCCATGACAAGCTTCAAGACACTTGGAGACCGAGGAAGGGATGTCCGTTACAGCCTTTGCCAGCCGCGAAGGCATCGCTGCACGGAAACTCCGAAACTGACATCCTTGGCCACATTGTGTTGGCCACGCAAACGCAAGGGACGGCTGCATGCACGTAAGCAACTCACTTCTGATCACTTCTGCAATGCTGATTTGAATTGATGACGCAGGTTTTATTTGGTTCAGACTCTGCGGCCATGTGTATTGCCAAAGTGAGGGAGAGTACGCAGCAGTCAAGTCAAATCAAGGGAGTGTTGCACTCATAAGTTTGATGGAACATGATGGAAACCTATGTCTTCTGCGGTCTTTGTTTGTCGGATGCCAAGACCCCAACGTACATCTAGTGAGATCATCAGCAGGTTATGCTACTACACAGTGGCATAGACTTTACAGGTCGGAGGATTCTGTGACCTGTGCTATCTCTCACTGTTTGGAAATGGAGCAAGTTTCTCACACCGAAGCTGGCCTCGAGGGCAGAAAGCTTGACTTCGTGGAGCCATGGCAAGCCCGCTGCTGACACCTGACTTGGTTTACCGCGACTATAAGAAAGAAGATGACGAGCCTTGCAAAGCCTTGGAGATGAGAGCAATGCAAGGCGGCGCTTATGCAGGGTGCATGCATACCCTACCAGC
This sequence comes from Symbiodinium kawagutii, assembly GCA_009767595.1. Lineage (NCBI taxonomy): Eukaryota > Dinophyceae > Suessiales > Symbiodiniaceae > Symbiodinium > Symbiodinium kawagutii. Next base: position 328,513 of record VSDK01019766.1, on the reverse strand, counting down.
GCATACCACCGCAACCCACAGAAATCAACACTAGCGTTAAAGGCATCATCAAAGGTATGAAACCAATTCAAAGCACTGAGCAGGCGGTGGATGTCATTGGACACCGACATAACCTGTAGGCAGCTGGAGGTGAGCATGCCAAGCTGGAAAGCATCGCTGCGAGGCTCGAGGTACCCATGGCTTCAGAAGTTCACGGGCTTATTCATCCGCGCGGGATTTGAACATTTCCTCACCTTCGATGCCAAACCGCGGCAGTATGAGGACCTGGGCAGTACAATTTTTGTGCGCCAATTAGAGGGCTGGAAGTTTTCAAGCCACAGAGAACGTCATAGCATTTGTTGACGGACAGGCCGGACAGGTTGTACCCGTGAATGTGGTACACTTTGCACATGGGATCCATGTTTCCAGGACCATATAATACGAGTCGCTGAGGATCGGTCAAAAGGCGCCTTCGGCATGGACAGTGATGCCTACAGGCTCTGAATGCGTTGACATTGAGGTCCCCGAATGTAAGTACAAGGACATGTCAGGGTCCTAGATGTCTAGATGGGTAGGGTAGACTAAGTTGCAGTGAAAGTTTTTTGGGCGTTTGCCGGGTGGGCGCTCGTTTTACCATAAGATCGCAGACAGAGCGAGAAACCGACAGATTTAGGTGATGGCGGTTCCAAGTTCCAAATCTGACTGCACATATTTTTTACACGCACATTGTATCACATTGCGTTGTTTTCCGCTTCGCCTATTATTATGGTTATTGTAAGGTTCACGTTGAGTTGATGTTGATGTTTCTGATGTACGACTTGCAATGTATGTTGGTTCTTTGATGGCTGTTGCAGTCGAGCCGTTCACCTCCAAGGTGGTACGGGAGGATTGGTCAATGAATTCAATGACCAACCAGATAACATTGCATGTTTTTAAGCACATACTTACATATATACATACATATCGGTACATGGATACATGTATAGTTATCGTTGCATACACATCGACAAAATCAAAAGCTGAACATAGCACATAAGTTACGTAACAGTACACGCATGTACACATGAACAGTTTATGGATGTTTTTGAATTTATGGATGTGGGGTTTCAGCTGCCCCTCCAGCACGTGCAAAACGCCGGTCAAGGGCTCCGCCGGCTGAGGTGGGCGCATTGTGGGTGTTGGCTGCGCTGCTTTGAAGACAGCTCGATTCCACGCGAAGATGTGCAAAGTGGCATACATCTTTGACTTGAAACTCGGACATTGACGATTAGTGAAGATGTTTTTTCCAAGTATATTCTCTAACCTCCAAGAAGTGATGTTGAAGATGTCTTGGAGGATAATCATTGGAACTACTGAAGGCCTTGTTTGACAAGGTGTTCATTCTTGTTCGTGCAGGTTGAGTATGAACCCAGATCGACCCAGCACACGCTTCAGGCGCGTTGATGAGGAGTACCAGGGATGTGGAATCGGCAAAGTTTTGACGCAGCAAATCGAGGTGGGCTGTAAGTGGAGTGCTTCCGCGGATTTCCATGGTATGTGTCGTCCTATTTTGAATATTTTTGAATGGATTTCTATGGTATGTGTTTCATATTTTCTTGTTTCGTTTTTGGCCTTGTGATGAACACAATCCGTCGATTAGCCGCAATTGATGGCACAACATAGCCACAGCTGTTGAGTGTTAACATGTGTTAGCCATTATGAGCCCTTGATCTGAGTCCTTCGACATGCAGACATATCACGTACACCATGGTTGCGTGACTAGCTTGCTTTGCCACACGTCAAACGATATTTGCTTGACGTAGGCCGGCAACATGACATGTGATGGGCCGACTTGAAAATGCATAGACTTTGGTTGCAGACCGAGCTTGGGTCCATCCCAAATCAGATCTGAATGTAGCGAAGGGATCTGCAAACATCGAGATTTGCACTACCTACCTGTTGTGTTCTGACGCCTTACCCGCCATGCTTAAACACGCACAGGATGGCTGCGCAGCCAAAGGTGTCAGCTTCCTGTATTTGACAGTCACTGCCTCAGCATTTCTCCAGAAAGCTCAAGGGACCACAGCACCTCGTGTACGGTACAAGATCATGCCATGTCCCGCCACATTTCCATGCTTGAGGGTTGCTGTGGCCGCAAATACGACCATCGCAGCTGTACAGAAATGTAGAGGAGACCAACCACACCATATATGATGTGGGTAGAGGCTTGCTTGTGGGACTGTGCGCACGTGATGAAGGTGGGCCACCGACATGAAATGAAATAATAAGCAGGTCAAAAGACGTCCGCAGAGGAGTGACAGGTACAGTAGCGCTACATGAGCATGTGCCAAAATAGGGCAATCAATAACCCACCCAAAAATCATCATTTTACTAGGAAACCATTGGTTTTCGGGGTACCACTAGTTTGGCACATACCCACATCAAAAGACAGATATTTTTGAAACATCTTGAAACCCAGACTTCAAAACCCCAAAGGCTCCCATCCCTCCGGTGATCCCCAGGCTCTCCAGTCCAGCCATGCACATCGTCCTAATCTCATCTAATTTCGATATTTCTTCCCGCAAACATATGCTACAAAACATGTGAACCAAAGACATCAACAAAAAACTGCAGAATCGGCTGCCCCAGTGCAGGGTCGTTCCCAGTTTAAAAAATGTAGTTGTTTGTGCCGGCTGTTTCGCCCATAGTTTTGGATGCTGTTATGTATGTGCTATTTTCACGGCAGCAGTTGCCAACAAGCTCTGCGGTTGTGCCAGCTGTGACGTTAAGAATGGCTTCGACTGAAGAGCACGCGTAGCAGATGTCAATACATACGCGCTGCACAACAAAAGGAAAAAACAGAAAAAAAGAAAGGCATCTACGGAGACACGCGCGCAACCATTCACACGTGCCACAAAGACGCGCGCTCGTAACACATACAGGGACCACACGCGCACACACACACATGAATTTCACACACACGCACAACACGCACACCTGCGCACACGCACACACGCAGACAACACGCACGCACGCAGACAACACGCACGCGTAACACCATACATACACACACACACCACATACGCGGGGCAACTGACCGGAAACACGCGCACACACACACACATACGCCAACCAATGTGCTGTTTCCTCCTCATTTGTGTTCAGGCTGCGTTTTCGGGTGAGACACTGGGGCACTCAGCTTGAGTTTGTAGCACCTCAGCGTCTCCATGGCGCAATCTGTGGCGCCCTGAAGCGAGCGGCGAAGCTGGGAAGAGCACAGCTTGCTGCTGCGTGTCG
>VSDK01019766.1:303856-321604 GCA_009767595.1 Symbiodinium kawagutii | reverse complement strand
GACCACCCCCAAATAAACGCCCTCAATTGTTTTTAATTGATTTCAATTGTTTTTTAAATTGATTTCAATTGTTTCTAAATTGCTTTCAATTGTTTTTAAATTGATTTCAATTGTTTCTAAATTGTTTTCAATTGTTTCTAAATTGCTTTCAATTGTTTCTAAATTAATTTCAATTGTTTTTAAATTGATTTCAATTGTTTTTAAATTGATTTCAATTGTTTTTAAATTGATTTCAATTGTTTTTTAAATTGATTTCAATTGTTTTTAAATTTATTTCAATTGTTTTTAAATTGATTTCAATTGTTTTAAATTGATTTCAAAAAGGGGGTTCCGGGCTTGTGGGGGGTACCCTTTGTGAGCTCCTAAAAAGTTGTTTTTTTAATGGATTTGAAAAGGCGGGTAATAAAGAAAAACACATAGACTTTTTGGGAAATCTAAGCCCACTAGCCATGAGAAGCAATTGGATTGATAAGGGTTTTCAATTAAAACTTATTTAAAACTAAAGGAAAAAGCAAAAAAAAAAATCCTAGGGATCCAGAGGGGGTTGATTAATTAGGGGGGGTTTTTGGCTGTACTTAACTCATTAGGGGGTGAATACAGAGCCTAATTAACTTTAGTAAGGACCAGGGTCTGGGGATGAGGAGGGGGTTGATTAATTAGGGGGGGTTTATTAATCCTACCTTTGCATTATCTATGTATATATTCATCCGCAATCAGCTACATGTGTATTCGTATCTGTAGGTTGTGGTCTCATTTGCCTAGAGAAGGGACCTGGGTTGTTGCATGTGGCGTGACGCATGTTGAAGTCTGATCACGCTGATGTGGAGCCATCGAGCTCTGGATATGCTGCAAAGCTTTCTGAAGAAATCATGAGTTCCTGCTGTACATGAAAGTTTTAACATGCATAAAAGCATATGATATCACAATTTTCAATCATGGGCCTCAAATCATGAGATATGACAAGACCCTGTGTGAAAAGTGATCACTTCACCAAAGCAGGACTTGAAATTCAGTGCCAAGGTGCCGCAACAAGCAGAAGTGGTAGGTCAGCCTTCCACCATGGTCAAGGCGCTTTTGTGGACCGAGGGTGATCCACAAATGGACCAGCTTCAGAAGAGAATCATCCTTGGAAAACATGCTGCCATGATCTTGGAAGCTGAAACAAATCCGACCTTTTTGTTAAAACAGAAATGGATGAAAACTGGTCGTGCTTGGCAATTTTTGTTATGAATTCAGAAGGTGGGCTCAGACTGCCGCCTCCAATGGCTCCCGCTGAAGCGCCGCGTTTCCAGGTGGCCGTCCCCACTGGGGCGACTGCTGGGCAGCAGATCAACTTCACCATGCCCAATGGTAGGGCACTGAGGAACCTACAGCAGCTTGGAATAGTTTGCAGCAGCCACAGAATATCTCCTCATGTAGGTGCACACTGCTCTGTTAGCAGATGGGCTGTTGATTCTGCAGATGCACAACGAAACAAACATATCTAGGTAGATATGGATATTGTGGACACACATGTAAAGAGTCTCAGCATTAAAATGCGCAAATTGGGCACTTTTTGCTCTAGACTGTTGGTCCCCAACTCTTTGAAATTGCCTTCAAAAGTGAGACAGTCATCATTTGGGAGAGCTTTCCCCGTTGAAAGTTTGGTGCTGCATCGCTTCGTGGCACCGGCGTAAGGTCAGCGCGTGACTACGTCGGTACAGGACGAACATGGACGAGAAATGCAGAACGAGACGATTGGTTTTTGTATACGGTGATTTTCTGTAGATGGATCTTTTGGTATTTTTGTTATTGGTATTTTTGTAGATGGATCTTTTGTATACGGTGATTTCTTTCCCCCAAACAATCGGAGCAATTTTGGAGAACATGTTTCTTATGAACCTTTCTTTTTTCATGGGCTGTTCGTGCATTTCCGGCAACCCCCAATCTTTCGGCTGTGGTGACTTGAACGAATCCTTCGGCATTGAATCGGCTCGTATGATTGACACCCCAAAATTGATTTCGTTGGTTCTTGTGTCATGGCGATCTGGAGGTGCGCTACAATGAACATCAGTTTTTGGTTTTTAAATTGAACAGGTAGATGTTGAAGATGTTATCGCTTACCGTCCTGTACCTCACTCGTTCACCTGTGCCCCACAATGCCTTCGAAATCAGCTCATTGACTCATCATACCCAGTATGTTATCATCGGAAATTATGTGCTAACATATTGACCGCACACCGCGGAAGTTACCAGAACAGGTAGCCTGCAGCAAAAGAGGGGTTGGTGGAGATGAAGTCATGATGCGATTTGTTGTTGCTTTTGCTGCTGCTGCTGCTGCTGCTCCTACTGTTGTTGTTGCTATTGCTGTTGCTGCTGCTGTTCCTTTTTTTGTTTCATGGTGATGTTCGCGTTTTTGTGCGTTGTTTGTCCGTTGGCCTTGTTGTTGCTGCTCGTGGAAGCGCCTGGGTTCAAACTCTGGGCCCTGGGCCTGAGAACAGGTCGCAGGAGTGCTTCAAAGCTGTGCAGAAAGGGGCCGTGGACTGTTCGAATCTGATTGCGCGGGGGCTATGAGCATTTGTCGCCTGAACTGATGTGGCGCCCCTGGCCACGATCTTCCGCGAATACCAGACAGACGACCGAACAGTGCCCTGGCTATCCCAACTCTCGGTCCCAATTGCAAAGGCAGGGCAGAGAGAAAGGCGCCGTCCACGTAATCAGATGTGCTCGGGAGCTGGTTCTAATTTGAGTATGGACAGCAGTGGCTCACTGAAAGCTCGAAGCTCTTCCGGCAGTAAGAAGACAATCTGCCCACGGGGGGGCCAATTCTGAGATCTATGCAGCCTTGCCGTGTCGTTATGAAAAGGTGGATGTTTTTTCTCGAATTTGGTGAGTTGCTCCACACAAAGTTTCCATTTGCATACCATGGCTGCAGACAAGCGTGTGTCGCCTTTCAGTCTAAATGTCATCGCAACATTTTTTCACACATTCACATATTGATCAGTTGAATGTTGAATGGCCAATTCCCATTTTGACCCAGGACAGCCAATGTAGCCCCGCATACATAGATTTGATTTCAAGTTGTTGGGAACAACCCCGCAGTGCAGAAGTTGGATTCCAGTAGCAGTGCCTGCATATGCTATCTATCTCATGGAATGCTTTAGGCTTCAGACATTTTTGAGAACTATTTTGCAACAAAAACCTCTCGCACTTTTGCAACTAGCATTCGGCAATTTCTGTTGCTGATTGCGGCCCATGGCGACCGCAGGTCACAAGAGTGTAGAAGGATCTAGCAACAAAGGGTGCACAAAAGATCTTGCAAATCTCTCGGGCACTGCACTACTTGCATTCACCTGTCAACATCACGCTCTGAGCATGTGAATGAAAAATCTGGCCACTACTGTAAAGGCGGATCTGCTGGCACGCGCTGCCTTATATGGGTCAGGAGTCCGGAGGTCAGAATCTGGAATGAGGACCCAGGGACGCATAGGCCTCCAGGAGGCAGTTGGAAGGTTGCCCTAACCAGAGGCATTCTTCGAAAAATTGTTGAACTCGTTTCAACAATTGAGCTGAGTTTCTAAATCCTTATTATGATTAGAAAACACTTCTTCCACAGATCTGATGGCCGCTAAGATGCCCTAGCCATATTTAGCACCATTGCAAGTGCAGACTGAGTGTCAGCAGGCTGACCTGCTGCATCCACCTTGCTCCCATTTCCATGTGCTATGAGGTGAATTCGGATAACACCAAAGCGAAATCCCTCTATGCCAAGAGAGGCTTCGTGCATGCGAGCCACAGAAGTCCCGCGCTGGCGCTTTTGGCCTTTCCCGACTTGGAGGACCATGGCAGTTTGCTCGTTCCTATCATTCATGTCACCATCCCTCACAAAGACAACACATAGGACATATGACCCATATGATCCCATATGTACATGTGGGTTTGTGTCTCTGACTAAAGCTTGTCATGGTGTATGCTGCCAACGCATGCACGCATTATATATAGCAATGCAGAAATTGCCGCATATTGACACCAGTGTTTTTTGCAACGTATGTTTTGCGTTTGGCAGAGGCCCGTGTACAGTGAACTCTCTTGCCAAGTGCTGCGTGCAATGAAAGAGCTGAAGAACACAACCTACAGATTCTACTGGAGTGTCAGATTCTATGTTCTTAGAGACTCTATGTTCTTGGAGATGTTTGGAGTGTCCCTGACAGGACAGCGTGAATGCTGTGGAAGTTGTTGGCAAGGCGCTGGGCTATGGTGCATTCGTGGTTGTTACCGCGGAGATGTGAACATCAAAGCTCTAGGTATTGGGGTTCTGCTTAGAACACCATGTGGCTGTGACTTCATTCATCTTCCAGAGTCTCTAGAGGTTCATGCAGCTGCCAGGATGCTGCCATTAAGCTGACCAGCAGCTTCTACTCATCTGCGGACCTATGCTTGGACAAACTGGAACAGCTCTTCGATTCTGCGCTCTATGAGGCTGTGAACAGAGGTGATGCAATAGGAACCAGGAATCAACAGCCTGGGTTATGAGAAGTGGGCCAAGATGAGGCAATAGTGAGTGCTGACCAACAGGGGGCCGCCTAGGGTCAAATTCGGAGTCTTTTTCGGCACATCCTCAATACAATACACATTTACACTATTTTGTACCTCACAAATCCTCGAACGCATAGAATGTTCATAGTTCTTGCATTGCTGTCGCACTGATGAATCATAATGAATCTTCTGCCTAATGCATCTAATACCTTCAGATCTGCGATGTTCTGAAATATCATCTCTAGCCTTGTGCCGCCAGTTTCCCCCTTCACAATCGCAGCTTCTTCGTGCCCCAGGGTACCTTTGTTGCCCGCAAGGGTGACAGCATTGCTGGCGTGAGTGCGTGGAACGGCTTCCCGGCCTTCACGGTACACAGGACTCAAAAAAGAATTTGCCAATCCATACGCTACCACAGAAAATAGAATGAAGAAAAAAAGAAAAAATCAATGGAAATCATATGAAATAATTGATCAAAATGACTTGAGCATATTTAAACTTAAACGCTTGAAATGTGCTCTGATGTGCTCTGTTCCTGATTGTTTTGCAATAATGTCGCAAGAAGATGGTAACAAGGGCAATTTGAAACTGATATCTACTGGTAGGGAGTAGCACCGGGAACGGCCTTCGTGTAAGTCGCTTTTTGGGCTCAGTGATGTTCAGTGATGCGTTAACATGTGTCAACCTGCCAGCGACATCAGGCAACCACGTCTGTCAGTGTCTCTACATTGGTGCTCAGGAAGCTCTCTGACCGGCTTTAAGATTGATCGCCTTTTTTTGCCAATCTCATGGTGGAGGACGAGCCCAGGTTGTCGACATCCTGTGACGCTCTTTGATGCTTTGTTGTTCTATGTTGTTCTCAATTTCTGCCTGAAGTGCACCGTGTCTTTCTTTCTGGAACTGCAGTGATTCGTAGTGCGCTAACAAGTAGGCAGCAGCGAGCTTTTATACAGGAGCCCCATTTTGCATTGCGTTCTTGCCGGTGCTGGAGTTTGGGCAATGTGGAGATGGGCTGTAGCGGTGCAGGCCCAGTTTCTGACCTTAAGTCTTTCGTTTGATGTTCGATCAGTGTAGTGTGTAGATGTATGCAGGCTACAGGGCGTACAGCAATGGACACTCGCAGCGTCTTAATGACCGTATGGTTTCTGGCGATGATCCACGGCAGCAATCCAACGGCGCCGTGGCGTAGCTGGCTTTTTGATTTTTGCCCTGTTCCTGGCTCCACCCTGACTCGACTCCAATTGACTCCTAAGGATAGGAGTCACCTTTGCGGGAGCTGCCTTGCTTTGGAGAGCCTGGCCCGTCATAAGCTTCATTGGCGGCAAGATCGTCTCTGACAATTCCAAGATGAGACACAGGCCAGGCACGAACATTTTTCACCCCATGAGTTCCAATGAGCATCAAATTACATCAGGATTGGTTCCATTTGGTTCCGTCAAGCCTCCCATTTCTTTGCTCAAGATCTCTTGAACCTCGGCCGGATAGGCTTTGAAGTGTGATGCGATGTCATGCGATGTGAGGCTTTTTGGTCCTTTTGCCTTTGGGCCCAAGTCAGATCAAGAAGAGCTGATGCGGGCTGTGGTGAGCAGGCCGGCGTTGAGCAAACAAATTGGGCCCTTGGATCCCTGGGATCCCTTGGATCCCTTGGATCCCTTGCGAGAAGGCGCTGCTGTGAACTTTTCTGATCTGCAAATTGTTGGCAGGGCCCACAACGTGGCACGAGAGGCCGGATATGCATCTTGCCTCCAACGCCCTTAATGATCCATCAGTATAGATAGATGATGTAGATAGATAGTAAGTCTTAGTAGACGATGTTTGACTTGGACGATGGCAGGATGGCATAGAATTTGTGGTGCTTTAGTTCCGTGCTGTGATGTTCAGATGTGTCCAACATCGGAGGTGCGATGTAGCAATGCGCACCTAAGGCTATGTCCATTTGCAACATGGATTCTCGGCATCCATTGAGGTGGGCCGAAACGAGACAGCTCCCTTGTGATCGTTGTGCAATGGTGTGACCAACGTTGCTTAATCATGTCTGGAGGTTTCTCAACATAGAGGACTCAAAAAATGGTGGGTTCATTGCTATTTTTAATGTTAATATTGGATGACATGGGGGCCCCCCTATTTTGAGAAACCACCATGTGGAGGCCGTTCTTTCCCAGCAGCAAGTTCAGCACCGTCTTCATGTACAAGCATCTTGGCGAGGGCGCATGCCACCGACCGAGGAACGTTTCACAGCATTTGTGATCGCTTGTTCTCAGGTCAGTGGAAGGTGGAGAATTGGAAAACTTGCCTCCCTTGACTGCAGACAACTTCTTTGATCCCAGCACCGGCCTAAGACAAATGCGCACCTGGAGGGTTATAATCTCCTTTTATTTTATTGTGCTATCTTTTGCTAGAGTTCTTCAAACTGGAAATATGGCTTTAAAAGATGCAGAAGTGGAGATAAAGACCTATATCCATACCTGTGTATGCATGTAGCTGTATGAGCTGTATGTAAACCGGATTTATCCGTCTGAATACCATGGCTCCTACATCCAAAAAAGAAAGACTCTCCCATGGATCACTGAAGTATGGCATTTCACAGCTGTTTGCACACCTTGATTAGTGCTTCAGCCGTGTGTAGAAGTCGTTCGCCGTTCTGGTCGCTGGAAGGAGATTTGTGAGGTCCCTCCATCTGCCGCTCAGCTCAATGTTGAGCACAAATCGCTGGTGATTGGCGGTGATTGGTATTTGGAGCATGAAAGAACTGAAGTCCCACTGCCCCCCTGCACACTCCAACCATTCGCTACAGGTACATACAGACCGCCAGTTGCAGAAGTGATCTTGAAAAGACCAATCTGAACTACGGCCGTTTCACTTTTCATTGCACACTTGGTGCACGAATCGCTTTCGAACCCGTGTTGAGATCAAAATTCTGCCACAGACTCAAGCCAATGCCATTCTTGATTTTTGTTACTAGATATCGCACGCCTCGAGTCAAATGAGACTCAATGACAAACGGCGTGGATAAAGGTTGTGCACGCTGTGCACTGAGTCTGAACAGGTTGAAGGGTTTTTGCATCTCAACTCAAGCGGTAGTGCAAAGTTTCATTGTTGTCTTGTTTTGTGTTGTTCGTTTTTCTTGGTTCTTGTTCATTTGTTATCATATTTTGTTTGTATGTAGGATTGTTCTTATTCTTATTCATTTTTTCTTTCAACCGTGTTTCCTCCTTCGTGGGCTTCGGCTTGGTTGAAGTTGAGTGCAGCCCTGACAGTCAGATTCACCTCGAGTCATTGTGATAGGAACTCATCAAGCACAGACAACGTGTGAGTCGAGTGAAATCAGTACACCAGCACCTGCTTCAGGACAATGGCGATGATAATTCGGCGAAGTCCAAGGACAGCATTCCCAACTGTTCTGCATGCCCAAATGCTGTCCTTGTTGCCCCGAAGGGGGAGTGCTGGCAGGATGCTTCCAAAGCAGAAGATGGTGCCCTGGATAACATGTTGGCACATGACACAAGCAAGATTGCGTTCAACTGATGGAAGTTGTGCCATCTTTCTCAGTGCTTCAAGCTGTTGATCGCTGCCAGAAGTGTTTGCCAAGCCTTGGCCATGTCAAAGCCTTGCGTTTGGCCAAGTGGTCAGGTACTGCGACTCCGGATTGGTGGAGATTGGAAAAATCCAAGATATTGGACACAAAGGTGCCTCAACCTCGCTGCATGGAGCCCCACTGCTAGAATCCAGCTACAATGGGCTAAACCCTCTAGTTGGCGGCGTAGCCCGCCAGAGTACGGTAAAGTTTCATAAAGTTTAGAAGCGAGTTCGAAAGGACTGGATCAGGCTCATACCACTTCAAAACCAGGATTTGACGTGCTTAGCTTTTCCTTTCTTTTTAGCATTTCCTAGCTTTTTCTTCTAGTTGTGGTTGGGGTCATTGTGACTTGTAAATTGTGGGTTTCTGTGGCGTCTCATTGCATGATCTTTGCATCGCCGGGCCATGGCGACTGATTTCAGAAGAGCCTTAGCCTTCCCAGAGAGCAGTCCCAGAGAATTCCCAAAGAACTTCTTCCCTTTGTTGCGGTGTCATTGGTACCAGGAGCAATCGAAAAGAGATAAAGCCATCGAAGAGGAAATGAAGCAAATTGAAGCTAAAGAAGCAACTTGGCGAGTTTAGATTGAAGCTCAAGAGGCAAGTTGGATCAATTTGGCAAGTTTTCACTGATGCATCCCTCAATTAGACACTAAGGCACACGTGGACACACACACACATACATATAACATGTATCAACATGTATGATATTGGATTGTCAGGCACAAATCGACAGATCGCACACGCCTGTGGAAGGCGATGAAAAAGGAAGAACGGAAGAGGAAGGCGCTTCTGGAAGCAGAGAAAAGAAAGGCAGGGTGCAGCACCTGATCACAGTCGAATGATTCCAGTGGCTAGTCTGGGTGAGTCGGTGGCAAGGATGACAATTTGATAATTTCAAAATTTCAGCTTTTTGAGCCTTCAGATGGCTTTTTTTCAGCTCCACTTTGGAAGGTTCAAGAAGCCTTCGAAAAACGAAAGCGAGAGGCGTGAAAGATCTCGTCGACCATCTTAGACCCATGTGAAGCCTTGGAAACATTTGGCAATTTGAGGCAACCTGTCTTATTCTTAGGCCCAGTTGCAGTTTGACAAATCAGGACATTAACCATTTGCAGGCAGAGCAGCAGAAGCTAAAAGAGGAAGAAGAGTGGCGGCAAAAGTTTGCTACCCAGAGCCATGAGCACCCATAGTTTGACAAGACCTTGCGCTCCAATGCGCTCCATCATCAGTTAATGATGAACGACTTAGGTCACTGTGATGTGCAGGTATGTGGGTTGACCCCCCTGAGTTCGATGTACGATGGTACTTAGGGGTTCGTTGGGACCACAGGTTCAGCCACTTCCTGGGCTCTGCTTTGAAGGAACTTTCCCCAAGCTCATCCTAGAAGCGGAGTTGAATTGTTTGCTTCAAGCGATACGACATGATGTTATGAGAAGCGATGACGAGAGCTGCACGAACAGTGCTTTTGGACATAGTGTGCTGACCTTTCTAGCAGGCTCCAGCTCTACCTCAACACACCTGAAACCACTCATTCCTTTTCCTGAATTATCCGGCAGCAGTCGTGACCCCAAAGACCATATTGATGATCAATTGAAACATGATAGAAGTGATGATTATGAGACTGTCCTACAAGCCATTCGACAGATTGCTCGCCGGGAGGCTAGAAATATGTTCAATCAAAAAAACTCCTTTTCAACTCGGAGCCTCCCAGCCATCGAAAACCATTGACTTGCAAAACTCCTAACATCCCCGAACGTTCCTTTGGATGCCGTTGTCTTCAATCTGTACCCCAGACCCCAACGCTGAACACCAGAAAAACCACAGTATCTGTACACCTTATGTAGTAGTTTTTGGCGATACTTCTGCGTCATATATTTCCACTGGAAACATGCTGAGTGGTTTGTGATGTGTATTCTCACCACAATGGTATTAAGTTCAATAAATCCGCTTGAATATAATTGAGAATTCCGGCATTTTCTGTTGCCTCAATGATGTAGAAACATTTGGAAAATAATGACGCATAATTACATAATTATATATTATATTTGCATTTATATATTTACACACACACACATATATATATATAATATATATGTATGTATGTCTTTTTTTAGCGGGGCATGGATAAACAATATATACAATAGCATGGCATGGTGGCTTTCAATTCATTCAACTCCGTGCTTATATGCCCCAGAGTCAGCATGGTTTGTCTATTTGCTGCGACCCCAATCTTGCCCCTCTCCAACATTTTGCAAAGTGAGGAGGGAAACCGCAAAAGAAGCGGTGACTCACGATAGGCTAACAGTGAGAGAGTTAGCCCATGTTAGCCCAATCCAGATTACATCGAGTTGCAATTTGAAGGCTTAGAGAGCGAAGAGAAAGAGAGGCGAAGGAAGAAGAGGAGCTTGTCCAGGGTATCCAACAGCATCTTCTGCGAGTTGCAGAACAGCTCACGGCTGGAAAGCATGCGGAAGATTAAGTCTAAGTGCGAATGGCTAGTAGTTTAATTTAGAAAGTAAATTGGAATCATGCAATGTGCGCCACGGATTGCCACAGAATGCCATCTGCTTAATGATCAGTTAATGTGTGCTAAGATGTTTTGAAGGTGTACTCCGGTGGTCTGCTTCTAAAAGTCATTTGGCTGCCTGAGGAGAGAGAACGCGAAAAAGAAGCAAAGAGAGAAAAGAAGCGGCAAGAGAAAGAAAAGAAACGAAAGATTGAAGAGGCCGCAAGATGTGCACGTCATGCACTGTGATGTGCTGTGCGTTTGAATCCAAGTCGAAAAAGGAAGGTTGCGCGAAGAATCCCAAAACATCTTCAGGATCTCGGTTTGGATCTTGGCCTTTGTAAAAGTGGCATGGGAGCCCTTCCTCAGTGACCGGTTCAGGGTACAATGGCAGATGGAAAGATGCAAGGGTTGAATGTCATGTCGTCTAGGCAGAAGAGTCAAAGAAGAGGCAAGCAAAGGAAGCTGAGGCCTTCTGCACAATGACAATGAAACAATTAAGACGGAGCCTATCCAAGCTTCGTGCTACTGCTTTTGCTTCGGATCATCCGCTCGATGTTGACATGGGTTGATGTGTATTTCAGCATGTTTCACCATGTTTCAACAGATGTCAACAGATATCAGTAATTAATTACGGACATATTTTCACAGATATCAACGGATATCAACGGATATCGACGGATATCAACAGATATCAACAGATATCAACAGACGTTTATGCATTGGCAACGCCGCTCCTTTTCGAGGATAAGAAGAAGCGAGAAGCTGAAGAGAAGGCCAAGTGTTAGTCACAAGCCAAATGGTTTGGCATGATAAAGTCCAAACGTAGAAGAATCTCAGGGGAATCTCAGGGGAATCTCAGGGGAATCTCAGGGGAATCTCAGGGGAATTCAATTTTCAGGATTTTGCTAGCTTTTTGAGGGCTTCTTTGTAATCTGTGTGCTTTTGTGTATATTTATATATATCTCAATTTGTACTAGTTTCATCTACTTTCTGACTGCTTCGTTCACTTTTCCTCAGGTTTCTTTATGTCGCATAAGTTCAGGCTTAATTTGAGAGGAAAGGTAGCTTCAATCTTGAGGATAACATTAGTGTACATTACAAGCGCAGAGGTTAAGTCGCATCAGTGGACGGAAGTCGCATCAGTCCTGCGTGCCCGCAGTGTTTTGTAATAGTTTTCAGTGAATTATGGTTTATTTGACAATTTTGAATCTAAGACGTCGTTAGAAAATTCATGCGTGCGCGCAGTGTTGGGGACACATTGGGTTATATCATCAGCTTCCAAGCAATTGGTTTTAACATCATGTAAATCAGCCATTACATTGTGTTTTGCTGCTTCTTGCTGCTGCTGTGACATTGCGATTTGCATCTGAACTCTTGCGAATCATTGCGTTGAAACATGCGTCTTTTGCTGCTGTGCGCACACTTTTGCGCATTTTTTCGTCAAATCTTTGACTAAAAAGGCGTCTGCTGAGACACGCTGTGCCATTGGGATTTGCTAACCTTGCCTTCGCAAAGATGAGTTGTGAATGGCGCTATCCCAATGGGATTTGGTAATCCTGGGGTTGCTTGATTTTGTGCGTGACAACCGATGTGCCATTGCGATTTGCATCTGAACTCTTGCGAATCATTGCGTTGAAGCATGCGTCTTTTGCTGCTGTGCGCACACTTTTGCGCATTTTTTCGTCAAATCTTTGACTAAAAAGGCGTCTGCTGAGACACGCTGTGCCATTGGGATTTGCTAACCTTGCCTTCGCAAAGATGAGTTGTGAATGGCGCTATCCCAATGGGATTTGGTAATCCTGGGGTTGCTTGATTTTGTGCGTGACAACCGATGTGCCATTGCGATTTGCATCTGAACTCTTGCGAATCATTGCGTTGAAGCATGCGTCTTTTGCTGCTGTGCGCACACTTTTGCGCATTTTTCATTCAACTTTTGAACAAAAAGGAGTCTGCTGAGACACGCTGTGCCATTGGGATTTGCTTGGGGTGATGGGACTTCTTTCCGGGTGATGGGACTTCTTTCCACTGCGTGCCGTGCGGGGTGATGGGACTTTTCGCCGGGTGATGGGACTTAACCCCACCGCTAGTAGTTTTTGTAAAGAACTCTTTTTATCATTCGTTGGGTTTTCCTTTTTATGCAGGGTTCTTCATCTTGTCTTCGTTTGTGACAAAGGCTCCTCGTTTACTGGTCATCTTGATGACCTTTTCTTTTGGTTTTCTTTTGGTCTTGGTTTCTGTTCGGCTGTTTGTATGCCCTTTTCGTGTTGGCCCATTTACATATTTTTCATGACTGAAACACAAGAAGTGCTAGCACCAATGTCTTAACTGTGCTTTGCAGGGTCAATCATGCAAAGTGTTTAGGCAGCACCAAGCGCGACAGATACAGGGGCTGATGCAGGGGTACGTAATGGTACCCTAGTAGCTGGATTTGTTCCAGGGCACCTCTAGATAGGCCTTGTCGAGAAGTTAATGCTGAGTAAAGGTCCTCACTAAGCATAGTGTTTAAATAAATGCAAATAAGCTGAATAAGCTGAAGCTACAAGCAGTTTCTCCAATAAGTTCGGTCAAACTGGCAAACAAACCGGCAGTCCTTCGGTCCCACACAAAGGACGGGGCGCCCTTTAGCGGGATTGTTCGATGGCACACAAATTGTGAGCTTTATTGTCTAAGACCTAAGAAATTGCAGTTTTCAGAAAGGTTGAGGTTGATGATAAAAATGCTAAAGCCAAGTAAATAGCAGAAAACAAGGAAAGCATTGGAGAAACATGGTAGAAAACCTCCAGAGTTGTTTTGATCGTGGGGTTTGATTAGGTCTTTTTCAATAAAGACATCTGAAGGTCACTTGCACGGAGATGATGCACCCCATGAGATTGCTGAAGGTACAGCATGTGTTGTTTCGCCCCGCTGCTTTTTGTGGAACTGCGGAACTGGGTGCCTGAAGGGGCAATCGACGGGGCTAAACTGCTCTAAACCATTTGGGTATTCAGGAGCGAGCTGAGCGAGCGAAGCGGGAGGCAGCAGAAGCTGCCAAGGCCAGCGGCTCTGAAGGGTTTCCGCTTCTGCCGCAGGGAGGAGTAGGAGTCATCACATTGTGAAACCATGTGGCAAAAACTCATGAACATTCATTAAGTATACTGGCCCATACTGCTTTGATATATTTGTTAACCCTTCTACCTCAAGATGTTGGAATCGCGCAATGTTCATCACGAATAGTCAGTGAGAATCATGATAAATCATGGGATAAATCATGGCTACATTTTATAGATGGAAATTCCGGAACGGGGGGAAAGCTCTGATAGAGCATGCCCTCAGCAGAAGTGGCAGAAGGCATTTAAGTTTCGCATATGGTTTCACATGGGTATGAGACCCCATGAGACCCATCCTGGTCGCTCACAGTTGGACCCTCAGCACGGGGCAGGCACAAGCCGAATCTGCTCGACTACAAGCAGAAATCATGCGGCAGCTCCCAGGGCATGGTCTCATGGGCATGGTGCGAAGCTCAGGGCCCTGGTGGCAGCGCTGCAGATGGCCGTGGATCGCTGTCCATCGCTGTCCGAGGCCCAGGCAGCTGCATGGCAGCAACAAGCCTTGCCATTGGCCATGGCGCAGGCGGCTCAAGTCGCTCAAGTGGCTCAGGCAGCCCAGGCAGCCCAGGTCCAAGCAGCCGCAGGCGCTTTTGGCTGTCAAGGTGCGACGACCTATGGTGGCAAACTCCTCAAAGATGGTCAACTTATGTCAAACTCATGTCGTAAAGTTGTCAAAATGTGAATCCCTTCCTATCAGACACTCAGCAAAAATTTGGTTTACGCCGAGTCTAGGTAGTCACTTTTTCATGTGTGACATGGTGAGAGATGATAAGGATTGAGTCTTAGATGATCTTAGATCAATAATTACGCAAAGAGGGCTGACATGTATGTATATTGATGATTCAACGGCGTTGGACTTGCTCCTTCAATGAATTGCATACCTTTAGCAAACGCAATTGCATAACCAGAACACGTCAAAATGATGGGCATATTACGTCAAAATGATAGGCATAGTACATGTAGCATGCCTTATCACATCTGTATGGTAGGCATATCATATATCTTATACCTCATATATCTTATACCTTGTCAAGTAGTTGGCATACTTGCCTTGTCACATCCTGTTACACCGGGCTGCAAGGCACATCAGGTGCCCACCCGTGAGGCTGTCAGGGCTGCGACGGATGCTTCGGCGGCTGCATGGGTGCTATGCCTTGGGGAGCGCAGGCGGGTCGCACCAGGTGACCTCACCAGGGTAACATTGAACACTGTGACGTCTCGAAAGGCCTGCACAGTGAAAATCCACATTTTTGTTGATGTTTTCTTTAAAATGATTTCCTGATGTCTACAGATACATCATCACATATCGACTTTGGAGATTTTTCAAATGTCAGTAGTAGCTTGATATATCAATTTGAATCATCTTTTGAATCAAGATATGTTTATATCAATCTTTAGGATATATCACTATCATGATATCTACGAATCAGTTGATATTCCATCGATGCTCTTGCAGGCTGCCTCCCTGGGTGACCCAACTGCCGGCGCCTTTGGAGGCGGAAGGAAGGGGGGCGCCGGTTGACCGACTCGCGAGTCGAGCCGCGCTGAGCTTCAGACTCCAGGAGAAAACTGGGAAGTGGCAGTTTCTTAGGCAGTTTTCTTCTGAGCATTTTCTCAAACACAGTTTTCTTGAGCAGTTTTCCATTCAGAAATCTCCAGGTGTTTCCTTCTCTGTATGCAGTTTTTCCATGTTTCAGCAGATCAGCTGTTGCTTTTAGCTTGCCAGCTTGGCCAGGCATGCCCTCAGCCTGGCCGCAATGAGTTGAACCTCACTACTGGTCACATCCGTAGCGATTCTACTCGCTTTCTGCTCCACAACTGGCATGCCAAAGCTTGTCAACAGTTTCCCAAGCCTAACGTGCAGACCTTACCCATCCATATCCATCCAAACCCATGAGTATCCATTCGTATCCGTCCGTATCCACCCATATCCATTCAGATCCATGAATATCGATCCATGTCCATCCATATGGAATGATCCATGTCCACATATCCAATCCTTATTAAAACGTAGCATCAGAGCTGGAATGATCTTAATTGGAGTCAATTGTCGGCAACGGGCAATACAAAAAAAGTCAGTTTCTTGCCGTTGTCATAGGAGGGTACTATAGGCCCTCGGAATGACATGGAAACATCTCTGACAAAACTGAAGCTCCACTGAACCGGTTCAAACGCGTCGCCCTGCATGTGTGCCAATGGAGCAGTGGTGCGAAATGCTTGTCCTTTTCACAGTGCTCGGAGAGCTCATTGCCGAATACGATTGCAGAACCAACAGAATTTGGAGCTTTTTTTTGGAGCTTGGTGCTTGGGATATTAATGTTTGAAGCTTCTCCGAAGCCTGTCATCTTCATTCCAAAATTGCTAGGACATGACGATTGTCAGCAACGTCCTAAGCAAAGCCAGATAAGTTTTGCATAGTTTTGCAATTCTTGGTGCCAGCATTCCAGACTCAACCGAAAATAAAATCTGCCGTTTTTGTGTAGCCCACTTAGTCTGACTAGCCGGAAAACAAGCCAGACGTAAGAAACAAGCTAAAGCTGATGCATGTTGAAACCCTGTTCAAATCAATGAAGTGAATCGGCACCTGCCCGTGCCTTCCTTCACAAAAGCCCTACGAAGCTTGACAGCTCGCGGACGAAAAAAATGCCAACAAATCAAATATACTTAAAATTAATAAGACAAAAAACTATATACATATATGATCATACATGTTTTTACTTGAGATTTTTTACACATGAATAGTCAATCATATCTAGACTGAATCCACAACTTTGGTAAACTTATGTGAAAACATTGAAAAATCATTAAATACACATTATACAAGTAGTGCCCGCATGAGGCGGGGGCGGAAGTGTCCAAGCGTATAAGAGCCTATAGGGAAAGTAAAAAAATGATTGCCCAAAATGCAACCACACAAGATCCTACCACAGAAAAACGTACTAGACAAATTCCAATCAGACAAAAACGTACCAAACAAAAACGTATCAACAAAAAACTACCACATGAAAACGCACCAGCCGAAACGTAAAGTACAATAATGCACTGCACAAAAACATTCCAAACAGACACAGAGATGTAAGGGATTGGTGATGTAATGGAGTGATTGGGATTTGATTTCAAGACTCTGTAAGAAAAAAGTTCCATACTTCATTCTTCATACTTAACTATTTAACAATTTCTTGCAAAAAAATCCGTTGACCAAAGCCATCAGCAAGCGGAGCGGCATAGCCTTTTTCTCTTCACGAGCAAACAGTGCTGATGCTTCGCAAGGTCCACAAAGACGCGCGCGACAAGCTTTGAGCTGTTTGGAAATAAATGCCAGGCCTGCCACACAAAGTCAGGATCCAAGACTTCTCCAACATCACCAGAAAGCCATTGCAGAAAGCGATCCCAGAGCAGCTCCATGTACCAGGCCTTCCGCACAAAGTCAGGATCCAAGACTTTTCCAACATTAATGGAAACAGCCCTGCCATTGTGGAAAGCGATCCCACAGCAGCTCCATGTGCACCAAATGCCGGGCCTCTTACGCAAAGTCAGGATCCAAGACTTCTCTAACGTTACCAGAAACAGCCCTGCCATTGCGGAAAACGATCCCAGAACCAATCTACTTGCACCAAATCCCACCCCTGCCACACAAAATTAGGGTCCAATTTTTCTCCACCATTGCCTGAAAAATCCGTACTATTACGGAAAATAATCCCAAAATAATTTTAAATATATTAAATACTATATTAATCATACAATTAAAATTAAAAATTCTTAAATATTAATAATTAATACCATATATATTAAATTTTTAACCTACCATAAAAAATAAATATAATAAATTTTAAATATAGATTATAATATTTAATAATTAATTTATATAATAAATTTTAAAATAAATTTAAAATAAATTAAAATTAATTTATATATATTTAATTTAAAAATATATAAAACAAAAAATTTTAATTATTTTATAAAAATATTATTTAATATTTATTTAATATTTATTTAATATTAATTTAATTAATTTTAAAATTATACAAAATAAATATAGATAAATTAAAATTATAATTATTTATATT
>VSDK01019766.1:259248-301306 GCA_009767595.1 Symbiodinium kawagutii | reverse complement strand
TTTTAATATTCTTAATTTTAATTAAAAAATTAATTTTCCAATTTTTCATTATTTTTTTCTTTTTTATATTTTATCCAATTAAAATAATTTTTTACCCAAGGAAAAAAAAAGAATATTTTATTATTAATAAAAAAAATATAAAGGCTTAAAATCCATAGTATTATAAAAATAATTTATTTATTTTTTTATTATTATCAGCCATAAATTAATTTACCATATTTTTACCCCCAAAATATTACCCATAAATTTTAATAATATATTTTATTTCTAAAAATCTTAAAATTAATTTATTAATATTACTACCTATATAATTATTATATTAACAATTATTTTAATATCTTATTCAGGCTAAAATTTCTAATTAAATTTAATATTAATAATTTTAATAATTTAAATCCCCATTTCAGCCCTTATAATTATAAAAGCTTTTACCAAAATCTAACCCAAATTTAATATATAAAAAAAACTAAAAATAAGCTTTAAAAAATTTAATTAATCGGTTATTAAAAAATAAAATACCTTTTAAAACAATAATTTCGTTATAATTTTCTATTTTAAATTTATATAATTTATATATTACTTAAATATTCTTATTATTATTTTCCTTAAATTTTTTCAAAAATAAATAATATTATAAATATAATTTTAAAATTAATAATAAATATTATATTAATAAAAATATTATATATATTTTATTTATATAAAATAAATTAAATATATATTTAAATTTTAATTTAATATTAATTATATATATATATATATAAAAAGGTAAAATAAAAATAACGGGCCATAGGTACCTTCCTAAAACTATTCTTACAATAGGGCGAGCCTAGAGTTCCGTGTGTGCAAAAATCATGTTAGCGTGCCAATCGAACCAAAAAACAATCCTAAGTTCCAATCGCCAGATTTTCTGCATGGACTGCACAGAATAGATGGCATTACAAGAAACGAATCCCAATTTACGACAACAAGTCCAACATATCGAAACGGGGATGTGATGAATATTGTGTGGTCATGTGTGATTACAATATGTCGTAGCGAGTAGAGAATAAAATCGATGTCTTGGTTAGAAGCCTCCCTTCCTCGTAAGGGCTATGTAAAAGCAGTGACGGAGTAATTTTCTATGCTCCACTTAACAGATCTTGAGATTCAGCTTTCCATTATGTTTTGAGCTTCACTATCGGCGTGCTTTTGACCGGGGTGCAGGCCGACCTGTTCAAAGAGTGGTCGAGGAGCCGCTGTTACAACCATACTCTAGGCTCAAAATGGGCCACAGAAGGAAAAATGGATAGAAAATGCTAAGAACATGCAGGAAAAGCAAAAGAAATACATGCGTTGAAGTGTGTTGACGTCTTTGACCTCCTTCTCGGCTATCATCTGACATCCGACTGTCGTCTCTGCTATCATCCTGTCGGGGCCAGTTTTGGACATCGTCTCATTACGTCATGTCTCAGGCATCTGCTCAATGCCAAGCCTGCGCAGGCTTCCCCCGTGTTTTGGTCGAGCTTTTGCCCTTCCGTTGGCCTGTGAGGCTTTGGGCCGGCGAGCAGCATGAAATAGCATGATGATGGATGACGACGGATCAAGAAAGATCCGAAAAGAAAGTTTCAAAGGTAAGGATGCGGCAAACAACGTCACAGGTATGCATGAATAAGCAGCAAACGTAGCAAGTTTCTCGCCGCCAACCATCAAATGTCTTCTAAAACGTAGCGTTGTTGCAACAACAACAAAGGCATCCCTAGGCATCCCTAGGCATCCCTAGGCCCTTGACAATGATACGTCTGCCAAGGGCACCTTGGCTTCTTTGCTTTGGCCGGGAGCTTTCCCTGGAGTCATCTTCGGAGTCCTCCGGTTCGGATTTTGGTCAAGGTGGGGTCCGTTGGAATCAGCCCCGAAGGGAGCAGCTGACAGTCCAGGGCCTTCGCCCGACTCTTGGTCTTGACTTTCTTCGCCTCGCTGAAAGAAAAGCATCCAAGATCTAAGGCTAAGGCTTATCTAGGGTAATTAAAGCACACAGTTATTCCATAATATATGGTCATGAAGTAGTTGGTGCAAAGATGTGCAAAGCAAAGCACTTGAACAAACGCGTTGGCCATGGATTGACCACACATACTTCAGCAGAAATTGAGCGCAATGCCTCTCGGTCATCACTAGATTGGCAACGTTTGCCTCGGCGCAAACTTCAAGTTGATCCTCGCAGCAAACCTATAAAAAGTCCCAATTCGATGTACATATGTCAATCTTGAAGATCTTGAAGCCTGGCAGTGACACGAAACATCTGTCAGCATCTTGGAGCTCTGCGGCTCACAACTGTTTTGCCCTTTTTAGGCTTTCGTGTGTCCACATCTTCGTCCTCACTTTCCTTATCAGCAAGCGTCCATGGGATGCAAAGAGGCCCCCTTTTAACTTTTCACAAGTGAAGATGTGGTGTGAGGTGGGTGCAGCACTGCCATGGAAACCAAGAAACACTAGCAATGCTCAAGCTTGCATAAAAACAACCCATCAGTTCGGGTTCACAATCTAGCAAAATCGTCATGCACAATCAAACTGAACACAACTTTTGGGACGTCGAAATTGCTGCCGCGCTGCCGCCTTCTTCTTCACCCGGCGCTTGCGTACCACCACAACCCTGGGTGGGGTTCGCATCATGCGAAGTCAAGACTTCCGAGAGAACTTCGAAAGCTACTGTAAGTCTCCAGCTTCCGCTTTGGCTGGTCACTACCTGGGGCAGCTGTCAGCGCATTTCAGCGGCATCATTCATCATTCCATTGACGAATTTCAGAAAAATTGCACAAAACGCAACAAAACAATCATTGCGGGTACCTGTTCAAGGAAAACACAACCTTCATGCAAACAATCACTCGCAAAAATTTCAGATACATTCCTGAATTTAAGGACCAGCTCTCACACTGTTCATCAATGAGACCTGCTTCAACACAACATCAAAAAGAACATGCCAGAACCATCGGATTCCTTCCTTTCAGGACTCTGTGAATTCGTGGTTGCAGCATTCGCTGTTGCGAACATCTTCTGAGGTGGCCACCTTCATCGTCAGAACCTGACTCCTGAAGGCAAGGATCTCGACTCTACACCCAGTCAAGCCCAGCATGGCACAGCATCAAAAGCATTTTCTTACTTTGCAAACCTCGCGGCATGGGCAGGCAATAAGACTTTGAGTTCTGCAGCTAGACTGTGGGCGAATCCTTGGCGGATTCCTTATCTGACTCCGATTTTTTTGCCGGCGGTCTTTGTTCCTCACATTGCAGCTGTCGAACAGCTCCTTCTCACAGCATTTTTTGCAGCTCACCAGCACCAGGCTTCTGCAATTCATGGCGTTCAAACATTGACATTTCTCAAATCTGGCCTTTGGGGTGAAGGTTTGGACAGGAGCTGTGGCCACAGGCGGTGGCTTTACCAACTTTGCTTCTGGCTCTGGCTCCTCCAAAACCTTAGACACCGTGCGCTTGAAATCGCTGTTAGCCTCCAGTTCTCCACTTGCCCCCCTTGCCTTTCTAAGGAGCCTGCCCATCTCCAACCACCCTCTTTGACATGAGTCTTTGGTATCGTCCTGAGCTGAGCTTGAAGACTCTTCCCGGCAGCTTTGCTTCCACAAGCCAAATTGAACGAATTTAATTAAGACTCTTTAATCTGGCTTTAAAGTTCAAACTTACTAAATTGAATGACATTTCAATTAAAGCCAAATTGAAGATAATTGAAGTATCTTTTCTTAATCTAAGACTTAGTAGCTCCTTTTTGCAAGCAACCCAACTGATGGATTGAAAAACAAAACTCGAACAATTCAACTGGGGAAGTACTCACTGGGTCAAGCTGCCGAATTAAGTAGTGTAGGCGAACACGGGGTAACGTGGCCAACCCTAAACTAATGTAGAAACCCATCTGAAAGCACTCCCCGGACTGTCCTAGGAGCCCCGGCTTTCCTTCTTCCAATCGCCACATGCCAGCCGGACCACCGCGCTCACCCACCACACGGTAGCGCTCGCCCCTCAAGTCATGGCAAATGGTTGACGTGCCTTGAATCATGTAGATCATGTATGATCATGTAGTATATTTCTGCCATTCAATTTGTAAGGTTGTCTTGTGTTACCTTGGTTGTTCCGACTGGTCTGTTTGTGATGTTGCGCCCGTTCAAAAATATGCATATCCAACATGCAAAGTGTATCAGTATCACCTCTAACTGCGGCTATCTTAGCTGAAGTGTCACGAGTCGGGCATTGCGGATTCAGATGGCTCATAAGCATGAACTGAAGAATAGCTGAAGCCTGTGATTCAATATATCTCTTCCATATCTCTTCCCATTGCTGGCACGGTGCTTCTTGCAATCATACTTGTGCTTCAGGATCTCCACGACTCCCTCGACTCCTGTCACCACCGAGCAGGGTCAAGAGTCAAAAAATGCCAAAAGTAAAACCAATTGATCTCACATTGCCAGTTTGAGCTGTGAACACGATAACCTCGGACACATGAACAAAATAACCCAAATGTTGCACCATGCATGGTATGGTCAGTGGATGTCAGTGGTATGGTTTTCTGGTGACATCTTTGGATAACCCAGTTCCTCGTCTACCTGGGCCATGATTCACCGAGGTACAATGACGTTTTTGCGCCATTTTTTTGGAGCAGTTGGTGAACGCTGAGTCTCCCTGAGCGACCTCAGCCCTCTTACGAACATTGGACTCATTGGACCTCGTTTAGTAAGATATAGTAAGATCATATTGGAATATATTGGACACATTTGGACACTGCATACGTAGCCTTTCTTGAGGACAAATCGCTGATCCAGAACCGATGTGTGTTGTCTTTTCAAGGAGATTCGAGGCGACTCGATGAGGCTTGATTCAGAATGTTTGAACTACGCCAACGCAACAGTATTCGAGCACACTGAAGCCATCTCATAAGTATGTGTAAGTATGACGTACTGCGCTATATCAGTTGTTTCTCTCCCCTTTCTTCCCAAGCTTCTCCTTTGACCTTGCCAACCAGTTTGGACTTGTCTTCTTCCAGCACATGCTGCACCTGACAGTCTTGCCAAAAGCCCATTAGAGAAAGGCACAACCATTCTCAGAAATTATACGAAACTGTTGTGAGAAACAGAAGTCTCACATGAGCAACTCACATAAGTCTCACATGCTGGGATCCATTGAACGTCCTTGAACTAAGGGCTGGGCACCGAAGCCACCCGTTCGCCTTTGCGTATCAGGAACCTGGTCAGGTGGCC
This sequence comes from Symbiodinium kawagutii, assembly GCA_009767595.1. Taxonomy (NCBI): domain Eukaryota; class Dinophyceae; order Suessiales; family Symbiodiniaceae; genus Symbiodinium; species Symbiodinium kawagutii. The sequence goes on along the minus strand of VSDK01019766.1, from coordinate 296,070 downwards.
GCCATCCATGGCATTTCATGGCCAGGTACAGTATTGTGAGAAAGCACTGCAAACCACCGTTTCTTTCTCAAAAAACCGTTTCATTCCTTTTGAGAAATGGCAAAAAACCGTTTCTTTTGTAGAAAAGCTTGTATCTTTTTGCCAGGGCAAAAAATGGTATTTAATTCAAAGAATAAAAACATTTGCCCTTCAAAAATGATCCGCCATACTTATCATACTTAACCGGCCCAAAATAGAATTTGGCGGTTGCATGTGTTGGATCGCGGGGGCAGTCTCCTGTCGACTATCGCAGTTACGCTACAACCAAGTGGTGGCAGGAGCGGTGATGACAGGGTGAAATCACCACACACCCGGTATGTCAAACTTCCTCAAATAGCGGCGAGAATGGCCAACGCTGCTTGAAATTCGGACAGCGATGGTCATCGCATCTGTTTCAATCTCTCTGGCAAAGATGAAGGTGACAGTGGCGATAGCAGCGATGGCAATGATGATAATAACCACAAGAATTGTTATATTCAAAAACACAGGCACAAAACAAGGGGGAGGACACGGCCTCTTGTCATGAAGAATAAGGTTTGGCTGCCTATGGAAAAAGCATGTAATAGCAATGCAATGATCACTGATGCATTTAGACTTTTACGTTGTGGAAATACAATGTGGTGAAAATCATGGATTAAGAATGATGGAGATGACCATGATGATCATGATGAAATGAACATCTGCGGCATGGTGCGAGCTAATGCGACCTAAAAAGCAATGACAAATCAATACATTCTCAGCACTTTTGGTCTCACGACCAATCTATCAACTTAGCTCTTATACCAGTAAGTAGAAAGTAGTAGAATTCAAAACTCAAAACCGGAACCAATGCAGCAGAAGCATGAAACATCTACAGCAACGCAACGTAACGCAAGTACGTGCGATCAGTGCTATCAAAATCCATCAAACATCTCCCCACCTCACATCCGACCACGCGATTGAAGAAGGCCTGCGGGGACAAAGAACTTGGCTGAAAAAAAAAGGCAAAGCAAGCACTGCACTACTGCAGCCGTCAGTTATGTCAGCTTTCCAAGTTTGCAGTCTTCGCAATACCCCGCTTACAATGCAAATGCCACGCATTTTATAGACATCTTGCAAGATTCTTCGAACTGCACTGCATGCATCTGCGTGGTGCCACGTATTTCCCTCAGAAGTGGCATTTGCAGCTTGTCTGCGCCTGAACTGTGTCCGCCAGCGCTGGATTGAAAAGAGGTTTCGCAGCTGCCTGCCACGGCGCAAAGCCCCACTGGCGCTCCACGACGGCAAATCCCAAGGATCTTCAAGGCGACAGTGGAAATGCATGGTGCCTTCGCCTGCACAGATTCATTGGCTTGCCTGGCACACCCACGAGACGATTCACCAATGGCATGGCTCCGCTGTAGATCCTTTCTTGGCGTGACACCAGTAGCATTTTTGGTGCAATGGTCAACAATGATTAGCAAGATAACCAGTAGTATATAAATAGTACTGGAGTAAGATATTCTGTGTCTTGCTGCCCACAATTTGGCGGGCCACTCGCGTCGCCGCGCAAACATCACGGAGACGGTGTTCGCCATTTCCCGGCTCCTCCGCCAAGACTGACTCATACGGCAAACAAACATGGAGCATCATGGAGTGACATGGATAGGCTTGCTTTTGGTTCAAATGTTGGGAAAAACAGCTACAATTAGTTTCCAGACATTCCCAGGTACAACATCACGGTTGTTGGGTTGACCCCTTACCCCAAGCACCTTTTAGGGAGAGCATATGAGAGCATCAGTTTCCAGGATCAGCCCTAGAATGCCCGTCTATAGCAAGGTGGAAATGCATTTAGCGACCAACAACGCCAGTTTCAATCATGAGCTCAGTCTGTATAAATTGTGAATAGGCCTAAGTCATGAAAACGCTTTTATCAATGAAATCGTTGTATGTCATCTCGTTGAGGCTTGGCTGCTTACGATTTCTCAGATCCATTGATGGGTGGGGGACAAGTATGTAGTTGCAAGCAAGTGGTATATACGTGATAGCCATAGCCATAGCAGTATATACTTCCACAGCATCGGTTGGCCAGCTGTTGGTGTGTCCATGGATGCGCATGCCGAGCCGGACTTCTGACCAGATTGTGGACATTTCTGGGCCGAAGTGATTAATCAATCAGTTGATTGGATATATTCCAACACACTGTCACCGTCATGTATGTCATGTCAAATCCATCCAAATCTATCAACATCATCCACTCACTGCTCCAAAGAACTACTGCATAATATTGAGCTTTGCTTCTGCATGTTTATGCTGCTGTGTCTCTCATCGCTCCAATGCCGTGTCCTCTTCGCACGCGTTTGAATGACATGCACCGGATCCTTGGCGGAATGTCGGCCATGCGATTGTCCAGTTTGGACTCCGGCAGCTTTAAGCTCTCTCGTTGTTCAGCTGTGGTCATCCCGTTACTCAACGGTAGCTTGGAAATGCATCAGCTGCCATGGATCCATGTTCTCACTGGCAGGGCCGTCAGAGATAATGCGCCACTGATCCTAGGTGCGAAACGAACAAGATCAAATTGTGGAGAAGTTCGCAGTTCAGGGCAAAAACGTCAAACTACTTAGTGTGATCTGGTGAGAATTGGCATGGTGACAAAGTGCCGGAACCTAAGACGCCTATTTTCAACACATTTTTAAACATGCCAAGACAAGGTTTGGACATGTTTGAACCAGGTGCATGTTCAATGATAGGGTTCGCAACTGGGACAAAGATCAGCACTTGGTCACCGCGCTGCAGGGCCGAACATATCCAAGTGCTTGGCACCTTCCTGCCACCCCCAACTACGCTCAGCACTGCAGCACCTGCCATGTCGTGTCTCCCCATCTTTCGCCATGTCTCACCTCACCAAGGTAAGCCTTGTTGGCTTTGACCCAGTCATTGACCTGGCACGAGCCGACCTTCAACAAACAACTCAAAGTGACGGATTTGCTCGACGCAAGATTTGCTTGGCGTTCTTTTGGACCTCAGACGCAGCCTGCTACTGAGACTAGAAGTCCCTTCAATGGGTGAAACTTCCGAAATGATCTATGTAGCTTGCTTTCGAAAATATCAAAGGCATCCCCCAGAATAACTCTTGCAGATTGTGCATGTGTGCATTCTGCACCAGCTTCTGCATGGAAACAAAGCGGCTGTGACCAGGCACCTCCCAACGGAGGCTGCTTATGTGGGCTATGAATTGCGGAATGCACTTGTGCATCAAGATCAAGGGATTTTGCTTAAGAATTCCTGTCCAAATCATTCATGTTGCATTCCATCAATGGCGCTCTAACTTTTGGACCAAGTGCTATATCGTTGAGGGTTCCCAATATATCAAATATTCTGACTGAACCATGACCACTGGACGGTGGCAAAAGGTTCTACATTTTGAGCGAAGAGATCAGCTAAAAAAGAGAGTCCAAAGTGCTCAGCAGGCTTGGTCTCTGCGAGCTTGGAACTCTACAAGCTGTTTCAAGCAGCGCGTACTCATTGTCGGTGAAGACCTCAGATGAAAAGCTAGGGCAACGGTTCAACCGAAAAGCGGTCAATTTGCACGCGCCAAATCTCATCTGACGACATTGATAGTATCAATGGCCTCGACCATATTTATTGTACCCGTGACCTCCAATGACCTCCAACCAAGTGCAATCTTTATCAACCTTTTGTTTCTCAAGCTGAGCAGCGAAGCCAGCCACTGCTCCGACAAGTCCAAACAGGAAGAGAGCAGCCATGGCCAATTTCCACGACCGAGCCTCCCCTCAGCACCAAGAGAACTGAAGGCTACAGAAACTAAGCAATGCCTCGGACTGAGGATGAACTGCCGCCTGCCACCTTTGCGTTGCTACCTGCTGCGCCCGATCTAGCACCTTTAAACACAATTAAAAATATGTTGCAGATGTGCGGGGGCACGCATAGAAAATGGATGGATAAGCAAATGGATAGCCTAAGGTCAGACAAGACCAACTCAAAAATCAGATTAGATTAGATGAGATGAGACTGAGATTGGATAGTCAGCCGGGAATGGATGGATAGATAGAGACACGGGAAGGTATATATCCTATAATTAGATTGAAAAATAGGTCAATCAGGATGAATGCATCTGTGTGCGTCACTGCATGCATGAATGCATGCCTCTATGAATTGTGATGCATCCAGTGCATATAAAATATGTGAAATATGTTTGATGTATAAATGTGATTGAGGTGTGCTATGTCTGTGATGCATGTGATGGACGAATGGGTGTGCGTGTGTGTGCCTGGACGTCTGTATGCATGCATGTATGTGCTTGAGTGCATGGTCGAGGCAAGGCAAATGCATGGAAGTACCCGGGGATACCCCGCGCCCTGGTTTCTTGTACGCATTTTTTTCCATCGCCGTCTCAGGGAGTTCTTGTATGCATTCATGGATGCATCTTTTGGTATATGCATGTATGAATCTGAGTGTATGTATGCTTTATGTCTGTATGTATTCTATTGTCTGTGCGTGTGTGCGTGCGTGTGTGTGTGTGTGCCTGTTCCGTTTGACTGTTGTGCAGTTGCTGTATGCATGTCAACGTTGTTGCTTTATGCATGCTACGAATAAGTCGGGACAGCAAACTCCCAAGTCACAAGCAAATTGTCTCTGGCACATGATTACGAAAGGAAGCACGAAGCTGCCCGAAATGCAAGGTTTGGATGGGTTTTGTCAGTTGAGGAGTCGTGAGAGTAAGCTTGACAAAGCGCAGGATGCATGGTTGTTCTGAGAGCTTGGTTGCTTTCGAAAAATTTGACACATCATGCTTGGAGCAAGTTTTCAACAAAACCAAAACACTCTTTGAAATGGCCTTTGGAAAGTGGCACACCTTGTCTGAGAGATCAACTGTTCTAGAAAGGGTTTACACACCCATGCTCGGAGCACTTTTTGAATAGGACGATGGAAAAATGACACGCAGTTGTGGCGAGAGCTCCTTTCTCTATTAAATATGTAAACGATAGATTCAACACTCTCTCTCCCTCTCTCAAATCTCCGGAAGTGTCAAATGAAACAAGTGCCACCGTCGTTGGAAACGTGCTCAAATGCGAAAAAAAATCTAGGCGTCCGGGGTAAGTCACCCGAACACGAAACAAAGGGACACAGGACAAGGCCCACCATTGCATTTCACATTGCAATCACCATACCACACGTCCCGGAGCAAACATCGAAGCTGCATGGGGACACGGTTGCCAAGAACACATTAATGCACAAAAAATGGTGATTCTGTGATGTTCTGTGCAATACGTGTAGGCAGTAGGCAAATGCATGCACTCAACCTTGCAATGATCATACCATAACACGTGCCCCTTCAAATAGAAGCGCATCTGAAAAATTATGAACACCTTTGCCCACGTCTTTACACAAGCGCGCGACTTGAAAGAAGTGCCTATGCAAAGCAAAAATACTAGAGCTCATTAGTTGCAAGGTTTGAAGCGAGCATGTGCTGCAAGTCATTTGCCACTGGAACCAAGGCACTTTGAAGCAGCAGCAGGCCGACCAACCCAGGAGCCAAGGCTGTAAAAACGAGCAAGCACAAAGCTCCATCGAGCACATTCACCAGACCTCCAGCAATTCCCCAAAACCATCCATGCTATGAATGAAGGGGCGGAAACCTCCCAGAGTATGCTGATGGTATCACTACCATTGAGGAATCAAAAACTTATAAAATCTTGCTGTCCAATTTATTGATTCTCCTTCACTCCATTTTACTCCCAGGTTCTTGGTATAGTCAAGTTTTTGTCGCTACGTTGCTGATTCTTATATTCAGTCATTGCGTGGCAATGCCATGGCAATGAACGCCAGGGGCAGTTGTGAACCGACAGGAACTGCCCCACATTTCGTTTGGCGGCTGCATCTTGCCAGGGCGTCCAACAGTTTGCATTTGAGATTCAGGCTAGCTGGGAGATGAGCGGCAAACACTGCACTTGCAAGTGCTTTGGCCCCAGTCGAAAAAGTATCATTGTTTACGGCCATGTTTGATCCAAACATCTGAAACCATATGGTTTCGAAACAGAATGCACATAAAATGCATAGCTAATATTCAACATATCAAACGTCTGTGTCTATATATTGTTTTTGGGCTGAGGGGATGAACATGATGCAATAATCGGTTGAACTGGGCTGTCTGTCAGGAAGCTGATTGAACAATCAAGCATGTACGTGCGACATCACGCAACCGCTCACACACACTGAACATGTGAATCTAAATATTTGAATACCAAGCTCAGCAGGGAAGTCCACACAGCATCATGCATCGTGAGGTGAGGGGCCCTGCAAATCCACACAGCTAATCTCAAACAAACCATCGAGGCATATGCAAAGTACCGTCCAAGGAGCCAAGGGAGTCTACCTTCAGTGCAGGAACGAACGAGGCCGCCACAAAAAAGACTGTCAAGCCAGCAACCTGAATGGGAACGGCCATTGGGAGGAATGGGAAAGGGCCTTCTTTGCCCTTCGCCAATATGTTGAGTTCATATGATTTCATATGATGATGATTTGGTCATGCCAGATATGGTCTACAAAAGCCTAAACCTGCTGCTGTGGTGATGCAAATTCGATGACCCTTAGAACTGGCCGGATCAATGGGAGTACGACAATGACACAATGAGTGGCACACGGCATAGCGAAGCAGATCGAAGCAGTATAGCTTGGATAAACGTGTAGAGATCAGCATGAAGGAAATTTTGAGATTCAATGATACAAACAGATACAAACAACGAGTATCAAACAACTACTGCTCACTTGTGGCAAATCTGAACAATCTGAAAACTCAAAATCTCACAGCTGAGTCAACTAATGAGTCAACTGCTTTGCAAATTGCTGCTGCAGGACTGCCAAGGATTTCTTGCGTGCAGCACTTGGCCCAGATCCGAAGCGCTCCTCTGGAAGGTTCTTCACGGGTGCTATCCTGACGAGGTCGACATCGAGACATCCCACGACAGCGAGATTGACTCGCCGCAAAAAGTAAACCATGACACGGCAGCCAAGACGAGACGCATTGCAATCATCATGACAGGATAGATGGCCGCCAACACTATGATCATGCCAGCTCGCACAACCTTGGCACAGCTTCTATGTCGATCTACCTCAATTGGGTCGTGCACAAATGCAGCAGGGTAGCATTCATCGGAGTATTGTGCGGCAAAGACTCCAATAGATTGCTTTTCACCTGAGCTTTGATATGCTTTCAGTCACTGGCGAGTCAGCGGCTTGACCGGATTTTGCTACAAGCAAGCAGCCATGTTGATTTTTTCCAAGCAGCTTCATGCATCAAAGAACATGGAATCAGCTTCATACCTCTTTCCAGCACAAGGCTTCCTCTATCACTGTTACGAGCCAAGGGGCACTGGGTCCGAAAGCAACGTATCCAGCAACAGATAAGAAAATGAAAAGCACTGCGAGAGTAGAAAAGGCCATCAGCATGATCCTGCAAACATCGAAGAACGTCCGATTGTGCGTTTGAGAATTATCTACTTCTCTGTGAACAGCAGGCATCAATTATAGTTCAGAGAATTGTTCTTAAATTCTAGCCTAAATCCTACTGGAGTCATGGACTAGCCTACTGCCAACGATAGAAGCACAAACGCCTGTTTGTTTCTGTGAGCAGCTTTGTGCCCGGGGCCGAGTCTAGCTATTATACCGTACACCGTAGCCCCTAGTAGAAGCGGCCCAGCAATCGCCGACAGTGCCCTCCTAGTGACCAATGGGCAACCATTGCCCTATGAATTGCGCAGTTCCGCCCGAAGCAATGAGGACACGTGCCCCCTAAATGTACAACTTATGTAAGGTGTACATTTGGCCATTAAAACCGAATCCACCATCCGGAAGCAACATGAAGCGATTCCATACGCCATGTGCCTGTTGAATTTCTTCGGTGACCGATTCTCGAGCTCCTTGTACATCGGCAACACGCACATCCTCAGCTTCTTTTGCCGCTCTGTAGAGCATCCTTTGGAGCTGTGCCAAGTCGCTGTATGATGACGCTCTGCATCATGGTGCTCGCCATGGTCACGGACCCCTGCAAATTGCCCAGAGTTGACACATCACGTTGCGTCAACTAAGATGCCAAAGCTAAACCCAGCAACCAATCACTTTGACAAGTTGTCTCGATTGGCCGCCTTGGCCAATCCAAAGTCACAAATGCCTTTGGGCAAATCATCCCTGTCCAGCTTGTCAAAGAACTCCACCCCAACCAAAATGATCAAGTACCTGAGCGCACAACCAAACTTTCGCCCATGTGGCTGCATGGTCAGCTGTCACCAAAAAAACAACTTTAAGAAATCCCATCGGGCTGATGGTGTAGCAGTTTCTCGTTGTGAAATGATGTGAAATACTGTGATGCTGGTTTCCTGGAAACCAAAACATTAGGATACCTCCGGGAACAGAAAACACAGTCGACACAGCCGTCATGATCGTAGCCTCACCAAAAATAACTTGCATTCAACATCATTCAACAACTGCCGCCATTGTTGTAAGCTGCAAGTTGACAATAATTGCAGCACCGGAGGAGAAGGACAAGTATTTCTGATCAAGAAAACCTAAGCTCGAGGGCTCCAGGGCTGCATCAGGGCTTGGTTGGCTGATTCATTTCAATGCGTTGTGCGGCGCTGTGCCCGATGCGTTCAACTCGAATTGTGACGTCCAAAATGTTTCTGGGCGTTCATAGTTACATAGTTGCAACATGGTGCAACTGCAAAGTAAGACCACGTCGGTACCGTCTGAGTTGTTTGATGCAGCTTAAGAACAAAGGGGCAGCACAATTAGGCAAGCTGCACCGGCTTGTGCCCATCCTCAAAACGTGGAGCAAAAGGCTGCTCAGGTCCATGTTTGAAATATGTATGAACCATCCGTGCACTGCATCGCATTCAAGATATGAAATGGCACTGCATTACAAAGCGTCAAGCCGTGTAAGCAGGCATATTTCATAGCACCTAACATGAACTGACATTGTATGTCCGGCATGTTTCAATGTACAGCAAAGTACAGCTACAGGCAAGCGCATTGCAATGATATGCAATGATCAAGTACAATTACTCCAAGCAGTGCGAAGTAAAAATAAAGTGCTGACGTGATGTATGCAACAATAAGAACATCCCAAACAATTCACTATATTATATTTGCGATACGTTATGATATGTTTATGTTTTCCAAGTGGAATATGTGATAATATATGTATGTTACGGCAAGCAATGTTTCAAGATTGCTGGAATTTATCTTATTCCTGCCCATGGAATCCTCCGGGGTAGGCCATCTTTCAGAAAATGCCACATGACAACTTGACAATGACATACTCGAGAATCCCATTGCATATAGTGGAACCAAATCCTACGGTCGTCTGTTGACTTGTACTTGCACCATCTTGTACCCATTGTACCGTACTGGTATGATTGTACATGTGCACGTGTATGTGTGTCTGTGATTGTGCCCATGGACTATGCCTGGCCTGGCAGCACGCACACCAGCCATTTTGCCACTAAGGATTCATCACGATTGATCCAAGACTCGCTGCTCCAAAAAGGTTCCCTGGACAAAGGGCTGCGCAGAGCCACAAATACCAATGATATAGCTAAGCAAGCTCCCGTACAGCACCACCCACACCATCACATTCACGAACATCCTCGATGCCACATGCTGGCGACATCATTTGAGGCGCGGTATCTGCATGTCAGCTACACTATCTCTGCTCTCCCATTGGCCCCAACCAAGGCCAAGAATCTGCATTGCTGGGCCAAGTTCCCAACCACCAATCTTGCCCGGCAGCTTGCCCAGTAAAGCACCCAGATCAAAAACCTGATGCCTGCAAAGCAAGCAAAAGTGATCAAAAGTGCAAATGGGATCCAATAGGTCAAATGTTCATCTTCTGTCCTGACATCATTCACTCGGTGAGTTTGATACCCGATGGGTGCAATTCACTCAAGCATCTGCTCAGCCTTTCCGATGCATCCACAAGAATCTTGATTGTCCATAAATTCCTCAGGGTCTTGCCAGATTTTTCACATCACGTGATCATCCAACACGCACATGTGCAAAACCTCTTAGGTCTCGATGTGTCTCAGCATCTGTGGAGAACTTGGAACATCTTGGAACTCACAGCGATCAGCCCAGGTTCACAGCAATGACTAGCCTTGGTCGAGTCCATCAGGTCACTCGAAGTGGGAGGGGTATGGAGGGGTTTAATGGAAACAGTCACCGCCTGTGGAGCTGCTTTCATATGGTCTAAAGATTATCCAAAGTGTTTTCATTGCATTTCCCATATATTTTCCAAGGCAAGCCGCACAATGATCGCAGATCCCACCACTATCGATGCTCCAGCCATTGCCCAGGGAAGACTTAGCATGCCAGTGCCCAGGCCTGGCTGGCATCTCAACACAAGACCCAACTTGGCGCCAGGATGCGCCACCCATGCCATCCCGTGCCTCCAAGGATTAGGTTCAGAAGCATCTGGGGAGCTTTGACCTCAGTGCTGCTATGCCATTGCCACTTGAGGAAGGACATCGCTGCATGGCAAGCAACGGTCGCTTCGCCATTGTGATGTGGCGGTTCGACAGGGGCTCTTCCCGAGTGAACCTGAAAGCGATCCAGTAAGACAAACAATTCTCCACACAAGTTACTGATGGTGAATGGCAGTGAATTATGATTTGTATATGTCCGAACCCAACACAGGTAGACCATTCTGGCCAATTATGCCTGGATATTTCCACAAGTTCTCTGAAAAATGATGGGTCACCCGAGTTTCCGGTGTCCAAGTTTACAGTTGGCTCCTGAACACGTTCCATAATGGTCATGCTGCTGCTGTTCCTGCTACTGCTGGTTGGTGACGATGACGATGATGATGATGATGATGATGATGATGATGATGATGATGATGATGATGATGATGATGATGATGATGATGATGAACAAACTAACCGGCAGAGTGCGCATGATGCCAATTGAGAGGAAACATATGAGGAAACTTGCTGGGAAACCTGCTTGGAAACATCTTGGGAAAGCTGGGGAAAAGCGTTGCCAATGACCACGTAGGCACCAAGTTATTGGCTTCTGGCGCAACCAGTTCTGCACTCCGAGCTCCGGATTTCTCCATGGGAGCAAGTCGCAGGAGCTCCGTTGGTAGCGGCAACTCGAGCTATGCACCGCGTGACTGGTTTCCAATCGCCATCTTCTTCTCTGATCACAACAGCAGAAACCAAGAACAATCATGAACATCAATAGGCTTTGAAACCGCTTGATCTTTAGCTGTACCATCTTGAGTTGCAAGCAGCTGCACCATCGAATGGTTCGTCAATGTTCACACGATGGATCACTCGATCTCGGAAGCACTGCGCAGCTGCGACCTGCCGTTGCACAAGGCCCGACCTCGTACTCCGCAGCTTCCTTTGCCACAAAGTCACCACCTGGAGGGAAAAGTCACCATGACCCTCTCTGAGCTGTTTCGTCGTGTTTCATCCTGTTTCATCCCATTTGCACAGGCTTGGAGCTTGAAACTTCGCAGACTTGATGAGCTGCAACTGGGAAGGCTCAATATGGTCAACTGACTAATTCCATGCAAAGTCTCACGGCCTCAGACGGCCTCCATCTGTCCATATGTGGACACACTTGCATTCATGTACCACATATTGGCAACGCTTCGAGGCCCTCAATCAAGAGATCTGAGACACCTTTGCGGTCTGCAATCTCCTTTTCGCGCTCCTTGTTTATTGAGACCTGAGTCAGGAGAAATTGACACCACAATAACATCAATAACATTGTGGTAGACGATGGAGGATGCCGCACTTGTTAAGGTAGCGACTCTGAACTTGAACATCTCCATAGGTTCTCGGAAAATGTTGAGAGGTCCAGAATTCCTTGCATAACACAGGGTCGCACACGGCGTCACACAGCACAACGCTGGGTAAGGATTGTTGGCCCCACCACCTGTCAAAGAGAGCGTGCAGATTGTTCAAGGCCCAGAGCCGAAGTTAATTCAGACTCAGCCCCTGAGCCACCGGCAGTACACGGCGTTGATCCTCTGCACCCATGCTCGTGAAGAGCTCTCTTGCCTGGAGTGGATGCGCATTGAAATCATTGAATACTCAAGTATACTAAGTCTGACTAAGTCTCATGTTGCGAAGGCAAACGCGGAAAGTAAGTCTATCCTATCATGAAACCCAAGGAAGGAAGCAAAAAGGGAACGAACCCAGAAAGGAAATGAGAGAAAGGAAAGCAAGGCCGCATAAGGCCGCACATCTTTTCATTGGCAACGACACTGTTTGCAAGGCCCCCAGGGGGGCATTCCCAAGTCGTTGTTCCAGTTGGATCTTCAACTCGCCAGTAATAGGGTCGTCCACTGTTGGCGTCAGTTGCAGATTTCCAACCATCTGGCAGTCCACTGCCAGCCACTGAAAGCGGCGAATCCAAAATGTTTGTTGCCCTGGCATTCCTTGTAGAATGGGTACTCTTGGCGATCTGCAAATCTTGTTGGCACACCTTCCATGATGAAATTGCTCGCCTGAGGGAAGGCACGCTTTGGACCTGGGGCGAATCTACATCACACCCATTCGCATGCATATCTTGCAGCACCCAATCTGCTGCCTCCAAGTCATCGTTCGCTACAGCGGTGCGAAGCAGTACGGCCCAAGCCTCCTCCAACAGTACATCAGGTAATTCCTGCCTCATTTGAGTAAAAACCCGGCGCTGTTCCTTACAATTGGTGTGGCTGATCATCAGTGCGTGCCAGTCTGGTCTGGCAGGTGTCCACCCCTCCTGTCGCAAGTCCCGAAACACTTGCTCAGCAGCTTGCCCGTCAGAACCGCATGCCACAATCAGGCAATTGTAGTGATTTCTCTGTGGTGTGCCCTTGCCACTGGTCTGATATTCTTTCAAAAGTTCCTGCACCTTCTGACGTTGGTGTGCTCGAGCGCAAGCGACCATTGGAAGTAGATAGGCCACGTCCCAATTGGCGGAATCATGAAGTGCAGACTCTGCCTTCAAATTATCAAGAGAAAATAACGCTTCACTCCATCTATGGTCAGCGATGCAGCTGGTCATAATCTGACTGTACGTGACCGCACTACGTGGCACCCCTTCTGTGTCCATCTCTTGAAGGACTGCATTGAATTCATCTACATATCGTAGCTTGGCCAGCATCTGCAGCACAAAATTGTAGGCGGGAGTGTCTTTCTTAGGAAGGCGCTCAAAGACTTGTCTCGCCTCCTGGTATCGAAAAGCTTTGCACAAACAACTCAAAGCACTCCGAAAAACTGGCTGCCAGTCTTTGCCAGCATCTGGGGGAATCATGCTGTAGATTTGAAGGGCCTTTTCCCAGTCCCTTGAGTCCTTGCACTCCAACAAATCCTTGATCATTCCTCTCTGCTCCTCTGTTAACTCACCGGTCTTCCAGCCTTGGCTTTTGACAGGATACCTTCGAGCGAAAGCTCGTCCATACTTATCCTTCCAGCTTGTTCTGCTCCTGTACAACCTGTCTTGCTCTGAGTGTGGCAAGGATACGGAATGAATTTGTTGCACTTTCTCAGTGTCGGGCCCTTGGTCTGAAACGTGCTTAGGGGCACTGGTGGAAACCCTTTTGCGAGACAGCACCGGGGTCCAAGCTCTTGGAATCATAAAACCATTCCTTGCAAATTGCGCGTTGATGGAAGCCAACTTTGGGCAACACATCAACCTGTTCCAGTAAGCCATGTGCCGTGAACAAGTGCACAGTCAACATGAATGCCGCACATCAAAAAGTCATGATGAACGAAATGCAGTTTGCAGATGTTTGCAATGAATGCAATCCGTTGAAGTATCCGGCGGATTGACGTGGATTACATGAAGGCAGTCTATGTGAATCATTGCGGATCCACCAAAATCGAATCATGAGAATGAGAACCGCTATCGCACGTGGCCCAGAATCACTCAATGCCCAAATCAGTTTCATGGTCTACATCATGTGCACTTGGCTGCAACTCAAAATATGAGGCCAAAGGCTGCACATGTCTCGAATACAGTTTGGCTCGGCATACAACTCCGCCAACAGCGCCCGTGCAAACATGCCATCCTCATGCCAGCTCCACCAGCCTCGGTGTTCAGCATTTCGCTGTTGATGCGGAAAAAGTCGTCCTTAGTCGCGAAAAACCAATTCTCACCAAGGCAAAGGATTGCTGCTGTGGCTGCCAGATTTCCGCCCGCATTTTCTCCCTCTCGCTGCCAAATCAGCTGCTAAGCCCGCTAAGCCACATTTCAGCTCACATGAAAGGCAGTTTACCAGGAAGTCCTGGCACTCCTGCAGCCCGGATGTCAGCGCAGCAATGGTTTGCACATTGTGTCGCTGACTCAAAGGGGGAAAAACGCAATTACTTGTCTTGAAGCCAGTATCCAACCGGCTCTTTGAGGCACTTCTTTGCTGTAGGTTTTGGCATGGGAAAGAATAGTGGAAGCAGATCCAAAACGAGAGAGAGAGAGAGAGAAAAGCAGAACCCAGAAAGAAGGAACGGTTTTCCCTCAACAATCCAAAGCTAAGCAACGGCACGCCCAGTGCTTGGTTGGGGAGCACTTTTCGCTGGTGTAACACAGGCGGCGACAATCTGGGGTGGGGTCGGCGACCCATCGGGGGAGAGCTGCAGTTTTGACATTTGCATGAAGTGATTGGCTCCATCTTCTTTTCACTTCTGATCAGGGTTGGCTTTGATATTTACTATTTATTGATTGCGTACACACGATTTCCGATTCAAGGCCTATGTAAAAGAAACAATTGTGACAACTTACTGCCTTCAAAAATGCTGGGGCAAATTTTATAGTGCAGGACACTTCAACGTCTGCAAACGAAAGGGCCAGGCAATTTTTGGGGAAACGTTCTCTTGTTGACTACTTGGCATATTGGTATATTTAGAATTGGGCTCAAATTCATGCCAGTCAGGTACCACATCTGCATTGACCAGCAGCTGCTGGTATGCTTGTCATGTGGTGAGTGTCTTCCTTGTGTTCCTCCCCCAAAATCTTTAAAGATCGAACCAACCCCCGCCCTCTCGTGAGGAAAAAATGCACCAATCACACACACATACACACATACACACACACACAGATGGTGGGCCTATATCATATTTGTATACCACGAGTTCATGGTCAAAGCAACGGTGTCCTGTGGGCATGGCTGCAGCTGTTGCTCCTGAGCCAGTTGAGTGCTCGGCAAATTCTGACAATCAAATGCCGAGGAATCTACATGAACCTGGTAGATTGCGTACACAAATAAACAAATATATTTAGTTAGCTTTATATATAATATGGTGGTTTCTCAAAATAGGGGTACCCCCAAATCATCCATTAGTCACAATTAGTAATAAACCACCCATTTTTTGGGCCCCCTATTTTGGGAAACCACCATATGTGTGCGTGTGTGTGTGAGAGAGTATTGTGGCATATTGTAGTCACATCTTATTGGACAGCCCCAAGCCTGAGAGCAAGCCTGGAGAAGTCCGAGCACCTGGCCGCCCATGCCCAGCAGCTTGCATCAAAAACACGTGGAGCAATCACTGCCATCATCTTAAGTCACCCGATGTTCGATCTTCACCCGCAAACTGGACAAGGGCGCTTCCAAAATACAGATAGTGAAAGGGATCCCCATTCACGAGCGAGCGAGATGGGATCCCCATTCAAATTCAAGAAAAGAATCTGAAGGAATGAGATTCCATGAGATTCCATGAGATTTCCTAGGCATGGCCCCGAATTGTCCCCACTTGTGGCCCACCTCGCATGCCCAAGGCAGCTTCTAGCTGCGAAGCATCACGCCGTCGTCGTGCCAAGTCCTCACTCAAAAGCCTCGGGCCGAAGGCAGAAACGGCGTCAAGATCGGAGATAAAAACACAGATAGAACAGCATCGCTCCCTATCCCAGACTGAAAACTGAGAGTGGCTATACAACTTATACGATCTAATGCATCATGCTCATGAGATCTCAGGAGGAACCGATGGGAACATCATCAACTTTCATCCTGTGACTTGTGACCTGTTGCAGCCTCACCAAGGCACTCCAACAGCTCTCCCTGCTGTGCCGTCACGCGCAGTACAGAGCTCTCTGCGCTTTGTGCGCCTCAAGTGACAGGCTTAGATATGAAGAGTGATGGAAGATGCATTGAGCCGGACTCAAGCTGGTTGAAGGTACATTGTGCATTCTGCTGCCGGATCGCAAGACAGAAAGACGAAAAGTCGGCAGGAGGAGGGTTGCAACGAGTGCTTTCAACACATGGCGAATTGGAGAGCGTGGGATAGAGGGGATAGAGAGATAGATACAGATAGACCAATAGATGGATGGATACAGAAGATAGTTACTTCAAGATCTGGGTAAATGGGGAAACAAACAAATAGCTAGTGTTTGACACAGATAGATCAAATAGGTCCATCAAGCTTGAAATCTAGAAAAAGAGACAGATGCAATCACACATAGAAAAATTAGAACAATGCGATATACCATTGAAAGATTTAAGAAAAACGATTGAAGCATAGATACAAACATAGACATAGATCGACAAAGAGGTAGACAAACATAGATACATAGCTAGACAACTGGAAAATCTGGAAAGATAGAAAGATCAACACACAGTGATACATAGTGATGCATGTGGGAGCTTGAGCAGGGCTGGCATGGCATCAGGACTCCATGAGATACTGGGCATCTCCCATTTTCCTTCGCTCCTTTTTCCAGTGTCCCAGGCTCTGTGGTTCAGAGCTGCAAAGGCTTCGCACGACTTGTCAAAGTCGATGGCACAGCGGAAACGATGGGCACATGCTGCAGCATATCAATCGAAGGAGGGCTCCATTGGAGCATCACAAGGAGAGAATGGCCACAGGTAGGCTCAAAGCTTCTTCCACTCTTGGGTCACTGCGCCGCAAGCACTAGGCTTCACCTCATGCAGAAAATAGGTAAAAACTTTCTTGCACATCGAACTCAGATGAGTAATCAACTTCTGAGAAGAGTCTGGGAGGCTGTTCATCAAGACTTGAGCGGCAACTTCCTGCAAATAGAATTCAAGGGTACGCAATCTGGCCCATCTTCCCCTCCAACATATGAGAGGGATGTTTTCGGTCTGAAGATACATTAGTGTAGCTCCCGAACCCCGAAGTGTGCCAGGGGTGATACCCCGATCAACTTGCTTGCAAGGGATGCCAAGTCTTGACATGATGGCGTTCCACTGACTTCGATAAGCAAAGATGGAGGCTCCAAACAATTTGCTGTCCAAGGGAAATGGCCCGAAGAATTCAACAACAAACCGGATGACATCAGGATCGCAGATCTTCACGTGCTGTTGTCTGGCAAACCTGGCAGTTTTCGGTGACCGCAGGTGCACGTACAGGGCATTTTCTGACAATCCCGTGTCGGAAGGCAGCATCAAATCTCGACGGCATAACCCGATGAACTCTGATGGATGGAGCATCCCACTAAAGCCAATCATACTGATTCCCACCCAGCGAGGCCAATTCCATAACAGTCCCAGGCAAAGGACTGCTTGCAACACAGGCAACGAGAGGACAGGTCTGCAATGGCCAGGCTCAGCTTGCTGCCACTTCTTGTCCACTTGCCAAGCCGCCCCCAGGTGAGAGCGGTGCTGAGGATATACGTCTTGCACGGCAGTGATGGCATACACTAGCATGTACCGAGGGAGCCCCGAGCGATACAAGTGCAAACCATAAGCTCTCAAGGCAAGAGCACAACTCTCAGCTTGTTGCATCGTTTTATGGAAATCCAGCTTCGCATCATCAGCTATCCACTTAGCAAATGCAGACAGGCACTTTTCCATTCGAAGAGCTGTAGCTTTGCTAAAACCCGCAGCCATGTCAAGTTCACCCCGTTCATGATGAGGGGACCCAACCGGGCCAGGATTACGTTCGATATCACCACCGAGGAGAAGAAGAAATCGTAACCAGCGAGCACTGAGTTTCGGTATCTGTGCTGACTGGCAGACTAAATCAAATCGACGATGGTCCCCTCGAAGCAAAGCCAAATACCATTCTGGTAAAGCCTTGGTAGGGGGCTCAATCTCTTTATCACGAGAAGGGGCATCAGCTCGGTTTTTGGAGGAGTACACATGCAAACCACCAGGATAAAGGTTGCTACCTAGTTGGTAAGGAATAGTTTGTTTGAGAACCCGGGAAATGCTAAAACTGCTGGACCTACCTTTTGCTGCTGCACCAAGTGTAACACGCGAATCCAATAGGCCAATCAGCCGAGAATTCGGATGAGCTTTGGCACAATGTTTGATCCAAGAAGAATATACTTGACTTTCGAGGACATTGATATGAGCAGGCCTACGGAACTTGTATTTAAACAAAGTGCGAAAAGGCAAAGAATCAGCAAGTTCTGAAATCCATTCGGGGTCTTCAAACCAATCCCGCGATTTACACTCATCATCTAGGGGTGGACCTAAGGCATCCTCAGGTGAACCCAAAAGGCCAACCCTGGAGTAAGAAAGCAACCGATCTTGATAGGTGATGCATGGGCTACCGTCCGACTTGGCTGAAGCACTTCCCTGAGCCATCCGATGCATCATGCTCATAGGATATTGGGCTGAGAAGCTCGAGACTGCTTCCCCCGGCCGTGGTCGGCGACCGTATACGGCCAAGGCGTTGGGCATGCACCTGGAGTCGAACTCAGCGATTGATTGGTGGGTGAAAGTTCCTTCAACTTTGAAATGGTTCCCCTTGTGCTTACATTGACATACCCCATCAAGCTTAGTCAACCAACCTTTGTTGTGCAACCACTGATACGGCTTGTTGAAAGCAGAACCAAAAGAGCAGGAGGCTACTCTAGTGATTACACATCCTAACATGACAAGAACTCTGAAGAGATGCATGCGAAACATCACTGACGAGCCGCTCTGCTCGCAACTGAAGTATGCACCGGATAGCACCACGATGCAACCCAACATGGCTGTGCGGCGAGCGAGCAAATTATGTGCAGCTGTCAAAGGATCACTAGGATTGAACCCTGAGGGCTGTTCTTTACTCCTAAGACGTGGGCGTCTGAGGGCGCCGAAAGTTAAGCAGGGGGGTCCTGCGTGCCATTCGCGAACAACTCTTCTAAGGGCCAAACTAATGATTTCCCGAAATGTTCCGTCGTCCGAAAGGTCTTTGAAAAACAAGCGCTTGCTGGTGATTTCCACACCGTCATGCACGATCAATCCATGGGACTGGTGGCATGTCGACCAGTTTCCAGAGCCTCTGAACAGCTCCACGCAGTCGAACAAAATTCCTTCTTGTAAGGATGGAGGTAACCTAACTTGGGGGAGATTATCAAATTCAGTAGGGATTACATCTTCGGGGGGCAGTTCTTCAGGATCCACCCCATGGCTCTTTAAGATCTCAGCAGCCGGATTCAACAGGTTAGTGTAGTATCCCTTCTGTTCAGAATGGCGCCAAAGTTCTGCTACAGCTTTAGAGTTACTATCAGCAACCACTATGCCGCCTCCCCAGGGGGAGGCATCAAGAGCAAAAATTTTGGGGGCAAACTCAACCCGGAGATCGGCTTGTGCGCATGGACCCAAAAGGCAAAGGGACATGAGCTCATGTCTGGCATGCTTCGAGAGGCAAAACACTAAGTTGGGTGGTTTATCAAAACCCTCTTTGAAAAGAGCGTCAATCAAGGCAAGTAGAGGCCTACGGAAAAGGATGACATGTATCCAACAACCAAGTAGTGACAAGAGAATCTGGCGAGTGCAAGTACCTTTAAGGCAAATGATTGAGGTCACCCAGATTAGCAACTGAACACGTGATCTTGGAGCCGAGACTCTACCTTTGATGCCATCGAAATCAGCACCGAGGATAGTGCCTTGCGTTTCAAACCGTCGTTGTTTACCAGCATGGGAAACAAGACCAACTTTAGTATAAGCTCTGTTAGCTTGCTCAAAAACAAGGGTGTCCCTAGCTGGAGTTTTGTTTTTCAGCTCTGAAGTTTTCACCTTTTGAACCCCCACGTGATCATCTATTGCCAATAACTCTATAAAGCTACCGCGGGGAATAGGTTTCCTATACTCAAGTGTTTCTGAAGGGCGCATACAACCAGCCTCTAACTGGAGTAGTGTAAAATGACTTCCTTGGGCGATCTCTACGGCATGTGAGTCGCCCATGGCCAGTGTGGCCAAGGCGGGGAAAAAGGGACCCGGACTATGGGGCTCATAACAGCTTAGATCCTTCACTTCGGAGGAAAAGACCTTGGTACCAATGCAATTCCTACGAGCTCTGGCTCGGGGAACCTTAAAGGTATAATAAAAGTCGGATAAGTCATCAGCACAATATCTGAAGGAATGCTCATCATCAAGGCTCAACAAGCTAAGCAAAGCACCGGGGGCTAAACTTTTGGTATACCTACTGTAGGGATACATGCGTGAGTTGAGCACAGTGGGATTAATGATGAGGCGGTCCCAATCAGCATCTTTGGGCACAGCAAACAAACCAACTGTTTCTTGTTCTTCGATCTCTTCGCAAGGGAATAAAGCTAATGAACCATGGGCATCCCAAATCTTCATCAATTCAAGGAGATTAGGCCTAGAACAGTGAACCTTAGCCTTACTTCGTTTGGGCCATGTGTAGGAAGGTGTCCTAAGCGTGTCAGGATTATCGAACACTGCAGCCACAACAGGATCCAGCAGGTAAGGTCGGGGATCGAACCTGGGTGGATAACGCCACTTGATGCGGGAGGCTATGACAGGTTTATTGGTCGTGTTGGGAACCACTACCGTCTTGGGATCATGGGAACATTCAGCATGTTTCTCATCGTACTCATCTTTGGCCGCAAAATGCGGACGTTCATAGGAAGTATAATTATCAAACCCTTGTTTGAGTTCATGCAACAACTCAGCTAGGCCCACTTCCGGATGATCCGGCAGATCCGCAGCCGAAGTTCTCAGTGCATTGAATTTTTCACTGAAGCGACCCAAGTCCGGTGCTGCAAGCGATTGGGCGCTGCAAAAGTGGAGGATTTGCTCTTCCAGCACACCTAGCACTTTATACTGGTCATCTGTGAGTGGCTCCCCTGCTTGTGCACCATGGCATGGTTGTGAAGGGTATCCCAAGATTATCCAGTTAAGCATACACACAATCCGCTGCAACAAAAGATGCCTAACATGTTGTTGGCGTCTCCGTGAACGTTGGCGTGGGTTCAGTGAAGCTTTGCCTATCCAACACCACAAAGGAGGGGGGATTGGCCACAGAGGCTTCTTACTGGAAGAGGCCTCAACAGTGCGAAGGTTCCAGGCTGGAATGAGACTCTTTGATCTGAAAACACTAAACGACCCAGGAGTTCGCTCAAGGCGAGCTAAGGCATCAAGCATTACATCAAAGGAATCAAGCTGCTCTGGAAGTTTATCGGACATGCAATTAAACAACTTATGGTGAAACAAAGGATCCATGAAGTCATGAGGAACAGTATTACCATCCATACTAACTCCCCTTGAAGACTGTGCACGAACCCCAGGCCGTGGACGGCCTATGCGGCGGTTGAAGGATCTTCCGGAGCCGTTTGACTCCCCTTCCCGCCTTTTGGCTTCTTGGGTTTTGCTTTCTGCTTCGCTGACGGCTCGTTTGGATCGGCAGCTGGGCTTGCAGGATTTGGCCTGGATGGAGCTCCGATTTGGCGCAGCTTGGTCTCGAAGTGGTCGATGTCCTTTAAGTAAGCGATGTTGGCAGCGACCCAAGTTGCCGACGGCAACTTGGCGAACGGAGAGATCCCCGATCGTCTGCGGTTCACTGCAAGGAGCTGGTGATTGGGCTCCACCAACCCTGTCAACATCCAAGCCAGCTGGGTCTTCCCCCCGTCGAGACTGGCCTGCTCCACGAAGCTCATCATACGGCCGCAGAAGGCCATCATCTGCACATTCTGCGAGTTCGCTGCAATCTCCCAACCGTAGGCTAGCATGTACCCTACTTGGCCCATTGTCTTCAAATCGCCGATGGGGATCCGAGTCTCCAGGTATGTTCTCAACAAAGAAGCTTCTTCCTTTGCAGGTGAAATCCCAAGCTCGTTGCGAGCATTGGCTCGGATGGTGGCCACCACTGAGCGATCGTTCTCCAGGGCCTTCAGGAATGCTTCGCGGGCTGCATAGCCCTTGACGCCCACGGAGGCGTTTGACGATCCACTTGCTCCTCCATCGTTTGAAGCTAAGATGCTTGCCAAAGGATCCGGTGAAGCTCTTGGTGCCAGAACCTTCATCAAGTCCTGTGTTTGCTTCATCTGCAAGGCTAGCATCTTGTGAAGGGGATCGGACAGGTGCTGCAATGAACCCAGGAATGCATCCTGAGCTGGATCTTCTGCTCCGCCGGGTTCTTGGACTTCTCGATCCAACTCTGCTAAGAAAGTCGAAGTCGCTTGCGGCACCTTGACATCCATCTGTTCTCCCTTTCCCAAGCGTCTTGGTGGAGGTCCAGCAAGTTCCTTGAGCATCTGCATCTCCGCACGATTCAAAGGCTCCCCATCCAACGGACCTGGAGGATCCAGCAGTGACGAAGGTGTCGCCCGGTAAGCAGTGGCCTTGGCTAAGGCCGGTGCCTGCTGCTGATGGTGCTGCTGCTCGAGCAAGCCCTCCAGATACGCAATCTTGTCCTTCATAGCAGCGATGTCCACCGATGTAGCTGCGTCCCTCAACGAAGGCACTGGTGTCGTGGGCAAGGGATCCAGCCCAGGCATTTCCTCCATGGCAGTCTGAGGGTCGGTATATTCGTTCGCAGTGTCTTCGTCCAAGGCACCCGAAATCCAACGATCCGCTGCAGCCAGAGCACTGGCTTGCACTGGTCGTCCCACCGCATCCCCAAACTTGAAAGGGAGGAAAGCATGCCCCGCTGGAGCTCGACCAATGTGCTTCTGAAAGATGTCCAGGTAGTACCATGGGAGGTCCGAGATAATCACTGGAACTTCCCCCAAAGCCCTGCCACGTGGTGTCTCCAGCTGCACATCGACCTGGGATTGAATCATCGCTTCCCGACCCACCAGTCCATCGAAATTGTCCAGAGCCTCTATCACTTCGTCCTGAAGCGGGAAAAGCGCAAGGAAACCATCTGCTCTCGTCTTCAGCACATAGACTGCTGCCAGCAAAACCTGACCCTCCGAGCCAGAACATCGCAGCTGAATTGCACTGATCCTGTCACGAGTGCTGCCAGACGCTGCAGCGAGTATTTGATCTTGATGAGCAGGAAGTCCTCTCACTGAAGCTGCTGCGGCCATTGAACACAAGCTCCGAGCAAATAGGCAGAAGCTTCCGCCTTCGATGCAAAGGAACAAGTGACCACACCAGGATCCAGGAAGCCCCTCCTTGCCTGCAATGGATTGCCGACGCCTTCACAAAAGGCGTGAAAGCTCTTGGTCCAAAAGCCCTGTGGATACTGTTGGCAGCGAAGCACCACGTAGATCTGAGTGCGCACAGGAGGCGTAAGAGTTGCCCCTTGTTTATACTCTTCGCCCTTGAGGACGAAGAAGGCACCCCGCCCAGCACGAAAACTTGCAGCGAGTCGCGCAAGCGGTGACCACTCCGGGACACTCGTCAAACGCGATGTAGGCAGCAAAGGTTCCACTGGCGATAGATCCAGCGCAACTAGCTCGTCAGGTGAGCTAGCTGCTTGCAAAGCCAAGTCCCACGGCTCAGTCCAAGCACTGAGACGTTCACCACCAGAGCCAGAAGACGCAATGCCCTCAGCTGGCACTGCAGGTTCAAGCGAAGATACCACCACAAAGTCTGACTCGTCAGACTCAGCCCCCCTGTCCCTCAGTCGCAGCCTCAAGTTTTGCAAGAGACCAATGAGTGAATCCACGGACGCTTGCAGAGTAGATGTCGTGCTCATGCACGATATTCCAGCAATCGACGTCGGATCACCGAGGCCCCCGGAGCACCACCTGTAGCAGGTAAAAGGTGCTCACACACCACCGATAGGATTTGCAGAATCAATTGCCGGCAGACCCTTGAGGCAGCGGCTAATCCAATGCAGACCCCACAACAGCAGCCCAAGCAGAATGTAATCAGCAGAGCTAAAATGAGGAATCCCCAAGGTGTGTGTGATGATGGTGCAAACCAAAGGCGAAATTCGCGGATGGAATCAAGGACCAGGGGGGCGCTGAGCATTTGAACCCAAAAAGCTTGAGCAGGGCTGGCATGGCATCAGGACTCCATGAGATACTGGGCAGATACATTGACACATTTGTTCATAAGTAGGATTTTTTGCCAGGGCTTCGCATTGGTTGGACCCTAACACGCATTTCAATGCAGTTCGTAAGTAGGATAGAAGGATATATAACAGGATAAAACGAAAGAAAGAAAACAAAAGAAAGAAAAATAGACAGACAGATAGACAGACAGACAGGCAGGCAGACAGACAAACAGATAGCGACAGATGGAAGGACATGAAGATTGACAATAACAAGGACACAGACAGGCACACATGATACTCATGATAAATATTGATAAATATGCAAAGACAGAGAGGTATGTGCAAATAGTATATAGATATAGAGATCAAAGGAGAGAGGGAGAGATGGAGAGAAAGATTTGATAGATTGGAGCAACAGATTCATGGATGGGGAAACGGATTTAGGTGGAGAGACGTTGAGTGCAGTTCTTAAAACTGACCAGAATCTGCTTCAACATTGGGATCACCCGATCAAACCCTTTCTCTATTTTTTGGATGCCACGACATTGGCGCCTGGCAACAAACAAATGCGAAATAAATCCTCTATCAAATCTATATTAGACTCAGCCTCTAAAACAATGGTAGGCTTGCCAAAGCAAGAAATCAGGTAGCTTCCGCCCCTTTGTGCACCAATCACGGGTGGCGTCGGAGTCACTAAAGAAAGCAGCTGCATCACCATTTTTCTCGGCTGGTCATAAACCGATCGAAGCATCGAAGCTTTGCTCAATGTATCGCTAGAGAGCTACAGACTTTGAAGCCCAAAGGTTCTTTGCGGCAGCGACCGCCAAGCTGTTACGACATGCCCCCTGCTCCTTCCAAGCCACCAACTCGTGGTGCAATTCGTCCTCTTGGGGCGGCTTCTTGGGATCTGGTGGTCTCCATGCAACTTTGTCCGGGTGTCGGCTCTTCAAGATGGTCGCCTTCACAGCTTCCCTGGTGGCAGGTCGCTGGTCCCACAGACTGACCAGCACGCCTTGGAACTTGGCGGCTTCCAACATCTCCAGTACTTCATCTGCCATCGACTCCATGGTGTGCACATCGTCCGTTCGGAGTATTATCGTCTCAAGGTTCAAGTGCAGCACACACACCTTGTTGCTCAAAGACGCGTTGGCACCTCGCAGAACAAGGAGTTCGTCTCCTTGGACATGAACTTTCAATAAATCAACCGGTCCGCTAAATGAGGCACTGGAAATATAGTTGTCCAGCGTCTCAGCTACTGTAGATCTTTCGATGCAGTAGTAGTAGTTGTCTGAAGCTTCACCACTATATCGCTCTTGGCATCTGTGGAAGGTGGCCAAGGCTAGGGAATGACTTGGAAATGATATTTGTATCTTTCCAGGGGCATCTCGCATGGCCATTTCTTCCACAAGGACTTCAACCGAGGGTGCGGAATCTGAAGCCGAAGCCTTTTGCAGACTTTCCACTGACCGCCTGAATGCAGCTGCTGCTGCGGGCAGAGCTTCGAAGCCTCGCATTTCCAGGCTTGGCCCAGTCACCTTGTCCCAGTGTTTCAGCAGCACGGCGGCTGCCCAAAGTATGCAGTCCCCATAGCTGGCACCAACGTCCCAAACCTTTACTGAAAACGGCCAAGCTTGGCACTCTTGACTCCCAGCATCACAACTGCTGTGAGCAGCCATGCCAAGAATGAGGAACAGAAAGCCTGGAGCATAGCACATTGGTTGCTCAGTGGTTCTCACCATGTTGCTTGCAGCATCAAACCCAGGGTGGACGTGCTGCTCTAATAGTGGCAGCTCTGAGTGTTGCCGAAACCGTTCTGACACAACAGCAGCCAAGCGTGAACCAGGGAAGTGAATGGTGTCTTTGAGGTAAGTGCCCGGGCGGGTCAATACCACCCGAGACCAAGACAAAGCCTGCAGCACATTGACGACTGGAACCTCTAATTTGATCAGCAGGGAGAAGGGACGCATGAACATCGATATCCAGGATTTGAGTTCGACATCGGCAAATTGAATCAGTCGTTTAGCTTCCATCGCCAGCGCTGGAACTTGGTCCAATGCACGAGGAAATTCAAGCAGCAAATTGTGATAAGTTGCGAGTGCAGTAAATGCAGGCATCAGTTGCCAAAGGATTTCTTCCTTGGATCTTACCACACTACTGCTCAGTCTGGCTACAAGGTCCATGTGGATACGACCAGTTGCCTCGCCCTGGATGGCACTGTTGAGTGTGTTGCAAAAGCGTATGGTACGATCTCCCGCCATTATCCCGGGCATGCGTTGGTTTGCGATCGCTTGGAAACCAGCATCCCAGCGAAAGAAATCAAGAGTCAAGAACAGTGGCCAGCCGGAAGCCAGAATCTCTTCCAAGGTAACTGGGCTGCTGAACAAAACCTTTAGCAAGTATTCGACATGATCATAATCTCGGTGTTTCTTTTCCATCGACCTGTTTACCGTGGTGACATGGACAAGTCTCACCATGCTGGCAAGAACGCCACCCAACAAACATTCTTTTGGGTCAGCTTTGTCCAAAGGAGTGTCCTTCAACACCTGAAAGGATTGGAATAAGGACAAGGTCTGTCGCAACCGTTCCCAAAAATACCCTTTGCCCACACAGGAGAAGAAGGACCTGGGGGGTCGATCTTGCTTGGCAACGCAGCATGACTGGTATTCGCTGGAGATCCGGTCTTTTGGCCAACACGACTCGCCAGGCACTGTGTCACTATCCCACTTGACACAACAGGCTTCAAACGTTCGATTGTCAAACCAACATCCACTGACATCGGGATGCGCAGATCCCCAGTGCAACGCGTTTTTGTAGGTCACTTCGTTTACTGTACTCCTTTCATCTCCTTTTTGGGATGCGTGAGCGCAAAGAAAAGCGATAAACACTTGATGAATCCATGTGTGAGACCGAAAGAAATGATCCATTCAGTGATGCAAAGCAAGGAGGGGTAAAGTGACTATGTATGGATATGTAGTAAAATGGTATTTGACTGGACTTTGAAAGAATCATCTATTAATTCAGCCTGTTCAGGAGTGGAGTCTCAAATGAGCGATATAAAATAATGCGACATCTTTAAAGCTAAGAAATGCTGCTTGGATCTGCTTAGAGTGGAGATGGCAAAGGCTTTGGCAAAGGCGGCTTGAGCCAAGGTAAGCGCAACGAGACCACTAGGTCACTAGGTGCCTTCCATGTGCCTACTTGGTGCCAGGTGATTCTTGGCGCTCCCCTCTCTGTCACACATCTATCTTGCTTGTTGGTGCATCAAAACTGCAACATCAGGGATCAAATTAACAGTACAACAACAACCACGAACACACATGTAAACAGCATGGATGTCATACTTGGTGGGTTGAAGGATGAGATGCCATTCTGGAATGCTAGACCTTCTGGAACATCCCAAGAACATCCTAGAATTTGAGAGTCGCAATACGTCTCAAGGCTGCAACTACATGCAACTACCTGGTCCACAAGCAGTTTCAATGATTCCCCATCTGCAACTGCCTGGCGTTCCCTCTCCAAGGGCGAGCTTGCAATCATCCCCAGCAAGTAAAGCGCTGGGGCCGCCTGACAAAATCCCGCGTCAGAGCTGCGCTGCACAAATGGGAGAAAGGATGAAAAAGGACAAGCACACGCCGCCGTGCTAAGTTCACCCATCATCCATCAACATCCTCCATCATCACCGATCATCATCAAGGCCTGCCCCTGACCCAGCTAGAGCAGCTGAAGGGTTTAACATCTGGAGAACTCAAACATCTCAGCAACATATGAACCAGAAGCACGTGCGCACACCATCAGATGTGCCCGGTAGCACTTATAATTTAGCACTAAAAGCCAAAAAATATTAATGACCTTTGTTCGTCCAGCTTATGAAATATTTGATACATGCCAAAAGGCATCAAATTGAGCTTCTAATACAATGAAAACACTACCAAAGAGATCAAGAGAAGCAATGAATAAATGACGACATGAAAAAGGACCACGCAACTTCCAAGGAGTACCTGTACCATCCAGTACCTTCTGACAGTCAGAATCTGCTCCATGAAACAAATTGTTTATGTTAGAAACTTTTAGACATGTTTCAGGCATTGGCTCTGTCGGATCTTCATCAGCTCCTGTGAGATCTCCCAATTTTTGCCCATGCAGTTGCAATGTCAGTCTTCCTTAAGATGGCTTGAGAGCACCCCTCTCCCCCATTCCAAGATGTTACATGAATAATATCGAACCATAGCAATGAATGAGATATGAATAGGAATGGTATATGTGCTGAACATCTTTGCAGTCCCAACTAATCTTCCATGATCGTACCTCAACAGTCCAAAGCCACACAAATCCAAAAAAATGCGCTAGAATCTACTATCTACATCTACTATAGTCATCTATAATCATCTATAAGCATCTATAATCCACTTTCAATGCTTATTTCATCTGTTGTCATGTCATGTTGTCATGCCATGTCGTCCAATCTCCGCCGATGTCAGGGGATGCCGCACCTGGAAGCTGCAGCAGCTGCCGCAGCTGGACCGACAGCTCCTCCAGGCGCGCACGAGCACCGCCCGGGGCGCAGCAAGCCTGGCCATGACATGCTGCCGGGCCCTGGGAAGATCTGGATGGGGCTATGGTTCCTACGGGTTCCTATAGGTGGTTCCAATGGTTCCAATGGTTCCAATGGTTCCAATGGTTCCTATGGTTCCTATAGATGGTTTAGATATGGCTAATAATGGCTAAGAATGGTTCAGAATGGTTATAGATGACGGATAACTTGAACCATGACTGACATGACCTGACAAATGAAGCTTGTCACGTTCAAAATTGGCATTGAAGCATATCGTTTGCACTTGAGCGATGTCACTCAAAGGATCTCAAAGGAATCAACGGCGTTTAACGGCCACTGCTGAACGCTTCAAACCAAAGGAGTTCCTGAGGGCTGCACAACCTACAGTAAACCCGAATCGAATGTTAGTCTTGGATGGGTTCAGAACGTGCAAGTTGTGACTGGCTTGAGCCGGCATGGCGTTCCACTGGTTGGGTGTCCAATGGAAAGCTTCCGCGCGCTACCGCTGGCGCGGAATTTTTGTGAGCGGGTACGAGGCAGCCTGTTTGATTGTTTGTGTAAAGGTGTTCAGCTTTACTGTAATTGGGTTTTGGCCCCTCTGGCCAAAACGAGCTCGTGGTGTGGAAAGCGGAAATTATATGTTTTCAATGCTTTCTTGAAAGCAGCATTGCAAAAGATTGGGAAAACCATGTGTTCAAGAGTGTTTCAAAAAGTCTTATCAATTTTTCTCAAGCTAAACACGCCAAACAATGAGCTTCCTTTACATGAGCACTGAGATGAGTCCATGCAATGAGTTCCTTCTTCGAAACTCCAGCTTGGGATTTTCTTTGGGGATTCCTTAGGGTTTCTTGAGATTTTATATGAGTAATCCCTCAGAGTTCATACGAAGGATCGCCGGCCTCTTCCAATCTTGCGAGGCGTGACTCCAGCTGCGCCTTCATGGTGGGCTCTGGCGGCCGTGACAGGTTTCTTGAAACTTCAAACCGCAACACCAAGGGGGACATGGATCACGATATGTCATCTTCCATTTCTCATACCTCCCAAGTGGGTGCTTCTCAAGTCACAGGGGTGCCCCCAAATCATCCAGTTTATTGACCACTTATATATAGTAATAAACCAGCCCTTCTTTGGGGTTCCTTAGTGTAAGAAACCCTCATATGGTTGGTATGTCCCCTGTTCTTCTTGTTGTTGTTGTTGTTGTTGTTGGTGGTGGTGGTGGTGGTGGTGCTGGGGCCTATCCCATGCTATCAACCATTATTCATGATTATATCCCCATCATATGGTGGCTGTTTAACCGTTATTGTTGGTGAGTATCCCCTTTCTCTCTCTCCATCGCGGTATTACCATTGATTCACCATCAAAGAATCCCCTATCAGAATACACTCATCTCAGTTTCTATAATTATAATCCCCTGTCAAGATACACTATAATGATTGCCAATCATGTATTATTATTAATCATGGAGTAATCACCCACTAACTATCAAGATCTCCTCCCATAGAATCCCCATTTCCACCCATTTTTATCCCTTTCTTCACTCATCTCACTTTACAACTGGCACTGCATCTCAGTTTGTGCCTCTTCTTGAGGAGCTCTGCGAGCCGCCCCAGTCTGCAAGGCCCGGCGTTCAAGCCCAACGACTACCTGGAGCTCCCAGCGAATCTCGATGAACTCCAAACACAAGCAATTACTATGGTGATCTACCATGTGTTTATACTTATTTTGAACAATTGCATAAACTTACACCATATACACACATGTAAATAAACATATATACATATATGTACAAATGTTATTACTATTATTTGAACATGAATGACCTATTGAAGTATGATATACCATAATTTACTATATAATAATTATGCTCTAAGCATATTTCAATGCCTTTCAGGTCTACTCTTACTATCTCTTAGTTGTCCATGCGACTCCAAATTCTGAAGACTTTCCATTCCCGTCTCCGCCTGCAGAAGTTGCCGCTGCAAGCGCTGCTGGCGTTGCCTGCACTCCTGGGACCCCAAATATCCCAAAATCAAACAAAATAGCCACCAACACAATGAATCCCCAAACTAAGCCCATCTTTGAAACCCATCTCCTACAGTAGTGCTTGATGATCATTTGACATATTTTGGTGGTGAGCACCTGCGCAGCCCCCCAAAGAAAGATAAAGAAAGCAGACGTGAACCGGATTCATATCGAATCGAGCTA
This sequence comes from Symbiodinium kawagutii, assembly GCA_009767595.1. NCBI lineage: Eukaryota > Dinophyceae > Suessiales > Symbiodiniaceae > Symbiodinium > Symbiodinium kawagutii. The sequence continues at coordinate 265,173 of VSDK01019766.1, read as the reverse complement.
AGCATTGCATTGGGACTCTAAACGCAGCAGTGCCAAAGAAAAGAAACTTCTGGTCCTCCAGTTTTTGAGAGCTTTGTGCCTGCGGGGGGTCTCATGGCGACAGCATCCTATGCACGTTCAAAGGGTCAAAGCTGTAACTTACTTACCCATTCACACCCATTCTTCAGTCTGACATGTGGGTGAAAAGCCTAGGGATCATCTTCAACTTACATAGATTCTATATGGTGGATCTGAATGAAGCCCACCACATGAGCCACATGTCCTGTGCAAAAAATCTCAGCAACTGTGTTGAGGCAAGGGGTCACCTGCAAGTGGTCTTTCAGATTTCCCATTCCGGATCGAAGTTCCTGCGAAAAGTTCGGAGACTGGAGAAACTGCAGGTTGGAGAGGTTGGAGAGGCTGGAGAGGTTCCCAGTAATTGCAGCTGTGAGACTCTGCTTGGCCGAATGAGGCAGGGATCAATAGGGATCAACTGCAGCTTTTGTCAGCGGGGCTCCTCCATGGCGGCGCTCAAGTCCTCGACCGCCTTCTGCTGTTGCTGCAACCTTTGCTCCAGAGCAGGCAGGCCCACCTCAGACTCCACGATGGCCGTTGTGAACATGTCGCTAAAAAGGAAACGAGAACTGCAAGGTCAAAATGAAAGGGAATGAGCCATGAATGAGCAATGAATGAGCGCCATGAATGAGATGAATAAGCCAGCCATGAATATCCATGAATGATGAAAGGGCAAAAGACCCTGCTGGCGCATCCCAAGATTGGGGGAGTCTCAAGGCTACCAGCACGACTCGGTGCAAATGAGAACACCTATTGTCCACCCACGACATCTTAGAACCTGAATCTTGCCTAGTCACCATGGCTTCAGGATAGCAAGAGTTTGGATCCGGATTTGCTTGCAAAGCCTCCGGGGCCAAGAAAAAAACAAATCCCAAGAGACATCCACCACAACTGAACCGGCCTGTAGCCACTTCATTTGATCCACCTCGGAAAACAAGAATTGTTGAACTGTTTTGGAAGCCAGACCTATGCCCAACCACACAACAAAAAGTATCAGGATGACAAAGGCGTGACAAATGCTTGCATGTTCATTGGCCTTCCCTTCCAGGCTGGTCTAAACCTACTGCGCCAAGTCACATGCTGCATGGGATTGAAGGCTTGAGGGTTATTTGCCTCACGCAAGCTACAGTGAAGTCTGACACCAGCAACTCAACCTGAAACAAACTCTAACCGCTACTGGCTACCGCTACACTCTGCCACGGGAAGTGCCTGTGCAAGCGCCTGAGGATTGGCAGAGAAGGAATAGCCTCAACTGCCGCGCTGGGACCCCTTGTTTTTCAAGCAACTTTTGGTCCCAAGACCAGTTTAGAGTTCAACTTCTCTTAAAATCATGCCTTCAATTGTGCAACTTCTCTTTTACACAATTCCGCAATGTGTCGGACATGTTTACCGGCTTTAGGCTTTGGCAACCGGAAAATTAGCAAACAGAGTCATAGAGTCATGTGAAATACAGCGTTCGAAGCATTTTTTTGCAGGTGCCGGGGCGTCCAACGGTTTGCCCCTCTACAGGTGTCGGCTACCACACTAAAAGAGCGTAATCGTATATATCACGCCTGTAGGCGATAAGAATATTGTGATATCTTGTGCACTTGGCTAAAGCTGAGGAGGGTGAAAGGACGATCAGCCCGATCTTACTGGTGTAAAATGAGAACGTATATACTCAATATATATATAAATATGTATGTATGTCTTTATTTCATTTATTCATCTATTTACTTGCTTGTTTATTTGTTTATTGTTTTTTGCTATTTTCAGCAAAGTAAAAATATATTTAAAAAATGAAAAACATATATCCAACTATAATCAACTATATATTACTTCCCTATCAGCGGCTTCAGTGTCGACATAAAGGTCAAGAAAAACACCGCGAATAACCAAATGGAATAGATGTTCTGCATGTCTGAGAGCCTGACGATTTGCAGCAATTCAACGAAGCTCGGTTAAAAAACCATGCTGGAACGGCAATGGCAATATTTTGATGCAACAGTTGCTCATCATCTGCCACAAACCTGCACTGAACCACCTATCCAGAACTATCGAATTTGGGCCTCCTATTTTCTATTACTGAACCTTCCAAAATTACTCACCCAAACTGCCTCAACCCGAAGCATCCGAAAGATCTCCATACTCACTTTGTTCGGAAAGAAGAAATCAAGCATTTGCCCTTGGCTGGCCTTGCTCGCTTTTGCAATGCCTACAGAATCTTCCAACATCATAAAAAATCTCACCACATGTATGTTATTCAGGCTAGTACCTGTACGATGTTTGTCTTTTGCAAGTATTGAATACAACAATTATTTTTGTATATGTGCATCTTAAAAAAATAACGGGCAAATGTATGAATGTCTCTATCTCTCTCCATCGTCATCAAACTAAATGTATGAATGTATGTACATGCATTTATGAATGCATGCATAATATATACAGATGCAGCATATGCATGCATGTATGATCACGTCTGCATGTACATACATACAGTACTGTACAAGCATCTTTCTCCATTTGCCTCCATTAAGTAAACAATATACATTCACATGTTGAAGCGCACAAACACACATGCACGCATGGGAGTACCAACTTCCAAAGGATGGACTTGGGGCCACGGACATTGTGCTAATCTGTGCGAGTCCCATCGTCGAGCGACTGTAAGCCAGGAAGTTGCCAGCAGACCTGGGATAAACATTCTAAGCCATGGACAGATTCTAAAGGCCAAGCATGGCCAAGCCTGCAATTTTCCGTGCAAACTTCAAAGTGATGATGGCATCCAAGCTTCATCCGCATTCCACCGCCCTGTGCAGCAGCCATAGCAGCACTCTGCCTGTCCCCAGCAGCGCGGCCAAGAACTGGATAGAGCTCCTGTGAGAAACTCGAAGAAACAAACATTGCAACCAAACACACCGCATTTCAATGATCTGAAAAAGCCCACCCAAGTTGGAGGCTTTGGTTTCCGCGTCAACTGCCACACGTGCAAGATCTTCTAGGTCCCCATGTGGGTCCTCCATCCTTCTGGCAAGTTCCATACATATCAGCTGTGCTTCTTGAGCATTTGGGATACCGCCCATGCCACCTGAAGCGCAGGGTGCTGATCCTGCAAGTGCTGAGGTTTTAGGCTGTAGAGACCAAGTACGAAATGCAAGAACTGCTTCTATCGGTCTGACGCACCGTCCCCACTGCGCTTGCTCTCTGTCCTTCTTTGTTTCTTTTCTCTCCTTTTTTCTTTTCTTTCCTTCTTTTCTTTTTTCTTTGCTTTCTTTTCCTTTCCTTCCCTTTCCTTTCCTTTCCTTTCCTTTCCTTCCTTTCCTCTCTCTCTCTCTCTTTTTCTTACGTTGTCTTCAATTCAAGTTGTTCTTTTTTGTGGTTTGCTATTTTCCTGTATTCTTCGTTCTCTCTCTCGCGCGCGCTCTGACTCTCTCTCACTCTCCCCCTCCTTTTCTACATTTTTCATTCTTGTCCTTTTTTCTCATGACATATTCTTTGTTGGTTGCTCTGTCATTTGTGTCGTATTGTCTGGATTACGCTGTTCTTTGCTGTTCTGTGATGTTATGTGCGTCTTTCGCTCTGTGCAGTTCATTTCAGTTCTCGCGTTTCCTTTCTGTTTCTATTCAATGTGTGTGTGTGTGCTCGTTAGACTGGAAGTTCTTTCTGCGCTACCAACGTGCTATACAGTTAATGTGCTCAGATTGCTCAGTTTGCCATATCTACGATGTAATTCGTCATGGTTGTCTTTTTTTTTTTCGCGGTTGTCATTGCTCTCTTTTTGCCTACATAGGGTTTTCGTCTTATTTAGCTTCATGCTAATTTTACCCGCAGCACGTGCGCTACGCCCCGCAGGGGCGTAGCGCACAGTGGTGCCCCCGCAGGGGGCACCACTGACTGGTTGTGACAGGGGTTACCAAAGTTATATGTTGGATTAGAAATTTAATACGGGGAAGAAATAGGAACCCGCTACTATAGGATGATGAGGGTCATCGAATTTCCCACCCCCGGGCAACTATATGTTGTATTGAAGTTGAATAAGGGGAAGTTATAGGAACCCGCTCCTATAGGATGATGAGGGACATCAAATTTCCCATCCCCCGAAAACTATATGTTGCATTAGAAGTTTAAAGAGGGGAAGTTAAAGGAACCCACTACTATAGGATGATGAGGGTCATCGAATTTCCCACCCCCGGGCAACTATATGTTGTATTGAAGTTGAATAAGGGGAAGTTATAGGAACCCGCTCCTATAGGATGATGAGGGTCATCAAATTTCCCACCCCCGAAAACTATATGTTGTATTAAAAGTTTAAAGAGGGGAAGTTATAGGAACCCACTACTATAGGATGATGAGGGTCATCAAATGTCCCACCCCCGGAAAACTATATGTTGTATTAAAAGTTTAAAGAGGGGAAGTTATAGGAACCCACTACTATAGGCTGATGAGGGTCATCAAATTTCCCACCCCCGGACAACTATGTGTTGTATTAGAAGTTGAAAAACCTTGTTGCTTTGCTGTTTCCAAGCGATCCGTGACACGACCTGCACAGTCTACAAGCACGAGCCAGCACAAAAAGAGCGTTCCAGGACAGCCACTTTCCCGCAGCCTGCCACGAACTCCGTCCCTCAACTCTAGAATTGAGGGACGGACGTAACACGTTGTACTTGTCATGGAAGGTCTCTGAAACACTGGCAGGGCCACGAAAAATGAGCCCCCGACGACGCGTCCCGACGGACGTCGGGGCATAGCACAAGTGCTGGCCGTAATTTTAGCCCATTGTTTTCTTCACACTATTTTTGACTCATTCATTTGCTTTTCCCCTGCCAAGGGAGGGTCTCTAGACTCTGTGGCACCGTGACAGCCGCTCAGCTCCGCTCCTCTTTACATGTCATCACGCGACTCAGAACGAATGTAGTAAACTTGCATTTTCTGGTGCTACAATGTCAGAACACATAGCGGCAATGACCGGCATATGTCAGAACAAGCGTGAAAACATGTGTCTATCAGAACAAGCGTGAAAACATGTGTCCGCACATGCTGAAGAATGAGTTCACATCTAATCAACAGTGCGTATCAGGGCAGGGATCGCTTAGAGCAATCTCCCCCTCTGTCTCTGCATGGTCTGATGGTGGTATCGGAGTTTTTGCTTGTTTTTGCTGAGGTTGACATTTGTTTCTTTTGATTGATCCTTTTCTCTCAGCTTTTTCTGTCCATCTTTCCCTCTTGTTCATTCTTTTTCTGGTCATTGACTCTTGAGTGCTCTCTATCTCTGTCTCTGTCTCCCTCCCTCTCTCTCCCCGTCTCGTTAGCATGACAGTCATCAGCTTTACATTTGCGCGTGCACGCACTCATCAACCGTAAGCACTGAGCTTCAGAGCTCCGTAAGCGGTGGAACTCAACAAACCCGGGCTACCGAAATATCTTCTTTAGTAGTTATTTTTTGTCTTTAGCACCGGGGATCAGATTCACAAGGGATACCCTGGCCATCCCTGACCCACGACGACTTCCATCAGCTAGCATGATGAAATAGCACGCCAAAAGCAAGTGTCCCAGTCCGGGTATGTCCCAGTCAACAGCCTCCAGATGACGCAGATGCAGCTGCCCCGAACATCCCACCACCAGAGGATGCGCCGAACATGCCCCCAGAAGAGCTAGACGAGCCAAACAGCCCGCCACTGCCTGAAGTTGACCCGAAGAGCCCTCCACTACTAGCAGAGCCTCCAAACCCTCCTGAGCTTGCTGCACCGCCAAACAAACCACCTCCTCCGGAACTTGCGGATCCAAAAAGTCCTCCTCCACTAGTGGCGGCCCCAGTGCTACCAAAAAGGCCGCCACCACCACTACTAGCAGCACCAGCGCCAGCACCAAAGAGGCTTCCCCCCACCATAGCGG
>VSDK01019766.1:233119-249766 GCA_009767595.1 Symbiodinium kawagutii | reverse complement strand
TCTTTCCCTGCTTGCTGCCATCATTGTTTCTTATCATCCATTCATCTACGAGGCTGTCACTGTCCATGTCATGATGTGGCCATGTCGTCCTCCAGAGGCACCAAACATGGCGGGGCAACATGCCTCTAATCAACTAACAGTAACGCTTCGAGCCAAAACCAATCGAAGCCAAAAATCCACTTTGACTCAGGTTATGTGACTTGAGAACTGCCATCAGGGCAACTGCAATGTGCAAACCATCTTGGTCTGGAGTCTTTTGCATCTCTCTCAAACTTGAAAAAGCTCGTCGAGCGAAAGCTGTGTCGCTTGCCATCTCCTTCCGTGGAATTTGGACCTTCTTCATCGCAGGAGCCTATATGATTTTGCAGGCAAATTTTCTGCAAACTGGGGCACAAAATAGAAAAGGATTGATGGCTTGTGCCAGAAGAGAACTAGAAAGAGGCCAAGACCATCCTCATGCGAATGCTAACTGCTGAAAGCGTGCCAAACTCCATGAAGCATTTTGTCCAACAAAGGCCTCCGGAACCATGGCTGTCATGGTGAAAGGCCCCTCGTAAAAGGACTGCAGTGTGCTGTGGGAAAAAAGTTGCATCCAGTTATCGGTTTGGGTTGGTTCCCCAAGATTTCTACGTGGCAATTCGTGACCTCTGTTGCAGCAACCTGCGACGTCATTGAGGAAGGAAATGATTTACGGAACCGTGATCAAGCAAGAAACCCATGTACTCAAAAAATCTCACACCGTCTCACACCCACATACACACACATGCTTGTGAATGCGCCGCTATGCGTTGTGCGCCCACGGGCGTGCTCTTTCAAATCGAATCATTTGGGAGCTATCCAGCTAAAAGCTGCGGATACAAATGCACTGAGCAGTAAAGACTCTGTTTTGTTTAGTTCGCTTTTATGGTCGTGCGGTGAACATACAGGCCGCCTTCCACAAGTTTCATTTGCATTCTGCTCCAGTCGCTAGATGCCAGCAGAAAACATAACTACCCCTCATCCAATCTCATCCACCAAGCGAATGGTCCAAACATTTTCAACTAAGACTTGGCCTCTCAGCATCTTCCCTTGAAGCAATTTGCAATCAAGGCGCTAGCCGGGAACAGGGCGCCATAATCCGCGAGTTGGTGATATCATTGCTTCAAACAGCGTGGCAGGTGCTCTGACTCATTTTGTGAACTTGCCAACTCACCACAACAAGGGGAAAAAATGAATGCACTAGCGCATCTAAGTGCGAAACAGTGCTGACTCTATTGTGGCAAGACTAAAGTGACTAATTTCCCAGAATTGCACATGTCCGCCCGCTTGGCGGCCAGACATCAACACCAGGACCTTACGACTTGCACAAGAAACTACATCTCCAGAGGGTGATTGAATCGATGCTTATCAATATATAGGTCAATATCTGTATATATATATATAATATATATATATATACAGAACGAGTGGCCCTGGGGCCCCCCTTTTTCAATGATCTTAAAAAGACAAATGTAACATTAATGAAAATATGCTTTACAATAAGTGATGATTAGATAATGTTAGGTCCCCTCCTCCAAAACGTACAATTAAATAGGCCATATTCAATGGAGCAATGTATATTGTTTTTATATAAATTCAAATAATACATTAATAATAAATCAGAAACCTAAAAAAAACCAAAGGAAAACAAAAAAACAATATTTCTAGACTCTTTGGAGAGAGCGGGGGGGGTCAGGGGGTTCTGGCCAAGAGTCTGGAAATATTGGTTTTTTCTGTTTGTCTTTTTAGTTTTTTTGGTTCCTGGACCTGGGGCTCCCGACCCTCGAAGCCTTTAGGCCCCCTCCTCCAGAAACTACAATTAAATAGGCCATATTTAATGAAGTAATATATATTATATTTGAATACGTTATTAATAAAAGTAAACCCAAAAAAACCTAAGGAAGACAAAAAAAAATAAAAAATAATAAAAACAATATTTCTAGACTCTTTGGAGAGAGCAGGGGGGAATCAGAGGTTCTGGCCAAAAGTCTGGAAATATTTTTTTTGTTTGCTTTTCTTATTATCATTTTTTTTGGTTCCTGGACCTGGGGCTCTCGACCCTCGAAGCCTTTAGGCCCCCTCCTCCAGAAACTACAATTAAATGGGCCATATTTAATGAAGTAATACATTTTATATGTGAATACATTATTAATAAATTAGAAAACTAAAAAAAACCTAAGGAAAACAAAAAAGAACAAAAAAACAAAAAAAAATATTTCCAGACTCTTTGGAGAGAGGGGGGGGTCAGGGGGTCTGGCCAAGAGTCTGGAAATATTGTTTTTGTTGTTTTTGTTTTTTGTTTTTTTGGTTCCGGACCCGGTGCTCTCGACCCTCGAAGTCTTTAGGCCCCCTCCTCCAAAAATCACAATTAGATACTGTAGGCCATCTTCAATGAGTGAATAAACTTAATTTCTAATTAAAGACTACAATGCTACAATGCTCAATCGTGCTTATACTAGTCATAACATATTTTGTTTGATAAGTATTAACATGTTTTAGGTCAATATTATTAGCTAATAAATCAAATGGCTATATCAAAAAAATATAATGTTATGATTTATGAGAACACGTCTTCTTTCCTGGGTTGGAGGTTGCCAGGGAATGTGTTCGTTGTTGTTAGTTTCAAGTCTTTGTTACCATGGTTTCAAAAAAGAACATTGCAAACATCGATATCGATATTTATGACTTTTTTTCTGATAAAATGATATTCCTTTATGAGGTCTAGAGTAGCTTCCAGTGAGAAAGTTTTTTATTTTCAATACTTGTAAAACCTTGTTATTTACGATATATTTTGTGCCTTAAGGGGGTCTGAAACCGAGGTTTTGCAATAAACATTGTATTGTTTGGGAACCTCTAATATTGGAAATATTATGAAATATTAGTCATCTATGGTCACAATATTAAATAGATTTTCGGCGATATCATTTTTACTTTGTGACTACTGACATTGACATTTCTCTATAGTAATTATTTTTAAAGAAAAATCTCATGACATAGAATTATATTAATAATGGAAACACAACATTCATAAATAGTATTAATATTCGAGAAATGAATAAAGCTTCTTATATGTATCTTTAATATTTGAATATCAGCATAGCCCTAGCTAATTTTGTGTCCATAATATGAATACTGTAGATAAGAAATGCTGAATACAGAATATTTTTTGCATATATAGATAAGACAATCACCATTCTTCATCAAATAATATAAAATAGTAGTACTGGTATCTAAGAAAAATAGCCAATAAAAAATCAAGCATCTATTAATATTATACTTATCTACATATACTCAATATTAATTACATTTATAGTCTAAATTGATCTTTAATAAATACATGATGTATTTAATTCATATTAAATCCATCTTGAAATCACAAAAACAGGGGGCTCCCAGAGCCTCCCGCTCTCTATAAATATATTTACAAATGAATATCATTCTATATCTATGCTTGGCTGCACATCCCGGCCTTCTCCCTCCGGCTTTACGCCATCGCTGGAACCGCCTTTGCAGTTTCCCACCACGTCCTCACAACAGATTCACAGAAAAGACTGCAACATAAGCGAACCAAGGCATATCATTCAGTATTGGTGCATCTGCCGTCTGCATGCAAAAAGAGAATCATATGAGGGATCCTTAGCTGTTTTAAATCCAGTGTGGTGGAAATTCTGTTCAATCCACATGAGGAACTTGAAACTATGCAAATCCGGCAGTTTCTAATGATCGCATGATCTTCAGTTTAAAAAGTGTAGCAGTTTGATCCTGAAACCTCACACGAAAATTTCAAACAACTTCTGCGCAAATATGCAGAAAAGCGCAGGTCGGGTGTGCGAGGGCAAAGAGGCGAAACATTGGCATCGGTGAGGATTGTTTTGAAAACAAAAGGGAAGCGTGCTGATGGCGCTGAATGTGTTGGTGATCAGAATGACGATGAGAATCTAGGAGAATCAGGATGATGCACGATGAGGACGGTAAGCCTTCACGATCATGATGGCGATGATGCTGATGACATGATACCATATGGTACAATATGATACAATATGATACAATATGATACAATATGATACAATATGATACAATATGGTACAACATGATACAACATGATACAACATGATACAACATGATACAATATGATACAACATGATACAATATGATATGATGTGATTTGATTTGGTATGATATGATATGATATGATATGACATGATATGTGATATGATAAGGTACGATATGATATGAAATGATATGAAATGAAATGATATGAAATGACATGATATGAAATGACATGATATGTGATATGATATGATACCTATCCAACATCAAATGATGGTACCCGCGTTTGACGGTGATAGTTATGCTAATGAATGTTGATAAGGGCATGATACATGACTTTGACGGTGATGGTAGGAATGACACCGATCATGGACATGATGGTGGACATTTTTTGCCGGGGCGTTGCAATAGCCACCCTGCACAACTAGTTGGGCCCAGGCAGCACGCATGTATTACAGGAGTCGAGGGAAACTAAGCAACCATGATGATGATGATGATGATGATGATGATGATGATGATGATGATGATGATGATGATGATAATGAAAAACGATGATCAAAGATTCTGATTGACTCAATGAGGGAAGTGATGACAATGCAAGTGACTGCTGGATCTGCTGGCCTCTGCTAGTGGCTAGGATGGCTGTGGTTGCAGTCGTGCCAGTGGCGGCGAAGACTGCAAGTGATGGGCATTTGAACCAACGCCTAATACATTGCCACGTGAGCATGTCATGCATGACGGAAGCACAACCAAGAGGGCAGCAAGTCCAATATAAGCACAGTAAAAACAAAGAGTTTCACCATGTTTCAACAGTGTTACGTTCCTCGTTGTGGGTTTGAACCTGCCCTGTGCATGCTTACAGGTGTGCTTGTGCGTATGTCTTTGTCTGACACCTCTGCATCGCCGAGGAACATTGCAAAGGTGTGCGGCAGCACCGCGACACAGCACCGGCTGAAGCTACTGTGGCAATGGGATGCGGGGTCTGTTGTCTTGTGTGTTTGTCTGTGTGTCAGTGTGTGTGTCTGTGTTATGTTCATGTTGAGTGGTGAGGTGTGTGTGTGTGTGTGCATGGGGATCTGAGCTGTGTGGTAGAGATGTGACAATTACTACCACTTGCACTCACCGTCTGCCTCCCAAAAAAGTCATCGCTTCCTTTGACACGACCACGTTCTTGAAGGTCCTCATAGCTTGCATAAAGCAGGCCAGAAGCCAAAACAACTGACAAAATCAGACCAAGTGGTCTTGAGACGCTCAATGTTTACATGGACAAAGGGGGACAAACAGTGGATCTTGTAAACAAAGCAGTTGTTAGGAACGGCGAGAACAACTGAGAGGAGGAATGTCAGCCGCCGTGCTCCTCCAAATGCTGCTCAACCAAATCGTGCGCCATCCTGGCAGCAACAAGCTTCTTCTTTGTGCAATTACTATCTACATGCTCGCGTGTTCTAATGTGGCCCATAGCGGGGCTAGAAATCATCATAATCAAATAATATTAAAAATCAGGGGCTGGCGCAGCTATCATAGCTTCGTCTATAGCAGTGGTCAACCGAGACATTTGAAATGACATTTGCGCCCTTATCCTCTAGAAAATTGCCCCTCTGAAGGGAATGCCTTGGCCATTGCCATGACTAGCGCACAGAGATGCACAGAGAACCCTAAAGATCCTTAAGTTTTACCGGGGCCATTCTCAATGAGAGATGGCCAAAACATTTCCCATGGATTATCCAGGTTTGATCCGCTGTCGATTCCTCTGTGACTGAGCAGCCCTGCATGGCCGCTGTACCACTGCCATACATCTCGTTGCAAAGATCACCCGCTGTGCCGGGCGAAACCTCACAACAAAAAGGATTGAAAATGAAGAGGTACTGCTTGAAGCGAAACAAGCACTCAACCAATCAATACGAATTAATCCTGAGCTTGCGTGAAAACAAGCAAGAAATACCTACACATTCATTCATACCCATCATACCCCAGGGAAGTCGCAGTGCGCACCAGCACAACCTTCAAACATCATAAATCTCCATCAGGCCTGCAAGGTGCGCAAAATTGCCTTTTCTCTGTTGGTTTGCACCCGCAAAATGGACTGCAAGTACCTGGCACCAAAGGACGCTGGAGATTCTTCTTGGTCTGAATAGTCTTCCTCCCCGGTTAATCGGAAGAATCCAGTATATTCATTCATATTCATTCATACTCAATATTCATTCAAATTCATTCATACTCAATATTCATTCCTCTTCATTTTCATTACTTTTCATTTTTTCATTAATATTCTATATGTTCAACTTTGCATGTCTGTCATGAGTTGCGGCACAAGTGGCCTGGATCCCGTAGCGCACTCTTTGGAATCTGATGCTGTCACCATGTCTCCGTGGCCAGGCCTGGACAGCGGCACCCGCAACGTGAGGTGCTCCGTATGGAGCTTGGGATGGGTCACTGACGTCGCTGCACTGAGCACTGGGCAAAAGAGTTACTTGACCATCCATGGCCAGCCTGCGCAACTTGGATACAACTTGAAACAATCAAATACAATTAGCATGTCACAAGATTGCAGGAAAGTCCGGCGGGAAAGCATTGAAACAAGCGCCGACTCCGAACGCACGGACGGCGGTGCCATGCTTCGCACATGCCGTGCCTCAGTAGTCGGCCCAATGACTTGTTGTACTCAGCCAACTCGCTGAATCGAGCCGTGCGGCCACCGAGGACCTTGAGCACACGAGCGGAAACAGGCACAGGGCGGAAAATGATGCCCCGCCAGCAGAAAATCTTTTCGTATCATGATGCCACAATGATGCTTCTTTGAGAGCGACATAGATCTATTTGCTGAGTAGGCTTTGCCTGGACTATCCTGGAGGAACTCGATCCAACTCCAGGTACGCAGTGGACAGGCCAAGACACAGAGTCTCCTGTGAAAACTGCCTCAACTTGGCCAGCCTGTTGGATGCACACATCGAGTCTCCAAACATTTCCTGAATCTGCATCCAAATTGTAATATTCTGTACGTTTGGAGGCGTCCTCGCTGGCCAGATTCCGAGTCCAGCACTGCGATGTGATTCCAAACATGCAAACTCAGATGTGTCACCAACCAAACCAATGCTGCCTTCTCAAGCAAGAGGCTGACGCTGTCCACACCTCATTTTTTGAGCTGACTAGGGATGGAAAAGAAGGAAACGGAAACTTGAGGTTCATGATTCGAAGATTCAAGCTTCATCAGATTTCCATTCTTTGGTTCAATTATGTCAATGTCAGTTGAGTTTTCAGAAGCAAAGGATCGGGCTGTGTCCAGGCCTTGGCAATTTCAACACGGACAGCGCCACAAGAGCAACAACGCAACCGAGCGCAAGTCGTGAACAACACCCGCAGGATGGAGTCTCCAAATGGCAACTCCTCACTTAGAGCGAATGCTTTTGCATGTTTTTTCGCGACAAGCTGGTTTTCGGTCGCGATTTGGTCATGCAAACAGTGGCCATGCCAGGGGACTCCCTCTCGGTAGCGGTTCTCACATGTTCTCACTTAGTCTCACTATTCCGTGGGGCTGACCCATCAATGATCATGAATGGCAAGATCTGTCACGCAAATTGAGATCTCCTGGCCATCAAACAGGGTCTGGCACTCTTCAGGCACCTTTGCAAACATGTTCTGTCGGGGCCCATGCGGACAGCCCATGACACTTCAGGAGACTGCCACAAAGGATCAGTAGAGATCTAACAGCTCGCTTTATGGTGAGCAAATGCAATGGCATCTTGCCTGGCCGTCGCAACCACACCCATGCTTCCTGTCGCGGATCGTTCTCAGTCTCAGTTGAGCGTTCAACAGCAGTGCATATCTGCACATCAATCAAGCATTTTGATGCGTTTTGTATTCTTGATCTTGGCGCCTTCGTCCGGAGAAGGCTCGTGCCAAGCTCCCAGGAGAGAATTGTTCACAATCTTGATCACCCAAAACCTGGGAAAAGCTCACAACTCAAAACTGTATGAAACTGTCAGGTTCTCACAACCGCTGTCGCTGTCGCTGTTCCAGGCTCCTCACGCAAGGTAGCCACTTCCAAATGATTGCCTTAACACATGGCATGCCTTGAACATGTTCTGCTGGAGCTCACTGCGAGGAGACCCGGCCTTTGGAAAGGCTGATCGCACAAGTGGCAGGCCGCTCACATGATCCTGAGGCTGGTCGAATCAAGTCGTTTTTGTTCCTTTTATCATATTATATGATATGTTTCAAGCCTCTCCCCACCCCCCAAAAGAAAGAAAACTAATTGAATCTTAAGGTCAGTGGATCATACTTTCTCCGGCAAAGTAATGTCATGCATCGGGGCGATTGCCCAATATAACCCCGCAACACAAGCTTTGGATCTGAACTTCCCCCTAAGGTCAGCTCGTAGTGTCCGTGCGTGAGGACAACCTGGCCGCACAAGGGCGGCATAGTGCAACATTAAGTGACAACACTCAAGCGAATCATCTGCTGCAAAGCTTTGCGCAGAAATCATCAATCATCAGAAATCCTATCAGGGCTGCACTTTGCAGCTCAGCTGGATCATGCACTTCCGTAGCCGCGCGGGTGATGCATCGCTACTTTTTTCTCGGCGCGCGGCTCTTCTCAGCATGGTGCGAGTCAAGCCACTTGGCTACTTGCTTCGCCGGTCGATCCGTAACCTTCGTTTAAAGTTGTAATCTTCTCCTCGCAAATTGCCTCTTTCAGGGTCCCTCTTCTTCCACTTGTGCCCTCCTCGCAGTGACAGTGACAGTCATCAGTGAGGCAACTCACATCCAATTCACATATACATTACAGGAGTATAGAGAAGTACATTTCCGCTTTTTTGGCGAGATTTGAGACCTTCCAGCAGTAGAGTGCGGCGTTGGCTACCAGCCTCTTCATCATCATCGTCATCCTCAAGTATGGGTTCAAACCATACTGCTTTGCCAGCGACTCTCAACTCAAGTGCCTCGGTCTTGAGTTGAAGCCAGTGACCAAAATAGATGAGTTTCAGATGTATGCAATAAGTCTACTATTTCAACATGTAACATGTAATAAAAGAGTGCTACTGGCGATTCATGTCTGCGCATGTGGGCATACCGCTTGGTAAAACGCAGCAGGCATTGCAAGGTCTTGCTTGCTACCCCATCTGTTGAGTCACATGTCACAAGCTGAGAAGACAAAAATGAACAAGAACGAAAGCCGGCCAGCAGATGCCAGCAGTCAGTCGGGCCAAAGGCCCAACACGTGATGTCCGACCCCCACGGGCATTCAAAAGACCGACTCGAGACTTGCCCCCAAGGGCCCGCTGAAATTTGGCTTGTTGCCAACCGCTCGCCCAACCAGACTCGATCCGCGTGGTTGTCTGTGCTCCAGAAATTGAAATATGTAGCAAAGGTCTAAAGGGAAGGGCACAGGAATCTACGGCATCATTGCAATACTTATACCAACATGCACAAATAATTGATGATAATAAACCAATTTGTGATGCATCAATATCTAAATCTTTTTCTATTCCATCTACAGGATACAAACATGATGCCCTTCCTGAGCACCAACATACCTAGGACTTCCTGAGCACCACCATACCTAGGACGTCCAGGACATCCCACGACCCACTTATCAGATTATCAGGTATGTTTAATACGTCAATGCTGAGCACATATTTTTGTCACATTAACCCACCATGGCACTAGACTTTTTTTATAATTTGAAAGGCCTGGCAAAAACCCTGCGAAAATTGATTTTCTGCAGTCAAACGCTGCATTATCTGAATTGCCACTAGTTTGGCCATGCGGCTACAACCCTCCTGGTCTCCTTAGCTGTCCTTCAAAATATTTCAAAATTGTATTTTGAAACATTTTGAAGCTGTTGATGGCTCCTCAGCTCTTTCACCGTCAAAATAGTTGACAATACATTCCATGGCCACACAGCATTGATAGCGGATGCTAGTGGATAGGAATGGCACTTGCTGGATGTAAGAATCCGCCATATTGCATTTCTACGTTGGGTTGCATCACGGGCATGTTCCACTGTATTGCGTCAAATCATTGTACGACATTGCGTGACATTACATTTCACCATGTTACAGTAGATTCCGTCAAATTATCGGCCGCTTGTTATATTTCTTTACATGTCCATTGCTATGTTCTGCAAATAGCAAAGCATGCTGGACAGAGAGCAGCCCAACTTCGCGCTACTCTTGCAACATCCAAACGACTTTGTGCAAAAAGGCATCAGGTGAAGCAGCAACAACGACCCCCGCATGATGGCGAAAACATGCGAACCCAATATGCATTTCAGGTGGATGCATCATTTGCACCACTAACATCCACTAACCAAATACAACCTGCTACAGTAAGCGAGCGCTCTCCAGACCAAAAGACCTGCAATTCGACAGCAGCAGCACTTTGGACATTCGCAGCAGCCCCTCTCCCAAAATCTTTCCAAACAGCTGCAGTATCTACGTACTATTCTAGCATAATGTGACACAATCGTATATATGAGAATAAACATGAACATTGATAGATCAAAAGATAAAAGGAAGTATAAATATGCATGTATATATGAATCTCAAAACTCACATAAATAATATTTCTAGCACAAGTAGACATAAGTAATTAGACAGTATACAGGAGTCCAACAAATACCATGAATTGCCTCGGCAAAAATCCTTTTTGATTCAGGGCATCTTAGCATGGGCTCGCCATAGGTCAGCCGGGGCGCATAGCCCGCAGCGACTCCACAAGCCCATAGATGCACATTCATCGACAGCATGATGTAGAACAAATCCACTGCTGTACTGTTGTCTGCTGATCGCTTGCCTCAACCGTCCCAACATGTCCCAACCCCCTTGAAGGACTTTTTCCAAATCTGCCGAATGCCCCTACATGTTCCAACACAGAAAACAAACACCACAGCAAAAAGAAGCATAAGGACAACCGCTTCCGGATTTTCAACATCAGGTGCCTAACATGACCTCGTTCCAAATCATCACGCCGATCTCCTTGAAGTTGTTCCCATCCTTCACATCTCACTCACATAGCTTCACTCCGTCACTGTGGGCAAATTTCTTTAGTGCTATCGTCACGGTCACAGTTGCGCCTGAATAAAGAACCAAGCGAGCTCCAGGAAGCATTGAAAAAATAGCATCAGAGCAAAGAACCTTGCGAAAACTGATGAAGAAGATTGAAGAATAAGGAACCATCAACCATTTTCGTGACCTAAAATGTCGAAGGTTGAGTATGGCATCAACATGTAGGCAGTTGTAGAAACAGATTCCAGGGATTTGGACATCTGAAGTCGTGAAAATTCATGAAGTTTGAGCGGCCCAGCCATCTCTCTTCAGACGGCGATCTAACTCTTTAAGTTGATATCAGTTGAACGTTTGATAGGTCGAAGTTCAGAATCGACTTTTTGCATCTCTGCCACATGAGATCAGGTTTGAAACGATTTGTTGATCTTTGTCTTTTTAGTTGTCTGTTCATGTCTGTTGTGTATGCTTCCCATTGCTTCCTCTTGCCGCCCTTGCGCGTTTCATCTCAAGCATTTAGTACCAGTGTCAATTCGCAGGTTGATTGTGGTTGTTTCGAGTGGTGTTTGGAATGTTGGTGTCTTAGATGTTTTGGATCTTGATTCAACTTTTTGCGCTAAGTGCTGTATTTTTATTGAACTATGTCAAGCATCTACCTCTTCCGTGTTTGTGCCGCAAGTGGATGTAATCAGCAACTTGTCTATTATAGGAGGTATTCTTCCTCAAAAGTTTCAGGCAGCTTGCTTCCGTTGTACATGTGGGGCGGCAGGATGCGAGGCCAGGCCAAAGCAATCGTGACGTGTAAAGTCTTGAGTTTGCAGGGTGCTGTGCGTTGTCCGTTCGCTCTCAAGATGGTTTTGGGTTGTTGGAAGCTGTTGGAAGCTGTTGGATGTTGTTGGATGCTATTGGGCTGTTGTGGGGTGCAGATGTGTGCGGAGCTCTTGTCTTGTATGGAACAACCCTGAAACGACTCCGAAAAAAACAAGGTCCCCAAGGTAAGAAAAGCATGGAAGGGTGCAAAAAAGGCGGCAAACGGCAAAAGATTCCTCGTCTACTCCCTGAGAACGTACCTGAGAGGCCCTGACACCTGACAGACAAAACCCAAGCACAGAATGAAAGACCTGCGACATCCAGACGTCCTGCACTAGCAACATCAGCCAAGCATGGCCAATTCTATTAGCGGTTATTGGCCTCTGGATGAATCTCTGGAATCAGGCATCAGGATAGCGAATCCAGTTATATCAGAGACCCGTAGAGACCGGTTCGTAAGGCATTCAGCTGGAAGTTGTTCAGGATGTGAGCCACCGTCACTGTTCTGCTGGTTTAAAAATTCAAGGTCACTGAGATTTGTTGAGGAGTATTGTCAATTTTTCTGTTGGTGCAATGCTGTTTTTGATAAGTGTACTGACTGTCGTTTTTTGTCGTTTTTTATCGTTTTTTTCCGTGGTGTTTTTTAATCAATTTCCGGTCTGGCAACCCTCCGAATATTATCCATGATTTACAACAATAATTTTAGCTGTAGCTCATGGCTCTACCTGCTCTCTCCCTCTCTCTCTGACAGAGCTCTCGCTGTCCTATGGATGTCCATGAGCCTGATGTGCAGAGCGGGGGGGACCACAAATCTGCTTAAATCATGTCACATAATCTCACATCATCCAATTCATCCTGCATCACCTGAACAGACTGCAATGGACTGCCCTAGTCGTGCAAGCTAGTTACGTCACTGGGATGCGAATCTCGAAGAATGCACCTGGGCGACGGCGGAAGCAGTTGCTGCCCAGTTGCCATCAGCTACCTCTGAGCCCTGAACCAAGCACACCAGCAACACCAGAGAGGATCATGCAGGCTATGAGTATCCAAAGCGAAAGGCGGCTCCAGTAACCTGCCCGATCAAGGCTGATCAGGACTGATCAAGGTGAATCTGATCCAAATTAGCTTCAACAAATTGCTGCTCAAACACTTCCCCTCAACAGTTCTGGTTTTGGATGCAAACAAATGATGGAAAAAATGCTTAGCAGCATCCTTCCATTCGAGAGGCCTTCCCGACTGTGACCGGGACTTTCGGAGTAGACCTGCGCCGTGGAAAGTTCAGCAAGCTGAAGAACTTCGTAAACGATTGCCAGTGATTGCCTTATGTTGCCATCATTTGGTTAAGCCTCTCCTGGTAGCTCCTCAGCTCCCTCCCAACCAACAGCCAGGTCAGCGGTTTGAGAATTTCGCATCCCATCCATTTCTGTCGTTATCTCTGTGCTCAACAACCCCAGGTCGCCTGGCCAAAGATCTGACAAAGCCCGGCAGCGATGAAAAAGATTCCGAAGGCCACGGTGCCCCAGCCTCACAGCTCCACACGTCATCGTAGCTGTCAAGCTGTGAATTGCATCGTAGCCATATGTAGCCATACCAGCTGTTGACATTGTTGACTTCCAGCTGTTGACTTTGCTTTTTTTTGCCCGGGCTTCCCACGGATTTGCCCTATACCGAAGCCAAAACTAATAAAATCCAACCAACGAAACCAACTGCAATTGCATCCTATTTAGCCTCGAAAAGCCGAAACCACAGAACCAAAGGCCAAGAGAAACACACCGCCTGGGGAAATTGCACTTTTACCAGCTACCAGCCGACTCTCCAGCCGGAAATGTCTTACAGCAATGTGTGATGTAATGTGATGTAAGCATGTATTACTATGTAAATATACTTGCAAATCAATAAATAAATAAATGAATACATAAATAAATACATAAATAAACGAATACAGAAATAAATGAATACATAAATAAATGAATACATAAATAAATGAATACATAAACATATGTATACATCAATGATCATCTACGTATTCCTTCCATAAGCTACAGAAGTGTCCTGACATGTCCGAGTGACGCAATGGAAGCTTGCAACAGGTCCGTTGCCCATCCGAAAAGTCCGCGGCGTCGATGCGCGTGGAGTATCGGATCTCCGCTGTTGGATCCATGCCCCACAGCACCTGAACCCAGCGTTGGCAGTGGGTCAAAACCATGGTTTTTCCTATGGAATTGTTGGTATCATCATGTGTTATCCCCCATTATTGGTTGGAAAAAAGCCTTGACACATAGGCGATTAGATAGACAACTGGATACTTTTGATACTTAAACATGTGATAAACTATGGAAAACACGAGTAGATGAACGTGATGCAGCACATGATTGCTCCTCAAAGGTGCGCGTGACATGCCAAGAAGTAAAATGCCCCCAGAGATTGTCATAGCATCACCCACTGCGTAAAGAACACTAAGCAGCCATGTTTAGCTGTTCAATGCTTTTCAGGTCATGAGATTTAGTGGCCGACCTGGTACAGTATGCAAAAATGTGCCAAATGCAACCCATAATATGTTCAAATACTGGGAAATTGCGAGGGAAATCATGGGAAGGTCGTGCTGCAGGATGGTGAATGCTATACTATATGCAAGAAAAATCTTTCGCGAAAACTTCCTTGCGGCAAGGACGTGTATGATCCATGAATATCAATGATGTATGTAATGTGCAGCTACGTTTCTGCACTTGCGTATGCGGTGTGCCGCTGCATTAGCTTCTAAACAAAAGCAATCATACTTGTTGAACTTCAAAATTTGATTTACACATTTGGTTACTGCATGTCACCACCGCTCTAGACCAGCAAACTCAAAGGACTTATTATGTATGTCTTTGGAACCCCAGCAATCTCCAGGGCAGAGGGTGTAGAAAGGGACCTTTGGGTTTTGGCCTGTCACTCCTGCCTATGGAGTGGGCCGTTGTGCATCTTTGAGCTCCGAAAGTATTTCATCAACTCGCTGTTTGTTGATCGAATGCTTCCTCGGGAATGAAGTACTTTAATGCATACGCACTGTGCTCACATCGGTTTTTTTGATCCGAGGGACAGCTCATAAGCTACCTATAACCCATACTAAACCTATCTCCCACCAGTGAATCCCACGTCCCATCTATGTCGTCTCTCGTTCCGGCCCCGCTAGCAGAACTGGGCAGCAAGGCCAATCGAGACTGGCCTTGACACGAAAGAGTCTGAACGTGAACCGGAATCGATCCGGAAAGGCCTGCTCTCCTTGGGCGATTGCAGCTGGACTTTCAACATTGTAGGACATGAGATAATGTTTACCCAACCGCTAGAAACAATAGAACGTGATGGAACCCACTCTCTCTCTCTCACCCACTGTGTCTGCCAATTTCTTTAAGTTGATTTAGTTGCGTCTTGCTTTCTCCATCCTTCCCTTGCTGCCGTCAAGCAGCACAGGAAGATGGAATTGACACAGCTCAAAGGGCTCAGCTTGATCCAAACATGTGCGGACTCAAGTGCTGTCAGAAGCTCCCACAATGATCATTCTACAAGTGCAGCAGAGAACCATGTTGAACCGCACACGGATTTTGCATCTTGAATCTGTTTAGGTGTCAGATCATGATGCAAGACAGTGTGAAGCTCCATGCCTGTGTGATCTCTGCGTGCTCTTCTGCCAATACCTCAGCTCACGTTTTCTGCTGCAATTGCTATGGCACAGTCGAAATGCATGAGGCATATGCTGCTGAAAGACTCACAAAGGGCATAAATATGCATATAGTGTCTCGGAACCCTTCTTCCAACACTTCTTTAGAGCTCAGGCTTGAGCTTGTTCAACCAGGGACCACCTGACTGTCAAGCTACACTCAAGCTACTCTGACTCCAAAAGGCAAAAGAACACACAAACATCTATTTCAAGAAAAGGGCAAATACAAAGAATTGTTTCCTTTATCATCTTTAGTACTGCTGCGTGTGCATGATGCAGGCGTGCTGCTGACAAATAGCCAGCGTTAGGCAGCAAATCATTTCACACAGCTGTCGAACTGCACGGCACTCTCAGCAAGAATATGCAAGAATGCAAGAATCGACGTTGCGCACCAGGAAGAATTGCCGTCTGAAGTGTCGATCAGAATGCGTTCTGCCCCATCACCAACCAAATATGTGTTGGTGCCTGGCCGACTGGGGTATCTTGATGCTTGCTGTTCTGCAGCAAGCACAAAAAGTTACAAAACTTCCAAGCCAAATGATACCATGAAAACGTTGTATAAATGTTGCATACCTTGCCTTGCAGAGTGAGTTGGCCAGGGTTTTGCCCAAGTATGCGGATCACCTGAACGGATCGACCCACAAACACCGCCACCTGGCTGCTTCCGGCTGTGTACTGTGATCTCAACACACTCTGACTCCGAGGTCCGGCCTTGGGGTGAACTCGCTCAACGTCCTCAGTTTCACTTCAGAGAAAGGCCTTTCTCGATGAAAAACCAAGGCATATAATTAGGATCATACGGGCAAAGATATTTGAAAAACAAACTTAAGATTAAGAGCAATAATGCATTGCTTGTCTAGATATACAAGCTACCCAGTTCCGCTGCGGTGCTTCTTTTCCTCTTCACATGATGGAAGTGCGCAACCTGTGTGTCCACAGGATTATGACGTTGGGATAGCCAGACAGGCTAGCCACCTGTCCCTCTGATTCCTCAGAGATGGCCCTACCTGGTAGCTCCAGGTAGGCATTAGGATACCCTCCTAGCGTCGGTCCATAGTCCCAAAGG
>VSDK01019766.1:196055-220255 GCA_009767595.1 Symbiodinium kawagutii | reverse complement strand
TCTCTGGTCATCTTGCATCACCTTACATCATCTTACATCATCTTGTATCATCTTATATACATCATCTTACAGACCCTGAGGCCTTGTGCAAAATATGTGAAGCAGCTGGCCACTGCTTAACATGTCTCCTTCCGTTTGCACAAAGCCTGGGCAAACCTTCGACTGGTATCTTATCATCGTTGAAGTGACAAAATTCTGATATATTTTGTCTCAGGTGCCGGTTGATCAGAGTGTTTCTTATTGAGGCGCTGACTTTTCACATGCACTGATCGCCGCACCTGAGTAAGGAAGCTATTGAGGCACAGGACACAATGCAGCAGGCACAATGTGTGGCACAGGACATGCAGGGCACAGTGACAAAAGGATGCGGCTGCATGTCAAGAGGCCCGCTTCTAGGCCTGGAGCAAAGTTCCGGGATCAAAGTGTGGCTGCCTCTGGCTGCAGCTTAAAGGCCACCAAGCCATTCCAAGCCTGTCACACGTAGCTGCGCCAACCTCAGTGCAGAAATAGCTGAAGCCTTGGCTCGTCATGGATGACACCCCAAGGCCCCAAGGCAAGCACAGTGTCACAGCCCAGAGCCATCGATTGGCATTCTCGCAAGCGCTGACCGTTGCACCTTGGAAGGTCTAAGCAGGCGAATCTGTTTTGAGCGTCGCAAAAACACAGAATCTCTCAATGCAAAAACAAGTTTGAACCGCATGCCGCATTGATCCGCATTCCTTTTCTGCGCAGAATGGCTTTGCCACCGCTTTGATGTTCATGAGTTGTTCATGAGGATTGACTTTGCATTGCGAATGTGTCTGGCAAAGCCCTACGAATCATGGTGCCTTGTAAGTTCCGCTTGTGTCAAATGGGCACTGTAAGATGCAGCAACTCGGCAACATCACTGCGAGGACATGAGCACGGGCAGAAAAACAGCAAAACGACAGGGCACCAACTGTAACTGACTCAGCTCTAGCATCTCTAGCTGAGCCTCTTTGCCTTTTCCATCCTTTTCCTGGAGGATTTAGAGGGGTTTCACACCCTCAATCAGAATGAGTTCCGCCAACGCCCGCTGCAGGATTGCTCCAGAGAGCATGTAAGTTAGCGTGCAAGCTCCCATCACACCTGGCACTCTGTGATCATTGTGACACACTATCCTGTAGGGGACACAGACGGATAAAACAGGCACGACAGGTACATTCCCTTGGTTCAATATTGCTCAATCTAGTTCACTGGTTTTGTACCTCATGGTTTTGACGGAGCAACTTCCAAAAATTGCAATGCTTGCAGTTTCATGCCTGCAACAAGCCAGCAACCGCGACGCAGCACTGCCCAGGAGTAACCTGTGGCCTGCCAAATGTTGCCAAGCATGAACAAAGATGATAAAGCGGCGTTTTAGTATGAAAACCATTCCGGAAAAACATGCAAATCCATGCAAATTACTTCACCCATCTTCACCCTACAACTCTCCTCAACTCCCAGTCGCGTCTCATCTGCCTTGGCCAGGCGCTGTGCACCACGTAGATTTCCAAGCAGCAAGGCTGCCCAAACCTCACAAGGATGGGCTAGGGCGGCTCGGATGGACAAGGCCAGTTTGCAAAGGAAAAGGTGAAGGCGGTGAAGGCTCGGGTGCTGACATCATCCGGGTTCACATCTGCTCCACCACTCAGCAGGCGCATGATCACCTGCCAATAAGTGGCACACCATGAGCATCCATAAGCCGTCAACATCGACAAACACATCGTGAATTCCCGCGTGTTGTCACAATATGTGTCAACTTTGTGTTAATAACGAAATCGTGCCATGTTTTTCCCGTACCATAATGCAAAATGTTCTTCCATATCATGTGTGTGTGTGTGAATTGCGGCACATGTCTTTGAACAGGAATTGATTTTGATGCGTCGTTTCTTGTCTTGCATGTCGACATATCGATGGACATGCCTTATCCCACAATCAATTCAGCATTGGCCGTGTTTTCTATGCAGTTCTTCACTTGATTGGGGCAAAAAAGATCCATGTTTTGCATCCTGCAACCCCGTGTCTTCCCCGCGCCGGTCAACATCCCAATGCAACCCCACCAGCCTGCCCCACGTGATCAAACACCCCAAAATCAACTGGAACATGACCGTATGAACAATACATAACCTCTTACAAATTACAAATCCATATAAAACTCCTCAAATAAAACTTCCTGAATGAAACTGCTTAAATACATCAAATCAACTGATTCAATCTAATTAATTAATATGAAACCTCCTACAGTAAAATAAAACACCCTGCATAATCAAGTTAAACACTGGATGACAGCAGCTGTCGGGGCCTCGGTGTGGCCGTGCAGCACTGCCGACCGCAAAGGCGTTGGCCCGCGCTTACTTTGATTTGGATTGGCACCACCTGGAAATGGGCCCCCAGCAAATCAACATGGGAATACATGGGACGAGTTTGGTTCACATCATCTTTACATCTATAGCCTATTTTTAAATAGTCTTTGTCTCTCTATCTATATTGAGAAATTTAAATAAATATATATATATAAATATAAATATATAAATATATAAATAAATATATATATATATATAGTCTATCTGAGTCCATCTATTCACTTGAAAAAACAGGAGCCAACTGGAGTTCTACAAGTTCAGCAGTGTAACAAATGTGAACTCTCCAGCCTGCAATGAGTCTGCTGACTGCTTCTGCATGACCACCCCGGACAGCGGCAAACAAAGGGTGTCTTTCACTGCAGGTCTCCACTTGTGCCTCCAAGGCTTGGCAGCTTCCAAAACCAAGACAATTCTAACTTCATCTGACCTCATCTAACCTCATTTCATCTCATCAAACCTCTCTGATCTCCAAGTTAGCCAAGGTTTCATCTCCAGTGAGCCCATGTCAGCCGGCCTGTTTAGCCAGTAGCCAAGCGATGACTTCAGAGTGACCACCCACTGAAGCCATGTACAGCGCAGTGGAGCCTCCCAACATCTCCTGGCTCCACTGACTTCGTGGCGTTTATGCATCTTAATTCCTATCTCTCTTTGGCAACTTGGAGTGGCAAAGATTGATGGTCTCTTGAGTCAATGCAAGAAGGAGACGACCCGCTGATGGTGAACCTTCAAAGGATTCTAAAGGTCTTGGTGGTCTTCTTCTGGATTGCTTTATCTTGTCTTATCATGTCGCAACCTCCATGGCCCCGCTCCTTGTGGACATCTGCCCGGCCAGCCAGAAGCCAAGCAACAGCCTCTGTGTGCCCTCCTTGAGCAGCTACATGCAAAGCTGTCCCACCACTGCGGGTGGTTTCATTCACATCGACTCGCGCCACCAACAAACGTGCCACAGACTCCGCATGCCCGTGAAGGGCAGCGTAGTGGAGAGCTGTGGCCCCATTCGCGGCAGGGATGCTCACCGAGGCGCCTTGAGCTAACAAACGGACAATGACTTCCATGTGGCCACTTTGGGCTGCAAGGAACAAGGGGGTGATGCCACCTACCATCAGAACATCCACCGCGGCATTCCCTGCCAACAACCATGCCACAACTTCGGTATGCCCGTTCTGGGCTGCCACGTGAAGTGGAGTGCCACCACCTTCCACTGCCAAGTTCACAGCCGCGCCACCTGCCAGAAGTCGCGCAACAGCATCTGCATGTTGTCCCTGGGCTGCTATGTACCTCAGAGGAAAGGTATGGGCAGTGAGTGTGTAGACAAAAGTTCGGTTCTGCTGCCTTTTTGGTGCAACCAAGAAGGAGTCCTACTTGATGAGTAGCTAGATGTGAACATCGTCTGATCTTCAAGAACTCATTATTACAATGAATTCCCGTTTGTGCATGCAATGTGGTAACATGCCATATGGAAGCCAAACTCTTCACAAACCCAAAGCCAAACAAAAACAACGTGGTGAAGCATGCTGTTCAAACACAATGCAGTACAAAGATGTAGCACAAATGCTTTGTGGTGAATTTGCTCCGGTGAAATCCCATGGTCTAAAAAGACCTGGCCGACTTCGCCCCAGGAGGTCATCTCAGCATCACCCCAGCTGTAAAGTCCGGCGCCAACAACGCGGTCAGCCCCACACTCCTTACCGATCTCACAGATTAGGATCAAATCTGTACAAATATGTACACATCTATGAAAATGTGGTCTGAACATGGAATATCCTCCACGGTTTCCCTGAGATGGTCCTGCTCCGGTGACTGTTCAGCATCTTGCTTGAAAGTCTGGGAGGGTTCCACTGATGAATGGACATTGTGCACGTGTAAAGTTGGTGACCGTATCTCACCACAGACGTTCACACCACATTTGCATACATTTGCCATCTTCATTCGATGCAAGCGATCACGGTGACCAACAGCGAGCCATCCCTCGATGGCACTACATCTGCATACTCTCCAGTGGCACTAGTGACAGGAAGGGCGCACATCTGTTTGCTTTGTTCATTTCAGAGCGTCCTACCCCGAGACGGTTTGAAATTACAAGATTGTCAAAGATCATGATTCCCTCATCCCTCATTTGCTCATCAATCATCAATGAATTGGGAGGTGCAAAGCACGATAACTAAAGACAAATGTGCAATTGACCAGAAACATGTACACACATAACCAATTCAGAAACAAAACGCAGCTTGATGAATGAGGGTTGCATTTTACAAACAAACATGGGAATGACCAGCTGCCAAGTTGAACCCCCACTGCGCCCAGCAGCAAAGCTGTAGTCCCACCAGGTGCCAACTGATTCACCTCTGCACGCGCTGCAAGCAATCGAGCGATAGTCTCAGCATGGCCGTTGTGCGCGGCCATGTGCAAAGGTGCGACGCCTCCCAACGTCGACCGGTTCACACTGGCACCACCCGCAATCAGCCGCTGGACATCTGAGACATTGCCAGCAGCAGCCGCTGAATGCAGAGAGCCGCGTACACCCTCAGGACGTATCTTGTGGTAGACGGACTTTCCTCAGCTTGAAACATGTTGCGATGCTGACCTTGACTGAGTGAAGTTTCTGCCTCCCATCAACTTCTACACCTAAACTATCCTGAACTTCTACTGTAGTCCTGGATGTGACGACGAGATGCCAGAGATGGGATCCACCTCAAAGATTCCCTCCTCCAGCAAGGACTGGTTGCACACTGGGCATGCTGCTTTGACCCGGAACCATTTCCTCAGGAGGAAAGTTGACGCATGGGGAAACAAACTCGCACACCAGGAGCAACGAAAGCAATGAATTTTTGTTCCGGTTTTATCTCTTTGATGCAGATGCCGTTTGCAGGTCGTGGTGCATGCGGTGCATGCCTGTATGAGTTGTCCTGACTACACACTTTCAAAACTGTTCAATCAACAAAAATCTGCAGATTGGATCTTTTCGTTGAACCTTTCCCAGTTTCACTGTGTCAAGTTTCCGAATGCATTCCCAGTGGAAAACATGCACGCAGCCTGTGTGCGCAGCTCTGGACCTGCGCTCTTCTGGCAGAACTTCTTCAAGGCAAACCGCGCAGATTAGGACATCGGTGGCATCCGCCATGTCTCATGTCTCACATCGATGGGGGCCAAGGCATGCCGCTGAGACAATGACCGAGCTATCAGCTGACCTTGTCATGACCTGGTCACCGCCTGTCTGCTTTGAGTTTGCAATCATTTCCATTTCAGCCTCTAGGCAAGATGATTGCAATCAATGATCTTAATGAATGTTCATATAAGTTCATATCAACATTTCATTGCATATTCAGACACATGTGTGTGCAATTTCAAAAATACCTAAAAAGATATATACATGAATTCGCATGTACGTGTTACACGCGCGTGTAAATACCACACACTGATCATGTATGAGGATATTTCTATATATATAATTATATATATAATACACGGTTTTTGCATCTCTGTGCAGTACATTGATCTTTATCTTCCCACCTTAGCATTACTAGCTTTCAGTAATGCTTGCACGCTCTCATCTGTACTTTGGGCCTCGCTTGAGAAGAAACACTCCGCGCCAAACACGGCAACTGATATCGACGAATGGTAGGGCATGACGCGGCATGACACGGCCTGACATGCCCTGCTGCAACCTGCGGCGAATGTTTCCTTGTCGTCATTCCGGGCAGCGGCACCAAAGGAGATGACATCGGCGACCAGACTCGTCTGCGGCATCCTTGAGCTGAGATGGCAGATGAACAAGCCTGGGAGGCCTTCGTGATGGCCAATGTAGGGCCCACACAAATGCAGTGTTTCGAGCGCATGCTCCCAACCTCAGGAAGCAAGGCTTCAACATGGTTCAGCATGGTTCAACTGTTCTATTTGGGGTCTTCCAGGCAGGCTTTGAGGACACTTGGAATCTTTGAGGAACATTGAAGATTCGCACAATAATTTGCATCAAAAGATATCAAAATAAGGTGTCAAAACCAGGTGTCAGAAGGATTTAGGATGGTGCCTTTGGCCTTTGAGCAAGAGCTGATGGCTGTGTTGAAGGCAATCCCATCAACCTCGAGCAAGTGCAAACACGGCCAGGAAGCATATTGCAAAACCAAAAAAATAACACATGCTGCATGTTTCACGTCATTAAAAATATATCTAAAACAAATCATGCAATACGATCAAAAATAGGGCCACAATGCCATATAAAATGATGTCATACCTATACCCCTAGTGAACCCCGGAGAAAGGAACAAAAAGTCTTTTTTTGTTGTTCACGTACCACCGCCTACCCATATGTGGTTGTCTAAGTGATGTATATAACTATATATATATATATAAAGATATATACATCAAGAAAAGACCTATGAGCATATATGCTTATGACATGTTGCGACCCATACTCATATGACGACAGGTAAGTGCATCCAATGCTGTTTCATCCAAAAGGAAGGAACCCATATGCCTCTCACCATGCTTGGGAGTGAACAAAACCCGCTGCAAAAAAGCACCTCCTGCAGACTTGAAAAGTGCAAAGCAGCCAGTGCCTGAGCAGCAAAATGCGATGAGTGCATCATTTCGCTCCAAGGTTTAGTTCAAGCGGAAAATGTGTCTGGCAGCTGAGTCGGCTGACACGATCCCACACTGAAGCGCGGTCCAGAGAGTGGATCAAGGCATTTCTTGAGAACGAATCTGGCCTTGAAGCAATCTGATGCAAGATGAAGCAAGAGAATCCCTGACGCTTTCGCAGCAACTTTCCACTGCCCGTCTTTCACTGAAGTGGCTGCGGTACCCTGGGATACCCTCGGTCCTGATCAAGGAACTCAGCATTGCGCAAACAAGACCTGGCAGGCGGACGCTATGCATGGCGGCATTTCAATGCAATGATCTCCTATGCTCTGAGAGGTCATAGTCGGGTTGCTCAAAGCACGCAGGATGCCGCCCTTCAAACTTGGTCTCTCTCCGCTTTTTCTGGGGTAGGAGGCTGGTGTGGTACAAGCTCATCCTGTACATAGCTAAAAGTTGGAAAGAGATAATTGAAACAAAGGACCAAACAAATCTGTTACCTGCGAAGCAACACACAACCGCACTGTTTCTTTAAAGCAAAGAAATAGTACCGAAGTTTGCCTGTATCCCATGTTTCCGGCAAAGCCCAGTGGGGTCAAAAGAAGGCTTTTGACATGCCAACTCTGGAGCTTTGTGGACATGGTCAGCACTGGCTGATCTGCAATACGCTTGGGCTCTGTCCGCAGAAGTCCCTCTTGGAGCTATGAGGCGATGGCAAGCAACAACAAATAGTCGATACATGCGCAATGATTTTTTCCCATCGCCATCTGCATGAGTTCAGCTGAGCTAAGCATGCGCAAATGTATATACACATACCTTATACCTACATATTCATACATATGTCGCGATCTCGAACTGATATTGATATTGATATTCAATATTTGTCAGTGTTCAGTATGCTCTGCCAAACTATTTCATCTATTTCCGCAAAGGTCTGCACACAAACCAAGAGAGCTCCTGCATGAGCGAAAGAATGCAAAATTTGCTCACTTCAGTAACTAAGCGTGTTTGCAAAAGAGATATATACAAGAGGAAGTGGAGCTTTCTCTCACACTTCGCTGTGTAGGCAGTGATGCGAGCTCATACCGTTGTGTAGGTCAGCTCCTCCTCGGAAAGCTGGGCACAAAATGGCACAAATGGGACGACAGCAAGTAGTATGCATCACTTGCGGCGCAAATTGCCCAACTTCTACTGACACATCCATGCACATCCCCTGTCTTGCAGCCAGGCTTCGCCACTAACATCGATCTTGACCTCGGCTCTATGCGCTTCGCAATGTCAGGCAACTCCCTAAACGAAACGGTGCCTAGAGATGTTCGAGGGTTGCCCCAGACAAATACACTCATTGGTGTGTGTGATTTACATTGATTTACTGCGTTTCTTAGTTCTTGACTGCAATTCTTCATGAGATTGTTAGATGGTCACTTAGCTCATGGTTTGGCAATCCATGTAGTACATATATATATATATGTATATATATATGTAATTTATGTAATGAATGCCCAATGAGTATCAAATAGTCATGTTGTCATCGTGTCATATTATGTAGTCACTGACCGACAGACTTTTGTGCACCGCCACTTCAAATGTGCAAGACCAGAGCTCTCTTGTTTTCAGGAGATCATGAGCCAAAGATGCCGAAAAATATATACAGAAAGGTGCAGAATCTCAGGGTGTTTTCATATCTCTTTTTTTCCATCGTGGTTCCATTAAGTGGGAAACCGTTTTACTTGCGTCCTCCGCGACACAGAGTCATCCACAGTCCTAATTGTGCTTCAGATCGCTTGACATTTTCTTCATGGCACACTCTGTGCGCAAGCTCAAATCCGCGTGTCCTGGGAGATCGTCTACTGCAAGAAGCATTCCCTGAAAGCAACTTGTGATCGTTCTCGCAAGTCTAATTGAAGCTGGCAGGAAAGAAATGCCTTCAGAACGGTCTCCGTTTCTCAAGTAGCAGCTTGAAAAGATTGATCAAGCTTGTAGTCCCATTGGCTGGGTTTCTTGGTGTGCGGCAAAGTCGTGACGAATGTTCCAGCATCTGCTGTATGTGCGCAGGGCAGTGACGTGGGTCGTTGACATGCGCGCAGTGATGTGCAGTGATAATTCCGTGTGACGAAACATGTCTGACGCATCATGATGCCGTGCAAGGTCTGACGCACAGAAAGAAGAGATTAGAAGAGCAGATCTAAAGCGAGATACAGCGAATTCAAATTTGTTAATGGATTTGATGAATGTGCTCGCTACATGTGCGCCAATATGAATGCGCATCTTAAAGCCAAACTGATCCAAACTGGCTGGTCGCATAATGGGCAGGAGGGGCACGACAAAATGCCAAGCAAC
This sequence comes from Symbiodinium kawagutii, assembly GCA_009767595.1. Lineage (NCBI taxonomy): Eukaryota > Dinophyceae > Suessiales > Symbiodiniaceae > Symbiodinium > Symbiodinium kawagutii. The sequence continues at coordinate 210,977 of VSDK01019766.1, read as the reverse complement.
AGTGTCACCGTCGTCAAATTCACCAGACAGACCTTTTTGAGCCAAGGGAGTCTCCACGTTTGCAACGATAGAGCGCTTGATAGGCCTGCCATGCTGTGGAGCCAAGGGAGTGCAGACTGATCAGGTTGCAGGTTCAGCTTGAGACTAAAGCAAAAGCCTTAGGGCATTGTTGTTGGCTGAGCGGCTGAACCATACATAACCACACTAAACCCTGAGGAAAGCGATAGATAGCCATAGGATGGAGGAGGGAGGGAATGGGCGAAGCCGCATTTCTGCAGCTTGCACACACTGCCTGGCACCGAAGGTTGGATCGTAGCCACGCGCAGCAATCAGGTCCAAGGCCTCATGTCTCACGGGGAAACAGCAGGTCCTTTATCTTCCCAGCGGCTCTTCACGAATTTCATGGCATCAATGGCATCCATATGTGATCTGTGCAAACTACCTCTTACTGAAATACAATTCCTAATTCGATACTTATTTAGATATATGTGTGTGTGCGTGGTGATTTGCGCGGTTCTATATCGCACGTGGTCCTGCAAAGCTTCAACGCCTGGTCTGACTGCCTGCCCTCTTCATCCAAATCTCTCCATTTGGGCAAGGCACAGCTTCACTGACGTCGATTTTGATGTTCCTTCCGAGTTCAAGGATGCTCAAGGCACTACGAAGGTTCATCTTTGACTTATATAACACTTATCGAAGTGTTGCATGTAGCAATCCCTGAACAAGCATAACGTGATTGCGGCCGGTCTGCTGGTCTGCTACGATCGTTGAAAATGAGCACCGCCCGCCTGTCAGAAAGCCTCTCTTCGACCCTGTGCAGCTGCAGCTTTGCAATTTCTCGCAAGTCGGCCCGGTTCAAAGGCCTGAAGATGATGTTCTCATCGATCCTTGAAGGGTGAAGGATCTGCGAAAAGCTGCACACGACAAGGCAAATCCGCCCGCACCGAAGGTGCTGGGGCGTGACTTGCGGAGCCATAAACAATCTGTTGGTACAGCTTTAGCTGGGGGGGGCCCCTTTATGTGTCTAGAATCCCCTGTTTTTAACCCCGAAGCACACAAATCATACTGGCACACCGGTCCGTACCGGATATAGGAATGGGAAAAAACGAGACCAAAAACGAGACCTCTGGAGTCCCAAACGAGACCAAAAGAGGCTCAACCCCACTCAAGCCAGAGCCGCCAGAACCCCTTGGGCACAAGCATGGCAGATTCAATCAATACTTTTTCAACCCCAAGTGCGGACTGGCAATATGGATGTTAGCGCTGTTCCATGCTGTTCCAATTGCAATTTAGGGTTGTTGTTGTTGTTGTTGTTGTTGTTGTTGTTGTTGTCGTTGTGATTGGCTGTCCCTTGTTCCATCCTATGGCCCGTTCAGTGGTAGGCAGCATGGGTAGACGCCGCATGAGTTGAGTGGAAACATGTTTCTGCAACAAATCGCAGCTGCACAAGGCGATCAAGGAAACAAAGGACATTGCGCGTTACAGAGTCTAGAAAAACGTGTGCGAGCATGACTTTTGTTGGAATGCGTTCTTCCCTAATCTAAGGGATGAGGGCTGGAAACTTTATTTTTGTAGCAAATCGCAGCTGTAGAGAGTGATCAAGGGAACGCAGGACATTGCAGTTGACACAGCACAGTCTAGAAACATGTGTGCCAGTACGATTCGTGTTGGAATGCTTTCTTCCGTAATCTGAAGGATGAAGGCTGGAAATTCTATTTCTGTAGCAAATCGCAGCTGTACAGGGTGATCAAAGAAACAAAGGACATGGCACTTTACAGACTGTAGAAACACATGTGCCAGTCAGTACGACTTGCGTTGAAATGCTCTCTTCCCTAATCTAAGGGATGAGGGCTATTGAACTACTTCCGCAAGGCACACCGTGATTGGGACGACTTTCGGTATGATGGGACGAGTAGGGCCAACTACCCAGTACTACAAGGGACTACAACGTACTATAACGTACTACAACGTACTACAACTTGCTACGACGTACTGCAACGCACTGCAAGGTACTACAACGTACTGCAACGTACTACAACGTACGACAATGTACGACAACGTACGACAATGTACGACAACGTACTACAACGTACTACAACGTACTACAACGTACGACAATGTACGACAACGTACTACAACGTACTACAAGGTACTACAGCACACTACAACCTACTACAATGATCTACAATGCACGACAATGTACGACTATGTACTACAATGTATTACAACGTACTACAAAACGTACTACAAAACGTACTACAACGTACTACAATGTACTACAACGTACCACAAATCAAACCACAAATCAAACCAAAAAAAAAAGCACAAAAAACATCAAAAAACACACAATCATTTTCGCAAAATTTGTCAGAAAGTTCGCAAAAAATGATTCTGGTTTTTTGGGGTGGGTTTTAAAGCCCTGGAGGCTTTATGACTGTTAGTGTGCGGGGGCACCCCCCAAGTGATTGGGTTGTTGCCTACCTATCCCACAGTGAAGTTCCTAAACTGAGGTCAGTCGACATGACTCAACTAAACCATACTACTGGTTAATCATCATCCCTGGTCATGGTTATAATCCCTATTGCTGATTATTGCTGGTTATCATCCCCTACCATTGATGGTTTGTAAACCAATAATTTGTGAACTGTTCGAATGCCCCCTTTCAGGATACACAAGGCAAAGCTAGAACCGTGGCACTGAGAGCAGCGCCATGCAGTGCCCATGCCCCTGCATGTTGGCGGGTTTCCGATTCAGGAACTCAGGGCGGAAAACGTCAGCCATAGCTTCCCGCACTGCTTGGGTGACCTGACCGCTGCACCACGTCATACCTTGTGATTTTGCATGGGCTTTCCTGTCATTCCATGTCATTCCTGTCGCCCCTATGCTATTCCTCACAGCCAGGTGGCACGTTCCATCTTTTGATCTGCATCTTCTCCATCGAGACTGCTGGCCTTGGACCAAGCAAGGAAATCTCCGAGCCTGTGCTCAGACCCTAAAGCACCCATCATGTCTTGCCAGCAAGTCCGACTTTGGCAACCTGAAATGCCCAAGTTTGCATCTTGACTCCTGAGGCTTCTGCTCCCAACTCTGCGATTGCTTCACTTCCAACGTTGGATGTCATGATAATGACCTAAGGTGAGCTGCATATGCAATGTACAGTCTCGCAACACTTGACAAACATTGAAACATTTGGCGCACGAAAAAGCAAAAAGTTAGGCGTGCGGCCGTGTTTTTGAAGTCAACCGTTCTTCCTTGAGAATCAGTGCATCGACCGTCATCCAGGATCTGCAGAAGCAAGTTGAAAACCTGAAGAGACGCGCTGAAAACATCTGCAATTCAGCCGTTCCTCCTATCAACTTCACAATTGATGGTCGTTTCTGCGCGAAATCCGGTAGTCTTTTTTTGGGGGGGGCTCCCGGGGCGCGGTTTGGAAAATCGCTTCCAGCTAGTGAAAGTTAATTGGCAACAAATCCTTCGAAAACAGAGCTATCGGACCCTGGCTCATACTTGATTGAATAGGCTTTATCGAAAAAAGAAAGTCTTGGGAGAATTGAATTTCATTGAAAATTTCGAGAAGAGGGGGGAAGGATGGAAAAGGACTTCTTGTAGTGTCATGTTTAATGAAATTAGTTTGAATGTTTGAATTGGCTGTTTAAAGTGTCTAGAAGACTTGTTCACTCCGCCTCAAGCACTACGGATTTAACCGAAACTTTCCACTTGACTCAAGGCAAATACCATCATTAGGTTCTTCTAGCGCGCGCTTCAATCTTGAACGTAGCTTTACGAAGAATAAACCGAATCAAATGTAATTCGAATTCAAAAATACAAATACATACTGTACACCACATAAATAGGCACTATATATATTGAATAATTTGAACAACTTTCAAAAAATAGTAACTATTATTGCTTAAATGTTTGCATTAAAACCTGGATCAACTCACAGCCTCGAAATTTCCCCAACTTTGTCAAGTGCAAAGCTGAAGCTTTGAAGTCTGCGCCAAGTTGCATCCGGATGGGCTTTCCTGGGCTTGGCACTTTCGACAAGATATTGTGTTTGTCACTCAAGATTGACAAATCACATTGTGATTGACATGCTGTCACTCAAGATTGGGACATCTGTATTCAAAATGGATCAAGTCCAAGCTGTTGAAAACCGAAACGCAGCGTGTGTGGCTACGACAATGGGGAAGCCATGAGTTTATTACAATACCGTGTACGGTGGGCATGAAAGTGCCATAAGTCATATATAGCTGACCCTACGGTCGCAACCACCTGCACGATGCCATTTATTCAATCGCGCACTTCAGCTGCAAGTAGAGGTCAAGTGTTCTGATCGCAGGACTGCTCTAAAGAGGGGATATGCCCAACATTGCCGAACCCATGTGCCATCATGTGCCATCATGTGCCATCATGTGCAATCATGTGCCATCATGTGCCATCATGTGCCATCATGTGCCATCATGTGCCATCATGTGCCCAAGTTCCCTCAACTTTCCCCGTTTCTTTGCCCGAGATTCTCCATCTCATCGAACAACAACACGCAGTACGGCCTGCGTCGAACAGGCTCAGTGAGCTGCCCACCTTCCTCGGCGAGAACAGCCGCATCAGACTCCCACCCTCCTTCCAGCATGGAAACAAAATGCAGCAGCTTTGCAACTCCATGCATTCTTAGAATTTGTATATCGATAGCTAGATATATATGCAAAAAGATGCAAAAAGATCCCGGTCAGAATTAAGGGGGAGAAGTTGGTTGGGCATTCTTTAGGTATGAACTGATCGTGCTCAGGCTGGGGCCCTATAGAATGCAGTTAGCTCAAAAAAGGAGGTTTTCTACAATATGCACATCCAACTCAATCTCATTTTGTAGTGGCAAGAATTGCGGTGTTCTACAAGATGCGTTTTCATCTCAAGCTTCATCTTGTAGAGAGACCATCTTAATTATGTTGAAAAAACATCCAACGTTGAAATCTCCATTTTGTAGAGCCCACCCTGGAACCTGCGATGCGCATTACTGCTTCAAAGATCTTCAAAGAACAAACAACAAACAAAATACACCCAAAGGGACATGTGCCAGGTGTTTCCCGGTGCTGTGGGTTAATGCACGCTACAAAATGGTGAGGCCCGCCTTACTTTCACTACAAAATGCATTTCGTACCCAACTCTTGCATGAGGTTGCAACTCCTGTCACTTGTTCCCAGCAAAACATGGTATCATATGAGTGTGAGTTACTGCCCTTTACCCGCTAGTTTGCGTAATTTAATGTCACTTAACAGCAATTAGTCTGAAATTAGTGTCAAGTAGCGTCAATTAATGTTATTTTGTGTGAAGTAGGGTCAAATTAGGAGCACAGCACAACAAAGACGCAAAGCAAAACACCAACAGCAAAGCTCTCCAAGACACCAAAGTTAGATTAAAACTGCACTAGAAGCAAGATGTAGAGCAAAACGAAAAACACAAAGCAAGACACCAACAGCAATGCAAAGCAAAACACCGAAATTGAGTGTAATTCAAAAGGAACTAAAGAACACAAGGGAATCAAGGGAACTAAAGCCAGAGGACCAGCGTTCCAAAGGGACATGTGCCAGGTGTTTCCCGGTGTTGTGGGTTAATGCACGCTATAAAATGGTGAGGCCCGCCTTACTTTCACTACAAAATGCATTTCCTACCAAATTTTTGCATGAAGCTGCAACTCCCGTTACTTGCTTTTCATGATTGCCACTGTGCAAATATCTCAACAGCTTTTCAATGGATTCAGAGCGTAGGAAACTCCCAGCGTAAGTCCTGTCACCATTGAAAAGCCGCCGAGATCGAGTCATTAAATCGAAAGCAACTGGCAATCTTGAAAACATCCAAGTGCACCCATCCGCCCCCAGTGCCAGACAGCTCAAAGCTCGATGACGACTTTCACGGCCCTTCTGACATACAAGAAAAGATCATCCAACAGCTCGTGTTTTCACCTATGGCCTACGACTATTCTACAAAAACATAATCCAACACCTCAGACATTGTTCTCTATAGACAATTCAGCTCTTCTACAAAATGCAACTGTATTTTGATATGAGGTTTCATGACTGGAAAATCCACTTCACTACAAAATGATGTTTCAACTCTATCCTCATTTTGTAGTAGCCACAAAGTTGACCTCCTTTACAAAAAAAACTTTCCAGCACCTATTTTTTTCTATAAAATCAATCAAAAAAGCATCTTCATAGGGAACCCAAGTCCTCACATTCTATAGAGGAAATTTTGACGAGGATGCAAAAAGTATTTTGGATCTCTGCAACTCTACAATCTAAACATGACAGCAAAAGTGCAAACCTGATTCGGCCTCGTTGGGTTTGCATTGAATTTTCTGAAGTGCAGTAGAACATAGTACAACACAGTACAACTACAAGAGCGCATAGAATTCATGGGAATGTCTTCTCTCTGAATCAAGGGACCTCGTAGCCAACATAGCCAGGCGGGGCGCCGGTCAAACGAGAGACAGCAAACTTCTCCATGTATTCAGACATGTCCTCAGCAAAGGCCAAACATTTTCTTCATGCATCATTGCAGAGAATGCAGAAAGGAGAATACAGTCAGACCATGTCAGACCACTCTTGAGATACATTGGTTGCAGAACGCCACAGGTTCGGCATCACGACCCACAACATGTTGGCTACTGGCATGCGAAGGAGATATCAAACTACAATGGTCAGCCATTGTGACTGTCAAAGTAGTGTGTCAGCTCGGCCCCAAGCAACTCGGATCATGGCCTCTTCGGAGTCAAACCTCGAATGTTGAGCTTGTCACAGCTGTCCTGCAGGTGAAAGTATGTGAAATTCAGAAACTCTGCAGCCATGTGTCAGCCATTCTGCCAGGGACTTCGCAAGCTCAGTCTTTCCTGAGCAAAGAGGAACTGGAGATCAAAGACTTTAAAGAACATTTGATCAACATGATTAGAAAATATTAGAACAATATCAAGAAATGATGACTGGATGGTCCTCAGCAAATTGCTGTCAAGCCACCAACTCCTGTTGGCCCCAAAAACAAGCAGGAGGCAATCGGCCGGTTTGGGTCTGCGAGCCCATATCGAGATCGTTGAATCCTAAGCTTTGCCAAGCGGCAGCCCATCACGAAGCCCCTCATGTCTGCACCGACAAGCACGGCATCGCCACGCGATGTACAAAGTGGAACAGTGCTGAAGGGGGGAACACGAGACACCACGTGTCAACTTTTTGCGGGTATCCCCTCCCAAATCTTCCACATTGCACCCTGCAAACGCAATATGTCAATTTCAGAGTCGCAGGATCCTTCGCATCCAAGTGACGCCTGTGCCAGTGCGCGCACGGCATCGTCCTGGCCAATCAAGCGCTTGTGCAGCTGCTCCTGGCACAGCCGCAGCAAAAATGACATCCTTCAACCCAATGAATTGAAAAACAGTAGGCTGCAATGAACGAAAATGTCAATCCTTTCTATTTGCATTTCAAATCAGTAGGCAAATATACAATGATATATCTCTTCTATTCAGAGTTTTGAAAATGACTCGCACCTAGCCAAAGCAATCCAGAACAAATGCTGCTGGTGTCCCATCCTCAAGATTCAGGAGACGCTGACGATCTCCCATGGACATCTTTTCGACAGGGATTCCTTGGACATCAATAATCAGTGCCATTTGATGCCATTTGCCGGCTTGGGGCCCGAGAAATACTTGAGTTTCACATCTTCAGATTGGCACCGCCATGTCACAATGCATCACAATGCAGGAATGTGTGTGTGTTTTCTTCCATTGTTTCTTTCCGTCTCTCACTCTCTCCCAGTCTCTCCCTCTTCTCTCTCTCGCTGTCGCCCTCTCCCTCTCCGCCTCCACACTCCCTCCCACCACCTGTGAACCGTGGTCGTCCACCCACTAACTGGAACAAAGGGAAGCTCGCTCAGGCAGGTACACCAGTGTAGCATGGCCATGCATGGGTGCTCTCATGCACTTTTTCATTAACGAAAGAAGATGAGTAACTGACATGCAATATAAGGCCAAGAAATCACAGGAAAACATCGAAATCGAACAAAATTAGAGAGATCTCAAACTATATCAATTTTATTTTGTCTTGCTGTCATGGGAGCTTGAGTTGTCCAACTTCTTCATGCCGAGGTGCCAGTCTGCATAGCCACTATCTCTTGAATGTCCTCAACTCGACTCAAGTCTCATGCAAAAATGTGATGGGAAAATACGAGGACTGACTCACCTGCAACATAAATCTGTGAGGATAAGAACCCGTGTCCAGCTTTGCGCAGCCCTCCATTGCCCAGCACTGCTAGTGCGGAAAAAAGGGAACCCAACTCACTCCACAGTCCGGGAGATTGCAAGTCAAACGAGTTTGAAAAGTGGCGGGTTATGCTGGAAAGGTTCTGAGCTAAGTTGCTCACGCTTAGAGAGCCCATATCTTCTGTCAAGATTCACGTTCGCCCACAAGCTCAGCACTTTCTTCATTTTCGTTGCTGGCTTTGGCCTCTGCCTCCTGCGGACTTGCCTTCTGCAAGAAATGGAATGCAAAGACACACACACACACACAGACACAAGTCGCACAAGCACACACATACATAATCACACATACGTATACACAAGCATGGCATGCTCGTTCCGACATGGCATGGGCTCCTCCATCTGCTTCTGTGCAGCCAATAACTCGCCGTACCTGCAGGGTGTCAGTCTGCGAGGAAGGTTTTTTCCTCATTACAGCATGCCGCCCATGAGTCTCTACATCTTGCTAGCTTTTGACTTCCAATGTTAAACAGCCGTCTTGAGGCGAGGGCAATTCCTGAGTGAGTGGGATTGTCGATTTCTTGCATTGTCTTGCAAGACTAGGCATCGTTCCAAAGTGATTGCTTCAGCCTAGACGTTTTCTTAGCATCTGCTCTTCTTACATCTTCTTACTAAAAAAACTGACAAGAAAGGAACACCATGGAACACCCAAAAGTGGTGCATACGAGATAACGGTGAGACAATGCTACACACGGTTCCCTTAGACGGTTACCTTATGCCGAAGCCGCTGACCGGCAGCTCGATCAAAGCAATTCTCCGAGTACCGTTTTGGGGCAAAGTTTTGGGGCAGTACATGCACTGCCCCAAAGCGATACTCGGATAAGAAGAACATGATCAAGAAGGAGTCATTGAAGAATTTCATTCCCAAGATCAAGAGGAGATAAGAAGAGTTTCTCAGAGGAGTTACTTTCTTCGTATCTATTCATATCGGAGCAGCTCAGTTGCAATGAGGAAATGTTGCATTTTCGGCAGGTGCCCTCGAAATCCCTCGAAGGCTGTCAGAGACCCCACCCGCAGTGCCAAATGGGCAAGTCACTTGATCTGCCCAGCCCTCTCCAAGTTGAAACTTCGTTCAGCTTCTGCCAATTCTCTCTCCAAGTCTTCAATTTTCTGGCGGAGATCCTGTAGGGAGTTGAGCGCTTCACCTCAGGATGTACTCGGAAGTGAATCCCAACGTAAGGCCCATAGGCTTCCCAGACTTCTTCATTTGTTCATTGCCACAGACTTGGTACTTAGGGTGACATAATGCTGCAGCAGTGCTCTTCACTGAATCAAAAGGCTAGCCACGCTCTTTCTGCCATTTCTCTTCTTGTTCACTTTGCTGTGCCCGAAGCCTGGAAGCTCAACACTCGATTTGAGTCTGCACGGGTGCCAAAAATCATAGCTTTGCAAAGTGCTGAGTGAAAGTGAAGGATTGCCGGACCTGTCCAATTCCTCATTGATGCTGTCCATCCTGGCCAACGACTGGCTGTCCTGCTCAAGGTGAAAAAGGCGGAAGGTAAAAAAGTACGCAGTTGCCAGTATAGTGTCTAGTCTGGTGGTTAGTGTCTAGTAGTGTCTCGTAGCTATTATCTAGATTTGTCTAGTGGCGTCTAGAGCCAAGTTGTAGCCAGATGGTAGGCACTTGAGTCACTGATCCCGGTATGTCTCCTTGTCGTCACCAACGCTGAGCCGCTCCATCTCCAGCCTGAGACCCAAAGAGAGAGCAGGTTGCATGACCCGGAAATGAAATGAACCAAATGACTGTAAAGCTAAGAGGCTGCAGAATTTTTCTGTCCACACGCTCCAACTCTGCAGGCTTCGAAGTCACTTCCATCTTGACCTATCCAACATCAACTGCAGTAAGGCTGGAACAGCATGGAACAGCATGGAACAGCATGGAACAGCGATGCAATGCAGCTCGCAGGAAGCGACACCTGCCTTCGCAGACGCCTCGTCCATCAGGTCGATGGCTTTGTCTGGAAGGAAACGGTCGGAAATGTACCGGTCACTGAGCACAGCGGCCGCAACCTGTGCAGCGATGCTCTGCCGCTTCCTGTGACTCTGCTGACTGTCAAACATGGTCCACCTGCTTTGGGGCGTGAAAACATCATAGGCAGCCTGTGCTCATTCTAGGTTGCATCTGCTGCTCAACGAGATTCTTAGCATTTCTCAGCTGTTCCTGGTGACAATGCAGCTGTTCCATTTCTTGGATTTTTGAGCCTTGGATTCTGGATTCCTTGATCTTTCCACATTTCTTTCCCACTCAGCCCAGTCATCAGCTCCAAGACACAACCGCTCTGTCGGAGATCCGAACACCATGGTGCAACTCATAGCGGGGCTTCAGTCCTGCAAGCTCAAGATCTGACCCACTGATACTCCAAGAGCTTTTTTACAGCCTTGAAGATTCCGAAGGTGTGGGACTTTGGCTTTATCTTGCAGAAAACATCTGGTAGCTGGTAGCTGTACTTCAAATATGTCATTTAATGTCATTTCAACTTGCTAGCCAATCTTGCTATTACATGCATCCAAGCATTCCAAGGAGCGCCACACAGCAAAATCGACCGACGCCTCGCAGAATGCTGATGCAATCGGGCACCTTTGGCCTTAGACACCCATCGGAGTTATGTCCAATGTCTACCGGCAACGCACCATCACCAGTTTCCCTGGTAGTACTTTCCAAATGCCGGCCCATTCATTCAACATGAAACAACTGTTTGACTGTTTCTCGAAATGGTAAATCATCCAATCATAACTATAACTATTGATGGTAACAAACCAGCCATTTTGGGGGTCCCCTATTTCAAGAAACATCACATACATCCACATACAACCATTTCAAACCACTGGGCCCATCTGTACCATGGCCTCAAACCTAAACCCACTACCCTTTGGAGCAAAGAAACTCCTGCACCATAACCTGCTGAAAGCGTCGCTCGAGAGCAGGGTCCTATGCAAGGCAGCCATCGACAAACCATGGTCTATTCAAATAAATCAGAAACTGAACAAAAAATGACTGCTGCATCCTGCTACCAAGTTCATCTACCAAGAAATGGTGCGCCTTTTCAATGTACTGCCGGTACTCATCCAATGTCGTAGCGCCCACGCAGCGCAATTCACCTCTTGCAAGCAGCGGCTTGAGCAAGTTGCCCGCGTCCATGGCCTCACTTCCAAGGGCTTGGTTTTATAGCTGCCATTACAGTAAATAGCTATTGCATCTATTGCACTATACAATATGCAATTCAGCCAATACTTCTAGAGCTCCGAAAGGATTCAAAAGGATCAAAGGGTCTTGTTGTCAGTATGTATCATCTAAATTTTGGCAAGACACCCCACCAGTGGCACCTGCACCCACGATCGTGTGAATTTCCTCGTGCCCAATCCAGCCGACAATCACACGCAGGGAGGGAATCAAAACATCCACCGTCGTCTGTGAGTGATGATGGTCCGAGGACGCATAGGTAAAACCAAGTCTCGTCGATGAACGAGATGATCTTGCCATCTGAATCCTTGATTTCTTTCAGTACAGCCTTTAATCTTTCTTCGAATTCACCTCAAGCGGAGCTTGGATGAAGCCAGTCGAGGCTGCTTCTTTCACACGTTGACACATCTTCCTTTCCCAAATGCACATGCACACATTGCAGGCTTCCAGCAGACCTCGAAACTTTGCTCCGGCCACCATGCCACCGATGTCCAACGAAATCACCTGCCAAGACTCTTGGCAAAGCTGAATGTGCATGGTGCTTCGCGGTTGCTAAGCCATAGAAGTCATACCACGGTTTTGAGTTGGTTTTCTCCTTTCATGTTTGGAATGCACCAAGCATACTCTTCAAAACCATATGCTACCGTGATATACTATGATCATGCATAAGCAGCGACTATGATCCCCCTGTCATGCATATAAACTTTCATCGATCACAATAAATCAAACATATTTTTGGGTCCTACAACATGTATCAAACATACTTTCTAGTCCATTCTACACACCACACATCTCCTCACTAAACACTCCACACACCTCTCAGCAAACTCAGTCGTCCATTCTACACTTCACCAATCTTCACCATACTTTGTCGAAACATCTCTGTTTGCTTGGCACCTCCTTGTCCTTCAAGGCTTGCGGTACATCTCCATCGATGATGCGTCGCGCGAGTCCTTCCACAATCGCCGTCTTTCCAACGCCAGGCTCTCCAATGATGACCTCAGCGGCCCGTCACCGGACCCTCCAACGGCTGGCCCTCTACGAGTCGTGGCTGATAGAGCGTCAGAACTTCCATCTGCCAAATGCAGCACAAGAAATTGCAAAATTAGCTAGGAATATTCGCTATTATTATATAAAATTATCAGCTAGATATAAATTTTTCATTGTATAGCTATCATTCAGCTAATATTAGTTATATAATATTTAGCTAATATTCAGCTAGTATGTTTAGCTAGGAATTATTGTCACAAACTTCCCCTGAAAAAAAAAGCAGCAAGCATACTTGGCCAAGAAGGGAACAAAAGGGTGGGCACAAGAGTCGGAAAGCAACAGCTCATATGAGGACCGGCTAGAAATCAGGTGGGAAAAAGACTGGTGCTGCTACTGAAAAATCAAGATAAGTCGAGTAACGCTACGGGCCCTGTAAAAAGTCAGCGGTAGGAAACATCGACATAATATGTTGTAGTTTTATGGTGTTTTTTTGCATTGGATGCGGCGTTTCAGGGTGACATCCGGAATTCCATTTTGCAGGTTGGAAGCCTTTGGGCGTGCGCGCAATGCTGCAAACTCACAGAACAATCAAAATGGATTGCTGCGGATACTTGGATGGGGAAAACTGAGAAAAGATTCAAGAGAATCCAGCTTTGAGTCGGATACCAGCACCTCCTGTGGAAAGCACCTCAAGTTGTCTGGGAAATGCTAAAGCGAAAGCGTCAGACTTGGCGCGGCCTACCTTGATCCACCTTGCACCAAACCCAACAAAGGGTTGCAAAACAGAAGCCCCTGAAGGATCCTCAAGGCTTCATGACCCATTCTTTTGACATGCCTTGTGGGTGTGAAGGTGCTTTTCTTCGATATCGGTTTTCTCCCAGTTTTGACACTTAGTCTGTTCCCTGACTTCTGACGTTTCATAAGTTTCTTTCTCTGCGACTTTTGCATCCCTTTGCCGGCATGACCATGGACATGACCATGCTGGCTTTTCAACATACATTCAGAAGATGCTGTGGCAAATGGCCACCAGCCAAGCATATGTCACCATTGTTTAAATATATAATTAATTAGCTGTACTGCCAGCAGCCCAAGGTGCCAGGGTCACCACCATGACAACCACCATGATGCTTCATCGCAAAATGCGTCGCTGACACTCTTCATATCTCATGGCATCGCCACAATCTCAGCCCTAGAATCTAGAACCACTGACAATAAAGTCAGCTACATTCAGGGTAATCTAGTGGGGCACCTGCTGCATGCGTCGCAAGTCGACCTTTCCCCAAACGAAACACTGAAACAAGCCATCCCAGTCCACAAAATTGAAAGCCTCCTGCTGCAATCGGGAAACGGGATTGTTCTTTGATCTTCGTGCCAGGATCTGAATCACCTCAAGTGTTCACGGCTTGAAAGCACAGTGGTACAGGTGGTATGCGCTCAGCAGCTGTATGACACACATCAGACTATACGATGCATAGATGGGTACTCGTGCCTTAATATTTGTGTTCTTAATACTGCAAAAGTGCAGCTTTATCAGCTATGGATGTGTACTTGGGCATCAGTGAGTTTGATTGAGGTTGCATGTCTTAGTTTCATTTAGTTTCCAAGTGACTCTTCTGATCTCATCGTCCCTGCCAATGACAGGGTCGAGCTTTCCTTCACGAGCCATGCTCGTAAGATCCGTACCGTATGTCTTCAAAGCTTCGTAGGTGCTCTCAGGGTTCTGACTGGTAACCTCACGCGGCAACCCTCAGAAAACAAACAGATTCTTTGAACAAACAGCGGTGCATATGCAGTGCATATGCGCGCCCCTTTGCGTCTTGAGATTCTATGACTAGCTGGTGACTAGCTACACAGTGCCCGACAAGAAGTTTCACCCAACGTGGGGCACGTTGCCAGTTAGGGTCTGCATGTTTGCCTAATGTTCACAATGCTTGCTTCCCAACGCATTCCGAATGTTAGCCATTTGTTGCGGAGGCCGCAACCTGTCTTAAGATTGCACATGCTGAATATGCTGATACCTGAAATCACTGGAGTTACGTGGTTAGGGCTAGAGATACTATGAACTTATTAACTTATTGACCAGGATGAAGTTCATCAGTCCTTGGCACTGCAAGGTGCCCTGGAGGCGCAATGGACCCATCATCGCTCGGCGCATGCATTGTTGGATGGCAATCCTGGAGTAAGTAGAAGTTTGAAAGGACCATCCTCCATGGGTGACAGAAAATATCAACTCTTGCTGTCCTGAGGGATTCATCTACATCCATCTATATCCTAACACCTTGATGTATCCTTGATGCACCTTGCGTACCTCAACGAGATCCATTTAGAATTTAAAACGGGGGCAGCTGTGAAACGCGTCACATCAGCGGCACAGTTTATGTCTGCCTCAGCCTGTGCCCTGGAATCTGGGAAAGCCAGGCCCTTCAGCACCGACAGCAGCAGCAGCAGC
>VSDK01019766.1:166029-196009 GCA_009767595.1 Symbiodinium kawagutii | reverse complement strand
CAGCAGCAGCAGCAGCAGCAGCAGCAGCAGCAGCTACCTTTCTTGATACCAAGCATTGAATATGCTTGAAGGCTTAAATGCCTCCATTGATCCCGGCATTGCACTGTTTCCATCTGTTTGCTATACCAATCTAGGACCAATCTAAGCGGGTCAAATGTTGTTCAACGAAAAAAAGCCAAGGTGCTTTGCTGCTGCCTCGCACTTCATCAATGGCTGCTTTTAGTCGTGCTTCATCACAGCCAGAATCTGAAAAGAAACGCTTTCCGTACCGATCGTCCTGCAGGTCTATTCCCAAGGGCTTGCAATCAAACTGCACACGGAACCAGCAAAAATAGATAGATTTTTTTACCCATTTCTGACCCATCCGTCTACAGTATCCATGCAGTCGTCTTGCTCACAAGTCAAGAGCCAAACCTTGCAAAAGGCAAACACCAGATGCTCCACTGAGATGTACTTGTCACCCCACTTTGAAGCAGCCTGGGTCAAAAGAATGTGCGTGATTGATCGTGATTGTATGTATGTGTGTGTGGGTGACTGTGTGCATTACGTGACTGACCCTGCTAGCACCCAACTGTTCAAAGTAAGTCCATACATACCACGACAATCCACCACACATGGCCAAGCGACTGCATCAGCTTCAGAGATCATGGTCACAAGGCTTCTTCCTGCAGCATTGCCCATTGAGCTCCCAGGCGAGGTGACCTGCACATCTGAAAAACGCGCGTCTACAAAAACACAAAGGTGAGATCCTCTGAGTGCGAAGTCAGTGTCCTTTGCATTGGGGGTTTGGTTCAGCTGGCTTTCAGCCAGCTGTCGACAGCAGTGTAGACCCGCGGACTTGAGGCTCGCACCCTCGGCTGTTTGCTGCTCCACTCCTTGAGGCCAAAAGTTTGATCGGATTGAATCGGATTGAATTGGATTGACAGGTTTCATCAACTGAGCCACTGGATGCCACTGGTCTCTCAGCCCCAACTCCAAACCCGATCAGTTGACTCTTGCTATATCTCTTGCTATTCCAAGGCTCCATGACTCTGTCCTTCGCCGCTTGCTGCGTAATTCCAACTTTCTCCAGTATGCGTGCGCAGAGGCCACCTGTAGTTGAAACTTGCTGCTCCAAGCAGGCAAGGAACACATGCTCAGGCTCCACATACTGCGATTGGCATCTTTGGGCGATCTGTGGTCCGTCCTGCATCGCCTGCCATGCAGCATCAGTGTACCGCTCTCTATCCACGGGCACATCGGTGGCCGCTGCCAAACGAAGTACCTGGTGCCCTCTGCCTCTTGGTTTCTTCCATCTTCCGCTACGGGCTAATCTGAGAGAAACAGACCCCGCACTTGCAAGGCATGCACCAGCAAGAGCATGTGATGGTTGTGAAGCGTGCGCACGCCGGTCAATTGCTGGACTTGCCCCTTGACTCGAAGCTGCTGGTGACAATGGCAATGGTGCCTGCACTCGCTGCACGGGCACAAATGCTGGCTGTGAAAGAGCCGCACCCATCGTGACGGGCCCTCCTCTGCCTGACCTGGCCTTTCTAGCCAAAGCTGCAGCACACAACCGCAGCAATCCTATGCTTCATGGTGTCAATACCCGTGAAGTCGAAAGAAAATGTTTCGTTTTCGTTACATGTTGCCTTCCGGGAAATGAGCACATAATTCATCAATATTCATCAGAATTCCACCTTTTTAATTCTTTTTATGACATCCTGAATCGTCTGAATCATCTGAATGTTGCAAAAAGTCAGGCTAAAAGTCCTCAAAAAGTCATTCAAAGGACCTCGTTTCAAGCTGTCCAAAGGTCGTCCCCACCTGCTGCGCCTTGCCAGCGCCTTGCCCGGCCACACGCACTGACGACCGTACTGAAGCTGACCACGTTGGCCTGGCCATGCGCAACGAGGGCATGGCACGTGGTGACAACACGGTGACGACCTCGACGCCGAAATTGCTATCTCCGCACAGAAGGGACAGCCTCACTCGCAGGATCTCGCAGGTTGATACAGGTTGTGTTTCTATGAGCAGCTCTTGGTACAGCCTATGTGGGACATGGACATTCGATGACATTCGTATCTGTGCCAATGTTTCATCCATCCACGCTCAAGCAAAAGCCAAGACTGCGACAGGTAAAGGGCCTGCTGCCACTTGCCCTCCTCAAAGCCGCCGCTGTTTTTGCTGAAGAAATGCAGCAGCTTCATGCAACTTCTACATCTTGCAGAATTGTGGTGAAAATCTAGTGGCAAAAACTCCCATGTCAGGACTTTATCGGTACAGTTTCCACCCACACTTCCACCAGGCTTCCATCCACCAGCGTGTTGCTCCTGCACTCTGAGTATTGCTTTGTCTTCTGTTCTACCGAGCTTCCGTGCCATTTGTGTTTTATTGTTCACTGAAAGTCTTTACTATTTGATTTTCTGCTCAACCTTTTCTATTTTGTTGTTCACGTTTACTACTGCAAGCTGATGCTGTGTACAGCCCTGAGGGCGAATGTACCTACAGAATCCTACCAAGACATCGCGCGCATTCGCGTGCTAGGGCTGATCTCACTTGTATCCGACCTCTTGGTATTTGCTGATTTGCTGAACTTTTCAATGTACTGAGCTCTACCAAAAAAAAAAATCTCCATGAGCTTGATTCTAATTTTTTGATTAATTTTTGTTGCCCCCTTTTTGAGACTTTTGATTCAAACCACTCTATCCCCAAAGGCTCTCTCTATGTCTCGCATTGAGCTTTTGACATCCCGAGCTGTTCAGTGCATTTGTGCTCTGGTGCCACGCAAGTTCCCCGCACTCCGCGCCATCCCCCAAGGTTTACAAACGCATGTGAAAAATGTCAATGTGTGAGCACCAGTTGAAGGGTTTTGTAAGGGTGCTCATTTGCCCATTTGAATTCCTTGCACTCAAATCATCTTAAATCTCCATAGGCTCAGCAGGCACATGCTGTTGCTTGGAATGGAGAAGGCCTTGTCACAAGCACTGATGGCTATGTTGAAGGAGGTGCTGCTCAGAGGCAAGTCAACCTCACCTCGAATCGGGAGGCCATTGCATGGAAATCAATCCGGGACCCGGGTCAGTTGCGACCCTAAAGTTAGGTCAGTTGCGACCCTAATGCCCCCGGTCAGTTGCGACCCTAAAGTTAGGTCAGTTGCGACCCTAAAACTCCCACTGCGCCCCCCCGGCGGCCCTCCGACCATGATCCCCCCTCCCCGCAAGGGGAGGGGGGATCATGGTCGGAGGGCCGCCGGGGGGCGCCAGCTGCGCCGGCGCCCACGCTTTTTCTCTTCACTTCGGCGCGTCTGCTGTTTGCAGCCACGGGATGCTGGGTCACGTCAAAGGAGACAGCACGATCTCACCTGCACAGCATGCCTGCCGGAAGTCTCGCACCGCTTTCAAAACAGAGTCGCGACCAGGATCTCGATGTAATGCTGCTGAGCTCTGCGCATGATGCATGCCACAAGGCGAAGAAACACGTCTCGTAGGAGACTTCCAAACAGATCGAACTCATGCATGATCATGATGTTTGCAACATGTGAAATGTCATGTCGCGCGAGGCTTCCGCTGATTTCCACGTGGGTAGCACGTTTTAAGGTCACAGACGACAGTCGGAGGACGTGTCAGGGTCACAGGCGACACTGGGATGATTCTGCAAGCATTAAACGCATGATCGTGCGACACATCGAAACAACAGCCGTCGTACGCGACTTCCTATCATTTCGAACTTAGGCATGATGTTTGCGACATGTGAAAAACGTCATTTCGTGCGAGGCTTCCGCCGCTTTCCACAGGGTTAGCACGTTTCAGGGTCACATCCGACCATAGCGGGACACTTCCACTTTCCTGTCCCTGCCAGCATTTGAAGCCCCAAAAGTCAGCTGCGACCCTAAAATGCATCCGTTATGGACAAGAACATGATGTTTGCGACAGGTGGAAAACGTCATTTCGTGCGAGGTTTCCACTGATTTCCACACGTTCAGCACGATTTAGGGTCACATCCGACCACAGGGGGACCCTTCCACTTTCTGTGTCCCTGCCAGCATTTGAAGCACAAAAAGGTCACTTGCGACCCTTAAAAAACATCCGTTTGGACAAGAAAACTCGGAAAACCGATTAGGGTCACAGCCGACCAGGGTCCCATCAATCCGTTGCTTTATTTTCATTCAATCTTTCTTTCCCTTTTCTTGTCCATTTCTTCTTTGTCTTCATCCCTTTTCTTCTCAATTTCTCCTCTCTCTCCTTCCTTTCTCCCTCTCATATTGCAACTGCAACGTGCAATGAGCAGAATCACATGGTGACCCTGAGTCCCGCACAAAGAAGGGCAAACAAAGCCACAGCATGTTGCCACTGCCTGCCCTCGGACATAGCGTCACAATCACTTCGATGTGCTGAAAAATGATGAAACACCGAATCTGATATGCTTCCTCACTCCAACATGCTCCAACCCTTTTCCAAAGTCTACCAATTGCAACACGTCAATGTTTTTGAAGCTGCACATGCGAACACTTGCGCACAAGCACCTTCTCACATGCACTCATTGCGGCCTCACTGAGGCAGGGACATGACATGTGGTGACATCTTCCGCTCAGAATGCTAGAGACACAGCACTGAAGCTTTGTCAAAAGACGAGGTGTGACATGTAGTTCATGCAGGTCAATATGTAGGTCATAAGTACGTCATATATGGTTCGCTCCTGTCTAAGAAGATATCTCTGCGCTTTCGACTGTGGGCTGAGCATTCAGAGTCTCCGTCGACATCGCCGATCCACCTCGATGAAGCATGGTTCTGACCTGGCAGTGCCCAGCACCAGCTGATACCAGCTGTATGGCACAGGCTTTGAATCTCTTGACTTCATAATCTCATGTACTCTCTATGTTTCATCTAGTCTTCATCTTGGAACCTTGATTTTAAAAAAAAAGAATATATGAATCTGTTGGTCATTTTTTGCATCTGAGGAAGGCGCTACCTCCAAAGCCTCGGTTTGGAGACAAAACAATCATGGAAAACAAAAAAAGTGCTTGGATGCGCTTGGCTTGTGAGTCGAAAAGGCTGAAAAAATTGTTCCTTCAGGAATTTGGTGGTCCCACCTCACAGTGAGGGATCTTTATAATTTTTGGAGGGGGGAACGCCTATTTACAGTGCCAACATGTGTGTTTTTGGTCATTGAGCAAAGAAGTGCATATATCATACACATATGTGTATGCAAACCTGTCAAACAAAAAGAATCTGTAGCTCAAAAAATCTTTGCACAATCCCCCTGATAGATGCAACTCCGCATGATCAGCATCTGAACAGACTTCGAAAACTTCAGATTTCTTCAGGGTTCCTGGCTTGCTGCCACTCACCACTGGCAGCACATGCGCTGGCAGCAGTAAAAAGAGCTGCCGCCGGGCGAACCTGCGCGGAGCCATACGCTGCAAGTTGCAGTCAAAAGAACTGGCTGATTGGCTGGGCTTTACAGAGCTGCGCGTTGATGACAAAATGATGGAAAGTTGACCTTGATAAACTGTTGCATCGTACTCAGGACATCCCGGAACCTCATCAGCATTCTCGCTGAAAAGAAGCCACAATGCCTGCTACGAGCCAGCCGCACTCGCCCTTTCTACTGCGAAAAACACCTGCAACGCATTGAATTCAACGAGGAGCCGACCCCCTCCCAGTGATCACCATGGCCGCCTTGGAATGCAAGTCAGGCTGAGAAAAAGAATACTGTATCGATCCGAAAAATCCGCCAGAATGCCTTGAGTTTCTGCAGGAGTTTCCATAGAGTGCAGGTTCATGCGACATCATGTCATATATTCATATCACGTCATGTCATGTCTCATGTGTTCTCATGTGTTCACATCGTGTCATCAAGATTTCACAGGTTTCATGTTCCCAGCTCCTGGCATGCCAGTAAGGCCGAGAGCTTGGACACAGCCTCGGACGGGGCCAGCTAAGGCCAGGCAAGTGACAAGGCACTGAGGTGCTGGCATTCGGCGAACCTTGGGGGAGATGGGAGGTGAAGGGAGATGTGAGGAGACAACTCGGAGACAACAACTCCATAGCTCCCATAACTATCCATAACTCCTATCTTCAAGTCTTCAAGTGCTCCTTCCAGATCAAACTGGGCACCAACTTGGCCCCGTGCAGCGTCGCACCTCCATGTGTCCAAACATCTCAAGCCTCGAATCTCGAGCGCATGGGAGAACTATGGTGAACTGGAAATGGTGCAGCTTGAAACTTTGAGGAAGCAAGAACTCACAGAACTAGAGCAGAGCTGTTGAATGCCGTTGGCAAATCTGAGTCCCAAGTAGCACGGCAGAGCTGTTGATTTTTTTTTGTGCGTTGCAAAAAGAGAACGAGGTTTTGGGAGGACTCAATGATGATGGAAATCGAGCCAGCTGTTCGGAATCCTCTGCTGCTTCGTTGGCAACAGCGTCATAGTCATGGCATTTCTTGGCCCAATGGCGCGCATCTATTTGCTGCAACACCACAAATAGAATCAGTCCTCCTTCAGGATTGTGTTGGTATGCATGAAAGAAGCGACTACAAATGTAGAAGCACATCTTGTACTGCAGAGCTGTCACCACCTCGATCTGGATTGCCCCAGGTAACAACAGACCCATCGCCCAATATGGCAGCAAAGGCAGCATCTGTGGCCTGAACTTGTTGCACGTTCCTGAGCTGATCTTGAACTGCAAAGCTGTCGCCACCTTTCTCTGGATCGCCCCAGGTAACCACTGATCCGTCGCCCAGGATGGCAGCAAAAGCAGTATCTGCTGCTTGAATTTGTTGCACGTTTCTGAGCTGATCTTGGAATGCAGTGCTGTCACCGCCAAATTTTGGATTGCCCCAGGTAATGACAGATCCCTCGCCCAGGATGGCGGCAAATGCATAACTTGCACCACGAACATGCTGGACATTCCTGAGCTGATCTTGGACTGCACTGCTGTCGCCGCCATAATCTGGACGGCCCCAGGTAACCACTGACCCGTCGCTCAAAATGGCAGCAAAGGCACCAAGTGTGGCCTGAACTTGTTGCACATTGACCAGCTGATCTTGAACTCGAGAGCTATCACCACCACAAACTGGAGAGCCCCAGGTAACAACTGACCCGTCGTGCAAGATGGCAGCGAAGGCATAAGGTGTACTTTGAACTTGTTGCACGTTCCGGAGCTGATCTTGAACTTGAACTGCAGAACAGTAACCACCAAAAACTCCATCTCCCCAGG
This sequence comes from Symbiodinium kawagutii, assembly GCA_009767595.1. Lineage (NCBI taxonomy): Eukaryota > Dinophyceae > Suessiales > Symbiodiniaceae > Symbiodinium > Symbiodinium kawagutii. The sequence continues at coordinate 188,811 of VSDK01019766.1, read as the reverse complement.
TAACCACTGATCCGTCGCCCAAGATAGCAGCAAAGGCATATCGTGTGCCCTGAACTTGTTGCACATTCCTGAGCTGATCTTGCTCAAAAGAGCTGTCACCACCTTTCTCTGGATCGCCCCAGGTAACCACTGATCCGTCGCCCAATATGGCCGCAAAGGCAGCTTCTGTGGCCTGAACTTGTTGCACGTTTCTGAGCTGATCTTGGACTGCAAAGCTGTCGCCACCTTTCTCTGGATCGCCCCAGGTAACCACCGATCCGTCGCCCAGGATGGCAGCAAATGCATAACATGCACTCTGAACATGCTGGACATTTTTGAGCTGATCTTGCACCGCAGAACTGTCACCCCCTTGATCTGGATTGCCCCAAGTCACGATACCATCACCTCCACGGCACCACATTGCGAAAGCCCCATTCGTTGCTGCTACTTTTGGCTGCTTTGCAACTGCAGTGAAGTGATCCCCATCTTGAATGCCTGAAGCTTCCAAAGAGTCCATGAGGCTGGTCAGCACGTGTCCCGTTTCTGTGGCTAGCTGGAGGAACCCCAGTCCGAACGACTTCTGGGCCAGCACCTTCAAGTCCCCAACGGTGGACATGCGTGGGATTGACAGTGTTTCACTCCTGCCACTTGGAAGCGACACCGTAAGTTGAAACATTCAAAGTTGAATGGGCAAAATGCAAATATCTTTTTTTACATTCAAATTGCTAGCATCTTGAGCCACTTGAGCCAAAGTAGCCCGTGGCAAATGCTGTTGAATGCCCGTGGCAAAGCGGTGTCCCAAGTAGCGAAAGATAGCGTAACTGTACAGAGTAAACAACAAGATCTACAAGATTCTACCAGCAGTTCTCAGCCAACGACGCGACCTCCCATTGCTGACAACGGCTGCAGCTACCCATGGCAGCATTCTTCCTCCGCAGCGTGGTGTTTTTGATGATTGAAGCATTCTCTTTGGACATGGCTTCCCATGTATTGCCCTGCAAAAACCTTTTGGATTCAGCCACGTGGTTGACAGCGTCCCAGGTTTCCACATATTGGAACGCAATTTTGCCACTGCTCGCTGCCAGCGTAGGCTCAACCCATGACGAGAAAAAGAATGAAAAAACTCCATGCATCTGCCGCAGTTGCATCTATTATGCCCCACATTCTTCGGCTGGCCTCACTATTTCCTCTGGCAGCGCATTCTGGCGTGAAGCCTGGCTGAGGATGTAGATTGCTGTTCGAAAGGAGTGCACGGTGTACAGCATCGAAGAGCAGCCAGAAATGTTCCGACACAGCAACCGACTTGAACGCCTCCAGGATTTGAAGTGATACATGCCAGACTTCGCTGCCTGCAAACATTCAAAGGCCGGTTGAAACCGACTGCCCGAGTGAAATGATGTGAATCGTACACTCCCGCACTTTGCAACCCAGCCTCCTGTGAGTGTTACCATGGAATTCAAAGCCAATGACCTGAACTTCAGGTCAGCATGCCAGTTCAGTACTTTTTAAATCTCATCATGGATTCGGAGAGAGTGGTCTAGACTGGATCGCCGTTTTGATGGTTTTGTAGTGGTGGGTTCCGGCCACAGCCGAGTTACCGAGATCCATATCTGCAGGTTGGGGGCCCCACGAAGTGAAAAATGGCATGTGCAAAGCATGGCGCCAGCCACTTCCCTGAAAGGGCAAGTTCCAGTTGCATGTTGCATCTGATCATCAAAGCAGATGTGGTAAACTATAAGATGTTCACCAGCAAAAGAAACGGCTTTGCTCTGCTCATAACCCGTTGCTTGGCCTCGCATGCACCAGTCAAAGACACCAACACACCCTCCGCAACAGGCAATGCCTGCACCTGACAGTCTGTGCCAAGCGCTCGCACTCGAACCAAGAAATTCGCGTTCAGCCCATGCCTTCAAATGTGAGAACAGATGGATGGCTTGCTGCCAGTTGAGGCCTACCCGCGGGGCTTTAGTCAGTTGAGGATAGCCATCGAGTCTTTTTGAGATGCACCACCTACGCACAAACTGAGCTCACCACATGCAGATGCAGCTTTGGCATAGGTATACGCCTGCAAGGTGCGTGCATCAATGTGGGCACCAAGAGGTGCATGTCTACAAGGTCTAAGATGTCTGAGTTCCTGACATTGCTTTGAATGCTGTGTTTCTGCATGACCTTCCTTGGGGCATGGGAAACCGTGCAATCGAAGCAGTGGCTTCCAGAATGTGGGCGAAAAAACACTTACACAATTGTGCTCTTGCTGTTTCGTGATTTACGAAAGGCAAGGCAGCAATCAAAGAAATCCTTCTTGAAGTCACTGTCGAATGGCGCGTGGGAAGCTGATGAAGATTCAAGAAGAATTCGGGGGTTGATTGCTTCCAATAATTCAGGTTTTGATTTGTTCAATAGTCAAGATTCAAGAATCATTCAAGAAGCTGAAAAAATAATTCAGATTTTTTGTGACATTTGCGTCATCATGAAGGGCCAGCGCGAAGTGCGGAACAGTTGAGCACCAGAGATTCACAGAACTGAGTCCAGGGCAACAGCTTGACACTTTGGTGCCAGAGTTTGGACCTGGCCCCATCTGGCCCCCCTCTCCATCCCCGCCACCCGGACTTCCCTGTGGGTGTATCAGTTGGACTGACTCGTCATCCGTTTCTCACCTCGCGCTCTGAGAATCCAGGCACGGCTGCCGCTGCCATCAGTGAGCTGAATGTCACTACCTCATTGATGGGGGCCGAAATTCTATGGCCGAAATTGCCGCAATGCTGCGTGGATCTTTGTCTTGCCATGTGACACGGCTCCGGAATCGCAAAATCATGCTTCCAATGGTGAACCTTCATGCTTACCACTAATGAACAATATGTACAAATTATGCCTCAAGTATGAAACAGCATGAGCCACCCATCAGAGACATTCAGAGACAATGAAAATCTCTGAAGGTCTCCACGTCTGGTCGTAACCGGCAGCGACGAAGCCTTACTTCTGAAACAAAAATGAAGAAGTGCGAACCTTCAGCAGCACATGAAGCCTGCAGATTCAATCTGATTGTCATGTTGGGGCCAGGCACCGGGCTGGCGCAGAAGGAGAAGCACTAGCTCCGGCTGCTCTTCCGCACATGCTGACATGGCAGCATTGAAGCCTGGCAAAGCAAAGCGCTGAAAATGACACGATTTGCAAATTCCAAGATTTGAAATGCCGCAAGATGCAGCAAGAGGCAGCAAGTGTCCTGTGTGCCCACGGCCTACTGTATGTATTCCAGTATTCTCATCAGGGATCAAGAGACACTTTTTCATGGCGTCTTGCGAGCATCTATTCCCAGCTTGCCGCTGTGGGCTTGGCCCAAACGGAAACCTGGAGCGCACCCTTGCGCGAAGATATTCTAACGTTTTCTAACCCTTGCTAGTTAAAAGTCTTGAGAGCAAATGAATCAAATGAGAGCAAGCTGAGTTGTCACAGTTGAAACTGGACCCAGTCGAGTTAAAAGTGGTCTAACTGTCACTGGACCAAAGAGTTTGGAGGCACAAGCTGGGTTTTGGCCGCAGGTTCCGATCAGCTCCAGCCTGCGAGTCGACAACATGATTGAACTTCTTTGATTTCCAAACACTATTCCGTGGCCAATGTATATCATGCAGCCATGCAGGTAATTAAATCAAAAGTGATGGACATGAAATGAACATGAGATCACAGTATTTACATGTCTTTGTTTGAATGATATTGATTTGTTTTCTTATTTAATCATGATTCATCTGCATAGATCTGCATGGATGCAAATGATATTCTGATCCTATGGTCTTGAAGCACCCCACCAGAATCGGTGATGGCCTGAACCAAGAACCTGGCCACTTCAAAACGTCCAGAGAAGGCTGCAGCAAAGAGCGGAGTAACACCCTCCATCGCAGCGTGATCTTTCTCAGCCCCAGATTCCACCAGCAAATGCACCACCTGATCCCGGATCACATTCGAATATATTGGAATCACCACCAAACGTTTCACAGAAACTCCTGCATCGCCTGGTGGTATTGTTGGACGTGTGCGTTGCTTCAGCTTCATGGTTGTCTTCACCTGATATAGTATATACTACATAATTACATCCGACTCATCTGACTGTATCCGACCACTAAGCATTCCAACCCCTCTGTTCGGTCCATTCCAACCATTCCAACCTTGAGATGACCGCGCTTCGCAGCCACAAATAGAGGAGTCGCTCCAGAACGAGTGCGACAATTTATGCTGGCACCAGCTTCAATGAGCACGCTCACTGCTTCCAAGTGCCCGTTCTCCGCTGCAATATGCCTAGGATAGTTGCAGCTGCTTCACCAAAGGAAAAGGAAGCAAAAGCTAAATGTGAATAGCATGTACAGATATGTAGACTGTACCTGTGGGATCCTGTTGCTCTTTTGGTCAATCTCTCATCGACACTGCTTGTCAACAAGCAACATTGGCGTGTAGTTGCACTCATCAGGCCTTTCCTTGTCAGCACCTGCATCAGCAAGAACCTTCACGGCAGTTGCATAGCCATTGCTTGCGACCAGAAAGAGGGGAGTTTCCTGCCGCTCGTTGGTTGCATTCTGGTCTGCCTTTGCATCAATGAGTAGCCGCATGACCTGCAAGTGGCCATTCTGAGTGGCCCATAGCAGTGGCGTCAGGCGGTCGTAATCCAATGCGTTGGGATCTGCCTGTGCTTGGAGCAAACATTGAGTAGCTTCCAGCTGGTTGTTGGCTGCAGCTGCAGCAAGGGGCGTTTTGCCATGCCGATCCTTACTTTCCACAGCCCTTAAGGAAACCCAAAGAAATCAACTTGCAAGGTGACCAGTGCAGATCAAATCAAACATGATCAAATCCGACCTCATATCATAGAGCCTCGTATCATATCATATCTTTTCAAGCATCGTATCACTGAAGTGGCTTCCAACGTGCTGGACATTGAGATACTACCCGAAGCATCCCGAAGCAACGTTGTCTTCCATGTTATTGTGCACTAGCGATCTGCCGTCTAATCCGTTTTTTTCTGCCTCCTGCGGGGACCGAGGCTCACGTCTAATCCGGTATAATCCGCTTGTTTGATGTTGTTTGTTTCAGGTTATGTTCCGTGGCTGATTCACCACTTCTATCTACTTTTGTCTTGTTCCGTCATGTGATCACGTCATTTGACAATTGTGATGTTTTTTTGTCTGTCTTTGTTTCATCTCATTGCGGTATGTTTCATTCATGCTATCATGTCATATCATGGGGCCATGACTGAACCTACTGGTGCATAGCTTGCAGTTCAGCCAAGCAACACGACTTTCAAGATCTGCATCTGCAGAATGTAGCAGCTGAGCCAAGCCTTGGAGAAACAGCACTGAGAATGGCGACCAACTTTCTGCTGTCTATGTCTTTCTTGCTGACTGACTCTATCACTGCCACCTGCCTCTCTTCATCTCTTCTCAGTGAGGACTGTCCCTGTCTTAGAGTTTCAAGAGTTACACTCAGTTCCTCCGAGAAACTCACATGACCAGCCGCACAGGCTTTCCACAAAGGCGACTCCTTCCGAGAATCAAAGCAGTTCGGGTCCTGTAGCTGACGAAGGGCCTGTCGCAGTCATGATGCCACCACAAGAACTGAAGTCAAAATGTCCTGAAGACTGCGCTTTCTTCACTCAAAACATTCGACCGATGTTGATCGATGTTGACCGACTACCGTTCACTACCAATGCAACTGACGAGCTTCGACCGGGCCAAACTCCTTTATGCCAAGATGATCCAAGCTACTGGGGTAAGAAACGGAATGAGCCAGTTGAATGTGGTTGAATACGTTCCCGGCCTGGCGAGCCACTTCCTCGTTTCCGGCCGATGCTGCACCCAAAAGATCATCTGCAAAATCGCTGACGTAGTTGCCAAACATGATTTGAATCTCCTGGGAAGCTCATCGCAAAGCATGAAAACATCAAGTCATATCAAGTCTACTTAAACTCCTGATCAAATCTGATCACTTCAGTGGATTTCAGAGCCTGACAAAAGAATGCACACTTTCGAGCCTCAGGTTGGCCCAAGTCTTCCCACATCTCACCATCTTCAATGATATGATTGTGATGGAGTAGCCGTTGGCAAAAAATCGATATCTTCCTGGTGCATTGCATCGGTGCTGTGTATGAAGGGCGGCTGAAGACACGAGAGCCAAACACCATCAAACACCCATAATTACAAGTCTCTAAATTTCTGAAATGTATTGACTGGATTCCATGCCATCAAATGTTGAATGCCGTTGCACCACAGCATTTCGAACTTCCATGCAAGAACCTGGTGAGCATACTGCACTGCTGCCATGCGCGGATACGAAAGAGTCCTCTGCTTTTGAATTTGACGCTTCACGAAGGGTGCCAAACACTCCGTTGTCAAAATCTCTGCGCACCTGCTTGCATCCCGCAACTTATGGACTTTCTTACCAGTGCAATTGTACAATCGAGCACATGCTGTGACGCAAAGGCACAAGGGTACGCAAACAGCACATAAATATATATATATATGTACGTATACACATATGTGTGTGTGTGTGTCTGTGTGCAAACGCATGTATACCGTGCGAATGCAATTACATGCATGTATGTTTTTCTCAGGCGCAATGCAGTACCCAGGGGGGGTCTACATGACAGCAGTGAAAACACCCAGTCCGTTGATCACTTCAATTCGGGGTACAACAATTTCCAAATATCCCGATCAAATGCCAAAGGTATGAAAAGTCTCAATTGAGCGGTAGTGTCATACCATAAAGGCATGTTGACTCCACAGAGTTGTTTCAGGTCTGGAGTAGAGAGTAGTTTGTAGGAGGGATGTGAAAAGTCAGGTGGTGGAGGAGGGCCTTGGCGATGGAGGAGAACTTTGTGTGGAGTTTCAGTGAGGGTCAATTCTGGCCAATGTGCACGGGGAGCTCCCGGCAAAAGGGTGAGGAGATGGTACGGAGAGAACGGGAATTATTAAACACAATTTGGTATTCTAAGGAGAGGGTGTGACCAAGGATATGTCCAAGTATCAAGTAGCTTGGTTCTGGAGAAACTGATACGGGTAGAAGTTGGGAGAAGTGAGGGAAGAGTTGAAGAAGAAAGAGAAAGCAAAAATGAATTGGAACATTCCAAGTCAGAAGGTTGGAGAACCTGGTGATAGTATGAGGATTTCACCTGGAAGATTTGACCCAAAGCCTTATAGTGTAGGCTGTCAATTTTTGTTATCTGCGCAGGAGAATAAACTTGAGATTCACTTCTGTGGGGGAGGATGGCTTGTACAATCTGTGAGTAGGCTTGGAGTGTCTTTTTTGGAGAAATAAGAGTATGTCGAAAAAAGGGATCAAGTTGCTTAAATGCGGTGGGCGCGTGTGAGCAAAGAAAGAGAACATCTGGAATGGAGCTAGACGTGGGAGTAATGAAGGAGCCAAGGTACTTGGCGGAGGAGCATGGTGTAAGGGGTGGAGAAAGGGCATCAGGGTTGGGAGGGAGACCATTGAATGAGGCACAAAGACAACAATCGCAAGGACTGTGAGGAGTAAACGACAAAGAAAGTGAAATGGGAAGAGAAGCATGAGTAGCGATGACTTGGCATTTATCGCCGTTGAGCTTAAGACCAATGATGGAGGCTAGATATTAAAGGAGATGGAGGAGCCTGTGGAGAGTTTCTCGAGTACTTGCCAAGAGTACTGTGTCATCGGCAAATTCAAGGTCCGGAAGGGAGATGTTAGAGGAGAAAGTCCAGGGACGACATCCAAAAATCGAATCGAAGACAGAGTGGAGGTCGGAGGTGAGAGCGGAGAGAACGATAATGAAAAGGTAGGGACAAAGGGGGCAGCCCTGGCGAATTCCACGTTGAAGAAAGTAGGTAGGTAAGGAGCTTGAACCTTCTTGAACAAAGAAAGAGCTTTGATGATAAAGAGCCATAATAGATATGATATGATTTAATAGGGGAAACGCAAGTTGGAGGAACTCCATAACACAGAAGAGCAATTTCAAGAGCCCGGTGAGTGATGCAAATCTGTATGTATGTAAATCTGTATATATGTCTGCATGCGTTTCTACACTGCACCACTGTATCACCACCATGCAGAATGATGCAGCCAGCTGCCAGGGACAAGGACTGAGACAGCCGGAAACTGTGGGCATGGGCAGCTTCTTCACGTGTACAAGGCATATCTCATTCAACATTGAGATGACATCATGTCTAGTTTCTGTTCGAAATTCTAATGCCTGATCTTACGAATTTCAACGAGTTGCTCTGACCCAGCTTCGAAAATATGCTCGCCGGTGAAGGCAATAACCCGCAGCATGCTCGGCAGAAACAGGCGCTTCACCAGAGAAAGCTGCTCAGATGTCTAGTGCCAAAGTGATCTAAAGTGCAGATTTTGTGTGCAACATGGTGTGACAATCTCTTGGATAGTTAGTGAAAGGACCATGCTGAACATTCTTGAAGTAGGTTTCATTGTATGCAATTGCAGCTTTTTTCCGCTGTTCTAGACATTTCCCAAAAACAAGAGCCAAACAGCTTCTAACTGACCAAGCGGGCTCGTAGGAGTGGCCTGAAATGGCCTGAATCTGTTTGACTTTTGCGCTTTAGCTTTTGACAAGTGTCCCATTACTTTGTCAGCCCTCTCAACGCGCTGCAAACGTGGAAGGGATGGCTAATGATGTCTGGAGCAATCCCTTGGAGAACCGGCTGCACATGCCACAGCTGGATTGATCCAAGGAGCCCAACAACACAATGATGCACGTGGCCATGTCGAAAGAGTAAGACGCCAGCATCTCAGAGTTACGATTTTGAAGAATTCAACATTGAGATTTCCACGGGATGCTGCTGTCCCGTGCAGAATCAGTAAGGCCTGCCTCAGACATGCAAAACAATTCACATATGTCATATGCCACTGAGCCACAGCCTTGTCCCCCGACCAAACCGGTTGAAAGGCCTCCCACAGCATGTCAACTACATGAGTCCGCAAATGATGAGCCCGAGAATTGGTGGCTTTTGATGCCCCAAAAGTTGCCATTTTGCAATGAGGCTCAAGCATGTTTGACCTAGTTTGGGATACCGAAGGTTGCCATTGGAATCCATTTGGTGGTGTCTCAAAATAGGGAACCCCAAAAAAAGGCTGGTTGCTTAATTACTGGAAATGGTTAATCAAGGATGATAAGCGTGGGTACCCCCATTGTGAGAAACCACTGTATAGTTGGTGTATCCCCTTTCATTCTTGGTTTTAATCCCCCATTGTCAACCGTTAAGAGCGCCACATTTGTTCTGAACTTTCGCATCTGAGGAGCTCCCAGCGAATGCCAAGGTGACTCTCCTTGGCACAGGTACCTGAGCTGGCACCAGGCAGCCAGCATGGCACAATGGCATTGTTCATGCTGGAATCAGACACCAACAAAGTCAGAACAAACTAAAGGATCACAAACATGAACAAAGGATCTCCTCAAAATCTCAAACTAAAGGATCTAAAAGAATCTACAGGCTGGTGCTGATGGCAGAGTTCGAAGCGATCAAGTCGGCCTGAAAGCAGCGCCAGTTTGGCTCACCAGCAGCGAGAGGCACGGTACCCCAGCTTGGATGCACCGCGAGGTTGCCGGGACTTGGCTCTTGAAAACTGACAACCCATGACAACCTTAACCTTAAAACATGGCTTTGCCCAGGGTTTGCGGGACGTTTTGCATGAAATAACAGGGGATGCTGCATCTGCAGAGTCCCATGGCCCACCTACTAATGTCTATGGTAAAAACTAAAAGTGCCGCCTGTTACAAACACCACTGATTTCACTCTGAATACCTACCTACATATCGTATATGCATGTATATGCCACTTACCATGTGTCCTAGATACCTACTACATCCTACTGCTACGCACACACCACGTGCATACGTACTCTCTCTCTTTCGCTCTCTCTCTCTCTCTCTCTCCCTCCATCGCTGTAATGCTTTCATCTACACCCTCCTCAGATCAAAGGCCCTATGATAGCAGCCTAACACACTGCAACATGATTCAACATTTATGACCAACGTTGCATTCCAATCGTTCCACACATGTGTCATCCTTTCCCGCTAGATCCTAGATCTCTTGCCCATGCTGTGTCTGCATACGTTTCCCATCTTCTCCCAACAAGTGGAAAGCTTGAAAAGTCACACAGCCCGGAGCTTTTTGAAAAGATCACAAGATGTCGCAAGTATCAGTACTTGCTTTCCTCCTTGACTCCTCTTTGATTCCCCTTCTCATTCTTCTCACGTCCGACGCCTTTGGCAATTTGCCTTTTCTCGTTAAAATATTGGTCATCTCATGTCCTAGGTACTGTATATGTCCTAGGTATGTTTGATCGTAACATGCCTGAATGTTTCACGTCTGTCTCGGAATATCCCTGATTCATTGCCTGCAAACCGTCCTGGCGCTGCATGCTGAGCAAAGCAATTGCTTGATCCTCAGGTCCCAGTCATTCCCAGTCTCACCAGTTCTCATCTCAATTTCCTCCGACCCAACCTAATGTCATTGCATGCCATTGCCTTCAAAGATCTTCGGACGTGTTTACACAGGTTCCTGGAGAGATCTGAGGTCCCAAACCCAAAGATGGCCCGCATCACAGCTGGCCAGGGCAGAGTTGCAGTGAAGCTGATCGTAGAAGCCCTGCACTGTCGAGACAAACCGCGGCCGAGTGCACGATGTCGTGCCATGTCGTGCCTTTTCCTTCAACACCTTCAGCAAGTGCGTGGCATCGTTCCAACCTGTACAAAAATCAGCATGTCTCGAAGTGTAAGCTGATGCAAGGTGTGCAGGGAAGAATTCAGAGAACCGTTCATTCCAAAGGCAGTGGACTCCAGGTAATCAATGGTACAATGTATCCGCGCAGGATTCTGAGCCATTTTCGTCACTGATTGCTATCAGGTCAATCTTATGCACATGGCTGGTGGAAAGCTTTGCAACACAGCAAGGCTTTACCGTTGCCATTCTACTCTATTTTCAGTATGGCTCAATTCTCCAATCATGCTCTACCCAAGAAGAGCATGATGATACTGGCACCGAGCTCCTCTACTGCACAAACCCCGCTGGAAGTTCCTCAGATGTGAAGGCTTTGACGGCCAGACTGAAAAGCATCGTGAAATTGAACACAGCTACTGTAGCTCTCTAACAAGCAAAGTGTCCTGCAAAGTTCCCTCTTTTCTCCTCCTTTCCCATGGCCTTTCCCATCAGACCAGCTCCTCTCGCTCCTCTCAGTTCTGCCATCCTTGCCTTTGCCTTTCGCATCAGGCCAGCTCCTCTCGCTCGTTCCCTTGCCTTTGCTTTTGCCCTTGGCCTCGCACACTTTGGGCCAGTGCCGGTGATGAAGCTCCAGGTTCAACTATACAACTTGCTCTGCACTCCACATTCCATATGTCACTGAACCTGCCCCTGAAATCTATAAACCTGCTCGGTAAGATTGATTATCCAAGTCTGACTTCATGTGTTTCATTAGGGGCTGCGAGCTTTTGCCCTTGTTGATGCAAGGATGGGCCCTGCCTTCCTTTCAGCGTTGAAGTCTTCCAGCATTGGCGGCGACATCTGCTCTTCAAACGTCAACTTGCATAAGCCCCACCTCGTATTCAGATAGCAGCAATGCAAGAAAATATTACATGTTTTATTGTACGATATTGGGATACACTACAGAAATTACCTTTTTTTGCGAGGGCTTCTCAGAGGATTTGCCCTACTACTGGCCTATCATATAATATATGTTTATATATATATATATATTACTATATCACTATATCACTATATTACTATATTACTACCTCTTACATTATGATCAATATACTGTACCATAGTGAGCCCCAAGAGTTGGCAATCACAACTCTGGAACGTCTTTCGTGGGCTGCGTTTTGACTCATTGAAAACTCTGCCCAGTGCATAAGAGCAGCGAAATGATGGAGATTCGCCCTTTGCTCGACTGCTGTTCGGGAGGCAGCGCGTTGATCCCGTGCCTCACAGTCGTGACCAAAGCTGTACGAAGCAATGTCATCTTTCATGTCTGTGTTGGTATGTGCTGGTCACGCTGGTCACGCTGGTCATCCATCATAATCTTATTTTGCCGGCCTTGTCCGAATGTGTTTTTTTCAGCAGGTATGTTCTGTCTCATGGAGTAGTTTGGTATGGAAACCTCTTGATCTGAACCCGGTTTGCACTGCTAAGTCAAAGGCAAACCAAGTTGAATGAGTGCCAGTGTCTCTTTTAGAGGCGCACTATCGCGCAGTGATGTTTGTAAAAGCCCTCTTATTAGTGCTGCACGGAGTGCATGGCGGCCGTGTATATCAGTGTGCTCACAGGTCCCTTCCGACGTCTCAGCCCACAAACATCTCAAACGATCTCAAACGTCCTTTGGAAACAAGGCATGCACTTTTGGATTCAACAACCCCAAAGGGAAGAGAGCCTCTTTGGAGCCCACATCTTCTCAACTATGTTTAAGGTGGAATAACAGAAACAACAGCAAAAAAAAAAAAAAAACGACCTCAGCTGGGTGCCATATCCGAGGACAGGTTACTGCCACCGGATGTTGACATCACGCCCGAAGAAGAACAGCATCCCATTGGTCTGAGGGAAGTAGAGCAGCTGCCCCGACTTGGCATGCTTGAAGGCGAGCTCCCGAGAGGCCCCAAAGGACACACCAACGGTACCTCGGCTTCACCGATTCAAACAACAAACATGGATGGCATGTTTTTTTTTGCCAGGGCCTCAGTCACATGGATAGCATTGGAGAACAAATAATCCTAAGCCATGACTATATCCTGAACAGGCTCTGCAAATGAATCGATTACAACGATTGAAAACCTGGATTTTGAAGGAATCGATGCAATGCTATCTATATCATCTATATCTGTTTTTGCAGGGAGGAAGGGAATCAACATCATTCAACAAAGCTTTGACATTTGCAACCTTTGCAAGTCATTTTTTCGCATTCTCTGGCGCTGAGCACATGGCAGTTCTGCTTCTCGGCCATCAACGGATTGAAGGCCGCTGAGTCGTGGTGGAAGGGCTTCCAGTCCGAGCTGTCTCGGTACCAGTTGAAGCCTTGGGATCCGCACATTGACAGCACCACGACGCACCACATGTCCAAGGACAGCGAGCCCAGCAACGAGTTCCAACGTGTCCATTCTGAGAAATGCTGAAGCGATCGCAGATCTGGCCCAGCACCTGGCAACATGCAACGGCGCAAAGCGCCAAAGGTCTGAAGTCATCGACGAATCGAAATCCCATGGATGCTCTGCCGTATGGGTGTGCACCACCAGTGTTTCGAATGTAAAGCTCGTCTTATAGCTCCATGTTTTTCCACCGCCTCTTGGAAGGTCTGCGAGCAAGTTGGGTTCTTTGTGAGGAGGTGAGCGCCTGGCCGTGCCGAGAGCTTCTGATCATAGGATTCTGACCCGCGCATTCAAGCCCCTTCAAAAGGTACCCCATACCAAGTGTGGGATAATGGATGTGTTTGTTCATTTGTTATATCAACTCGTTTGAGCATATTTAATAGCAGAAGTTTAGGGGTGCCGTCAGGAAAAGTTTAGGGGTGCCGTCAAGATCTGTCAAGGAGTCAAGGTATCGAAGCCCAAAAATGGTTCCGCCAGGGCCCCAGGCTTCTAAAGTGAAGGTTTGGGTTCCCAATATTCCCAAGGCTAACAGTTAAGGCTTGGAAAGTATAGGCTCCGAATCACAACATGTTCGAAACAATTCCCGAATGAATCCCGTTTCTCTATGCACTTCTAGAATTAGCATGAGTTAGCTTGGTGAGTCATCAAATCATGTACAGTACCCGCTCCAAAAGACTTGCAAGAAGAAGACATAGAAAGGTCATGCAACTGCAATGCCCCGATAAATTCCAGACTCTTCTCCGAAGGGTCCACCCACACCTAAAAGACAACGGCCATAATATAATCTCAACTTCCAAACGTTGTTGCCAAATTACTTGTGTACCTGTGGGAAGTGACCTAAGAACACGAAAGGAATCCCCGTTGCCATGCCAATCCTAGATTCCCTAAGTACAGTCATACCGCACATTGCAGTACACTTCCCGCAAGGCTGCACAGGTAATTGGCAGAAGATGATACGAAGTTGATGCAAGACGTGCTTCGCAGTTGGCACGGGTCCAGTACCACACAGTTCCAAGCTTGTGCGAAGACTCGCCGCACAAACAATGTCAGTGTCAAATGGGATGGAGCCCTGTGTTCTTCTCAACGCATCGCTTGGCAATGCTTGGCATATGTTCAGGGGGTCATATAGGAACTGTAGTGGCTTCGCGCTGCTTCAAGCTGCTGTGCAGCTCACCTATCGCCTTCATGCCAGGACTCCCATTTTGACTCTCCTTGACCTTCTTGTCCTGCCTGCAGGCGTCAAGACCGATTGCAAGCTCAGCAGCAGAAATTGCAGCGTCAGACAGCGTGAGGCTGGTGCCCACTGCGTCTTTGTGATGCAAAATTGTTCAATTCTCAGGAACCAATTGGTTCAGCCATTACATTTGACGCGATGTGAGTTGCAAGTTCATCCAAGTTCGTGACCACAACACCTATTACGGAGACAAAGACATACCATCACGTTGGCATTGAGTGGCATTGGGGCAACATGGAAAATTGATGATGGGTTGTTTCAAGGTCCAATGAACTTCACTCCAGGAGAAGTTCAGCTGCAGCAGTGGCGCACAGGTTCTAAAACTCATGCTGCTTGGCACATGAAGGGAGCAAGGCACTTGTGCTGTACTGTCTCGACGAAATTGCTGTCAAGATGCCCGAATCTCTCTCAAGAGGCTGTAGTATGCATCCCAATCTCCCAGTTTGCATGCAAACTCAGGAATGACGATCACATCGTCATGACCTGATGGCCACATTGCAAGCATAATCACATGCTGCTTCAGACAAGAATCATCCTTGCTGCTTGTGCAGTTTGCTTGAGCACGACGGAAATGACAATTTCACAAATACACTGAACACACCGGGGACCGTGACAATAAATGAGTTCCCGGCTGATTTGCCCCAGATTGGCATTTGGCCGAAGAACGCGAATGCGCATGGAAGGGCGCATCAAAGGATCTCGAATCTCGAGAAGTGAAGGAATCTGATCAAGCAAAGGCTGCAATGCGGCTGCAAGGTCCAGAAGATAAACGAAAAGGGGGCAAGATGGGGCAAGATGGGGCAAGATAAGAGACAATGTCGTCAGATTGCCTAAAGAAGATGTGGCAAAAACACGCCAAGAACAGCGATCGACGTCGCCATTGGACTATGCAGCATGTAGAAACAGCCTTCTGGCTGTCCATCCCATGTTTTGGCCTCTTGCGGTTTCAATGTAGCTGGCCGGCTCCTTGCGGTGCAAGAACGGAAAACATCAAAGCCAACAACTGTAGCCAAAGCGCCCAAAGCAATTGATTAGCAAAGTATATTTCTCACTCGTTCTCCTACTAAGGCTGCGATCTGCAGCTATACTAACATATATAACTAACTACTAATTACCACTATAGCCAGTATATTCACATGATTTCACATCACCAAGGTGTCCTCCGCAAAGCTGCGGAAGTTGTGAGCATGGTGATGGAAAGTAGTGGCTGAGCCGTTGTGGTGACACGTCGGAAGCTGTATCCTGTAGCCAATCTCACTGCCCCAGCACAGCCGAAACATGCCGAAACATCGTTGCAATCCAACAGTTTTCTGAGAAAGCGGCTGGCCAGAGTTGCAGAGCCTAACAGATACAATGAGCCTTGGTTGAATTGAGCACTTCTTGTCCTGATGAGATGAGAAGACAATGGAAGGCAATGGGATGCAATGGGCACAATGGGTTGCCTCCAAGGCACCTTTGAGACATGGTAGAGCAAGACAGTCTTCCCGCAGCCCTGGACGTTGAAGTTGCAGCTCACAGTTGCTGCCAAGGACTGTGTGCCTGTGGGGCATTGGGAGAGATGCGAGGATTACGGAAGAATTGAAAGGAAATCAACCTTTAACATCCTTAATCCTTAAATTTGCGCAAATGAAAGCAATCAAGTTTGGTTGGAAAAGAACCTGCTCAGAACTTTGGACTTTCAGGAGGTAGACATGGAGATATGGCTTATCCCAGCACGTGTATGGCGTCACTGCAATACGAAATTGGTTGAAAGGCAGATGTCTTGTGCGTCCCTGGAGTTTGGCTTCTGCTTCCTGCAATTTGATATGGAGCCAAGGCACACAGCACACTCAAAGTCCCCAGAGGCCATCACTGCATCGAAGTTATCTGACTTGGCAATCCTGAGTCTGAAAGCGTTTGATCTTCTCATCAAATTTTCATCTTTCATACATGTTCGTATATGTTCATACTAGCCTTTGGTCTTCCTCTCCTCTTCCCAACCCTCTCCCAATGTAAACTTCAGTGTCTGCACCAGCCTCTAGAGAATCTACTTCCACCGCAGTGAGAAGTGAGAAACACGGCAAGTTTTGCTACAGGACGACATGGACGCTCTACACCAACATACACCAAGCTGACAAAGCTGACTGTGCACAGTCGAGTCTCAAGCTCGGATGGCCAGCCGTGTTATGCCAAGTGATGCAAGTGCTGAACTTCCCAGTGGCGAAGAACCTCAGGGCAGGCCCCTCACATTGGAGCTCAGTGGCACTATGCCGTGCTACACCACGGGCTACACATGGCTACACCGGTCAAACCATGAATCGGAAACTACACACGTGAATCCGAAACTAAAAAGGCTACATCTCTTCTCTTTCATTCTCTTCACCCTTCCTCAATCTTTCTATCCTTCCTCGCTCTTAGACCAAGTGACGCGAAAACATGCGAAACACAAGACATGTCATGCAAACGACAAGCTTCAACCAGCACAGTGGAGAACGATCCACCATACACTACATCCATACTCTGCAATCTCTTTTTCTTGTTTGCGGTTTCCCTTGGACAACACTTTTCTGCCTTTGCTCTCCAGTGCTCTCCAGTATGACAAAGTGCAATCCACTGTGATGGTGTGCTGGCTATGGCACTCCCGAATTCGAGCCATGATCTCCTCGTAGTTGGGGAAGCCGCTGGTTTCTCCATCCACCATGCGGCGAAGCTCTGCCAGAACGCTTTCCTTTGCACAGCTTGAGATGCCATTGCTGTGACAATCCATCTGCAGGGCTCTTGCAGATCAACTCCTCCAACTCTCAACATCCAAAATGAAGAGAATCTCTTTCGAAGTTCACCTACCCACAATAATATTGGGCAGTAATAACACTCACATACCAATATCATTCCATCTGATTTGATGCAGTACTGATACCTAGATTCGGTGTTGACACATGTCATTAAGTACTGCTCACCCTGCCATTTCTTTAATGCGAAAAATCCGAACAGGCCGGGCATCGTAGAGATCTGCCTGTCCCACAGTACCTGCTTTGAAATTGGACAGGATGCACAGGTTCAGCAAGCGAACTCACGAAATCTCGTGAAACTGTCTGGTTTGCCATGACATGCAAGTGCAAGCGTTACCGTTGAAGCAAACACATTGTCCAATTGATTGTCATTGCTCGGTCTGGCACACGTACACGTGTTTTCGCTTATTTTGCCAGTCATGTTATCATTTATGATGCAGTCTTGTGACAAGCACGCTTGGAACATGTATAATCACTAGCAAGTGACAGAAAAAGTCAGGCACGGCGATAATATCATCTGAGCCGGCAAATCCAGCGAAGCTCTTGCTGCCAGATTCTGCACAAATAAAGCGAATGCTTGGCCTCATGTGGGAAGAGCTTAGTCTACAAACTGGATTGATGAAATGCTTGGCACTGGCAAATGCCCAAAGCAAATTGAAATTGTCATCAAGTGCCTCTTCCTTCGGAGCAAATTGAAAGTATCATCAAAACTCTGAAAGCCATCAAAGCCTCTCTTTCAGCTATCATCATTGGGGGACCAGAAATCAAGAGATGCAATAGTCGAGTATACGAATTACACGACCCTGCTATTGTGCCTGGCACCACTTGGCACCACTCAATCAGTGGTCAATCCTCCTAACTGCGTGCTGGGCAACTCCACCAGTGTCGAGGAAGGGCTGTAAGATACAGTGTTTGGCCCAGCTGAAAGGACTTCACCCAAGGCTGCACGCTGCGCCTGCAATGAAGCCAATAGAGCACCGAGATACAAAGTTGATCAAAGCCACAAGCCTAGACTGATCATATCTGATCATGTCTGATCCAACTGGTCATATTAATCACGCAGCATCCAACCCGTGGCGAAACATTCCAAAATTCACTGCAACAAAGTGTTTTTGCCGGGGGTTCCAACGGTTTGCCCTCCACAAGAAAAAAATACGGCTAATCAGAGCGAACTGCAACAAAGGGTTAGATGCACGAAAGACATCGAAATACCTCCCCGTGCCGCTGGCCTTTCCAAGTTGGGCACCAGGGAAATAGCGTGGATCATCCTGTAGATTCTGGAAGCGCTCATCGTCATCCACACCTTTGCGGATCTTTGCACAGTGTGGGCAGCTGGAAGTTTGTCAAAGGGAAAATGTCAAATGTGGGAATTTCATTGAAATGGTCCTCACCATGTTCAAAAATTTCAATGAAACATGGCGGGGACCTGGTGAGGACACGCCCCGTGCCGCCGCCTGGTCGTCGGGGTGGCTTTCGTTGGGGACGCCCGGTCGCTATCGCAGCGGTTGAAGCCGTTGCCGTTGAAGCCCCAGACCTGCGACTGCCCCAGCTGCACCTTGACATCTCAGCCCATAGCCCACTAAGTTGCTAGCAATAATGGGACAATAGTAATAGTAACAATAGTCTGAGAATTAATCACTAGCGAGAATGTATATAAGAATAATGTTATAAGAATGTGTCTTGGAATAAGATGGAATGAGAATAACAATAACGTTTTTTAAATGACAATGACAATAATAGTAATAGCAATAATAATAGTAATAATAATAATAATGTAACATAATATGATAATGTAAGAATAATAATGATAATAATGTAACATAATATGATAATGTAAGAATAGCAATAACAACAATAAAATGATATAACAATAGTAATATAATAAGATAATGTCAGAATAAGAATATGTCAGCAGCACCTTGCTTTCCTTCGGCGGAACCACCATCGCAACAGCTCCGAGAAAAAAAGCCCAATAACCAAAGGCGGCAGCCAACTCCGACGCACATGAGACCTTGACGAAACTGGAGCACTCAAAATGCCCAAATTGAATCAACTTGAATTGTCTCGAGAGAATCTGTGGAAGAATCTGCGGCATACTGTACAACCAATAGGCTCATAGAGTTACATCATGGTGCAGTCTCCTTCAGTCATTGCAGCCTATGCTTGGAACTGCTTTGAAACTACTTTTTGCTGCTCGTTGAAGTTCTAGAGGTTTCTAGACTAGCACTGTAGCATTGACCATTGATGACTATGGCTGACTACGGCCCATCTTTTCCTATCATGCTGAATAGCGGCCAGCAGCCTCTCGGCTCAGCCACACCAATACATGAAAATCCACATGCCACTGCTGCCATATTGCAGCCACGTGTCGCTACTACTGCAAGGCTTCCACGTTGAAGCATGGCAATTCAGAGCGCACCACAAATGCTTGCAGATGCTTGCAATGCTTACCTTTGTTGTTTGACGCCCTGGCTGATCTGCAGCTCTGATTTTTTGCAGACTCTGTGGAACCCGCGGAGTGAAGTTTGTGAAACCTTTTGTGATTGCATCGCCTTGACTCATCTTACATCTAAATTGAGAGTGTAACGTGTTGCGCATCATCTTGATGGGGCGAGCCATCGGGACAATAACTCCTACTCAGCTCTTGATTTGCGGCAAGAGCCACAAAATGCCCCGCGTGCATTGCTTATTTTGGAGCAAGGCAGTCTCTCCACAAACCCAGGCTGCAATTACTTTACTTGTTAATGGCTGGGAAAATAAGCATCCAACGTCCCGCCGCACTGCATGATGCCAACACATTGGCGAAGAATACAGCATCCTGATGTTCATGCGAGGCTGGCACTTTGCCGTAGAATGCCCCGGGCATTCTCCACACATCTTTGAGCTGTTGGATCTCTTGCTGTCGCGCCCCCCGTGCTTCTTGGATGCCAACCGCGAGTATCCCGGATTCAGCTGCCTGGAGCGTCCCTCCATCTCTCACCATACGGCAACACAGCAACTTTGAACGGAGAAGGATGGAGAAGGGCTGGGTTGAACTGTCAATTCTCGTTTATTTCGAAGTTTTAATAAAGGATGAAAATGATGAAGAATGGGCAGGACCAATGCAGACAGTCAAGAGGATTGAAAGGGCTGCGCAAGCGTGCTTACGTACATGTACCTGTTCATATGCCAGTATTAAAAAAAAAAAACGTGCCAGCGCCAAACAGCCCACGCTCTGTATCTTCATCTATCATGTCATAGGACCTTATGCATTTTATATGCGGCCATCACTTTGTATGTTGGAAGTAGTTTGAATTTTGATACTTCTGACTTGCAGACTTGTGCAGACAGGGAAGGGGTGGGCAGAAGGCTCAATCACACAGAGGTCACAAGCCTAGCCAAGCAGAGGCAAATTTTACATCTTCGGTAAAGGTGGATTTGTGTACGTGTGTTTTGTTCAGCAGGGCTTGGTGTGCGTGTGCCAGTCCAGATAGAGGTCCCCAGTATGGGTCAAAAACTGATCGTCTTGATCTCTTGGACAAACTCCAACATCTCAAAGTAGGCTCAACAACAATTTCTCGTTTGCAGCTGGCTGCCATCATCAATATGCTCTTTCCTATTCTTGGTGCGAAAAAGTTCCAAAAAATACACGGTGGAGGAAAATCCGAGTCCCCCTGCCCTCGCCCAAGATCGCCCCAGCCTCAGCCAAGACCTCAAACGCCTTGTCCTTGACAAGCGACGGGTTCTGAGTTTCAATTTCATTTCGTTGATTTCCCCATATTTCCCCCACATGTGAAGATCAAGGTTTTCATTCTAAATTGAACCTCGGAGTTCGAAGTTGATCAAGGTTTCAATTTGATCTACTTTGAGATCGTCAAACTCACTTTACGAAGCCCACTTTCCGCGTGCTCAGCTGGGGCTGGTGCCCACTCTCTTCCTGGCAGCTTGGTGATAGCAGGCTTCACGGTGCAAGAGCGATTGCTTGTCCAAGACTGCTCCCGTTGCAGTGCGCACGTACATCGGTATATCCAGACATAACTTTAAATAGATGAACAAATAAATGAATAAACAAGTAAATCAACAAATGAATGAATAAATAGGTAAATGAATGAATGAATGAATGAAAAACCAAATAAATAAGTAAATAAACTTTTGCCAGGGCCTCCGGAGGTTTTGCCCTACATTTCAATTAATTAACGAATAAATAAATGAATAAATACATAAGTAAATAAATAAATAAATGAATGAATAAATAAATAAATGAATGAATAAATGAATGAATAACAGTAACTAACTATACATTCAAGTATATTCTATTCATGTATTTATCTATTATGTGCGTGCAAAATCAAGTTTATAATAGTTTTATATAAATTACATTTGCAACCATCTACCTCTGTACAGAGAGATCCATGCGTCATCCATGGCTACCCCAATGAATCCACACAGGTCCCAAGCCTCGGCACCCACGAAGCAGTGAAGCGAGTGTCACGGCCTGCAAGGGGCAGAAAGTGGATCCCGGAGGCTGCACAGTCAGCTGAGCTCACGACATCTGCTTCCAGGTGTTGAGATCCAGCTCTGTCGAGCAGTTCAACCTCAGAACTCCCAAGAGCTCCGTGCTGAGCATGATGCAGCCGCCCCTTTACCAACTCCTCATGTACGCGTGTCAATGCCACATCCTCACTGCATCTCACTGCACACTGTTGATGCCTCAGCAACCCGGTTGAAATTGGGAGCCTTGCCCCTTGCTGCCAAGAAGGGGCTCGCGCACACCTGAAGGAATGCCAGACCAAGGTTTCAAAGTTATGACCCAACTGGTCTCAGATCATGACCCAGAAACAGCCGCATTGCATGCCTGTGGCGAAAGCGCGGCAAGCACTGCATTGCATAGCGCGATGTGAGGACAAAAGGCCCAAACAAAGACTGAGCACATCACCCGGATGTCTGGCTCCAGATTGCTGCAGCCTCTTGGAAAATGCTCGATGTGTCATGCAAGGACACGTAATGATCACAAATACGGAATGCTACGACGATGATGCTGGTGTTGTTGCTGCTGGTGATGGTGATGGTGATGGTGATGGTGATGGTGATGGTGATGATGATGATGATGATGATGACGATGACGATGACGATGACGATGACGATGACGATGACGATGACGATGACGATGACGATGACGATGACGATGACGATGACGATGACGATGACGATGACGATGACGATGACGATGACGATGACGATGACGATGACGATGACGATGACGATGACGATGACGATGACGATGACGATGACGATGACGATGACGATGACGATGACGATGACGATGACGATGACGATGACGATGACGATGACGATGACGATGACGATGACGATGACGATGACGATGACGATGACGATGACGATGACGATGACGATGACGATGACGATGACGATGACGATGACGATGACGATGACGATGACGATGACGATGACGATGACGATGACGATGACGATGACGATGACGATGACGATGACGATGACGATGACGATGACGATGACGATGACGATGACGATGACGATGACGATGACGATGACGATGACGATGACGATGACGATGACGATGACGATGACGATGACGATGACGATGACGATGACGATGAGGATGATGATGATGATGACGATGACGATGGCGATGACGATGACGATGACGATGACGATGACGATGGTGATGGCGATGG
>VSDK01019766.1:137493-165725 GCA_009767595.1 Symbiodinium kawagutii | reverse complement strand
GAGGACGATGACGATGACGATGACGATCGTGGTGGTGGCGGTGGTGGCATGGTGGCAGTGGTACGATGGTATCCACGGCCTCATAATGTCTCATAGTGAATCATAGTACTGCTCATGATCATTATCGATATATCTACATCTATATATGTATGCTTTTTAATCTATTTATTAATAAATAAATAAATAAATATATATATATATATATCTATCTATCTATCAATATGCTACATATATGCCGCTTTCCTCCTGCCGCTGACAGTTGCATGTCCAAAGCTTGAGCCCCCGGACGACAGGACTCCCAAGCTGCCAGGACTTCACCCCAACGCCCAGAACGCCTGAAATGATCGTGTCATGGTAGGTCAAGCATGGAGATATCATGGGATGTTTATCTGACCACGAAAAAAAGCACCAAGACTTGCACAGCCTCCATTGGAACTCTACTATTGCTAAGGCTAGCATGCAGTGCTCACATCAGCATACCTATTGTGTTCACAAATGGCACCCTATACGATTGCGCACAATGTGCACATGATAGTATCAACTGTGCATCACATGTTGGCAATGCCAAAGAAGTGTTGACCAACTGAGGTCAGCACCCATGTTGCACGATGGCCTTGGTTGCATCCTTCAACGTCCCCTGGCAGCGTTTCAAGGATCCAGTTGGACCCAGATCCTCCTGCCAGTGTCCTGTAGTTAGTTGGGAGCTCGACTTGGCAGATTTTTTTTCGAAGATTGAAGGTCCCAAAGTCTATCCATGTCTATCCAATAGATGTTTCCAAAAGCATTGCCCGATCTCGAAATGTTTGGCCCTTTTTTGCACCCAACCGAAATCAAAGGCATGCGGGATGCACATGTCTCGTCCAGCAAATTCGCTAGATCCACCCAACTCATTTGTTGCATGCCTTTCGCTGCCCTTTTCCGAAACAAATATCACGCTTGGGCAATTCACACTTCTAGATGGAAATTGAGGTGTGGTTTTATGTTTCAAGGTTTTGAGATGCATTTTAGGCTGGTTACTCAAAAAGTGTCCAGTTTTAGATGCAAAAACAATGCCCATTCGAGATTTAGGGATGGAGCGCCTGCAGCGAAGGTGGTGCAAAACTTGCGGCATGGCACATGAACCGAAAGATATCGAAAGATGGCACAAGCTCTGCTTGTTGGCGGTTGTAAGCTATCCCTTTCTGAGAAAAAAGTTTGCACATTTTCTTTCAGGACTACAAGTGACTTGAAGTTTCAGTCTCAGCTCGCAAGTGGCAAACTTTTTGCCACTGGACTTTCCTTGCGTTTTTGATGACCCTAAGCTGCTGATTAGGTTGATATAGTCTAAGAATATAGAGGGGATACATTGAACCAGCGGAAGGGTCGGCAAAGCTTGTGATCCTGCATTTCCCTGCCCATATGTGCAGGAAACCGTGCGATTCACGTACGCCCAGACAAATACATCCACAAACTCACGCATGTATCTATATAATATTGTCATTATTGAAAAAATAAATGCGCATAGAAAGCAACATAGACATGCATGCACATGAACTTAACTTACATGTTTGTAGCATCTACGCATGCGTATGCTTACACATACGTGAGCATAAGCACACCAGCATTCAGTATTGCACACATAGACTCACACAAACATGCACATATTCATCGCAAATATAAACACACCAAAGGACGTGAGAGTCCGCATATTGTATGATTAGTAAATATTTGTAATTGATTATATAAGTTAATCTAATGTCAGTTGATGTCAGTTGTATGATTACTTCCGCATTTTGCTTAACTGTCCTTCCGTATGTAAGTACACCCAGTATTACATGCACCGCTTGCATGCACAAGCATGCACATGCGACATGTTCGAAAACGACCCATAACGTCCGATTACACTTGGAGGATCTCAACCGCAGCGGGCTTCTTGCATGGCATCCAATCAAAAGGAAGCCATGACTGTCTCTGTACTTTTTCGAGCTGCTACTAGATATCCTAAATGAGACCTGCAAGTACCCCCATCTTTTGTTACATACGGTGCTGTCGGTCTGCCGACATCTCAATCATTAAAGCAACCATATTGCACGTGCAACTTCGAATTAGTTGAGTCCCAAGCTCACTGTAAACAACCTCAAAGATAGCGGGATGACTGCACCACGTTCCACATTATCCCAAAGTCAATCAATTTCTTGTAGTTACTTTGGGATGTAGTCTTTTTTGTAGTCCCATTAGTGGAGGATAACAAGTAGAGACTGTTCAGTAGCTACAAGACATGAATGTCCCACACCAGCTGGAGCACCAGTACTGTCCTGGCTCATGACCAGCAGCACTAGCCGGCACCATAATGATCATCACTTGACCAGTTCTACAAGCATCATCCATCAGCAGCGACATCAACAGTAACTCTATCAACTTAGAAAATTTGAATGAAAGCAATTCTGCACACTCAGCTACCCTGCCGTTGCAACTTGTAACGATCTGACCGTAGTTGTGCCTGGTTCGGCAGGACATCAATCAAGCAGGGACCGCACAATGCTGGCGGAACAGCATTTCTCGTTATTCCGGGCTTTTTTTGTTGACATGCTTGGCCCATAGGAGCGTATCAAAACCAAGGATTTCTTGGCTTCTCCATTCCCCTGAATATATCTCAATGTAAGCACATCCTTGGCACCGCAGAAAATAGATTCTTTACTCAACAATAAGGGGCTTCCTCGAGGGTAGGTGAATTTCAACATCACTGTGAGGGAATTCATGAACTATTCAAACTCCAGGACGTTTTTGGGTGTTCACATCCTCAAAGTGCTACTGTAACTGAAAAATTCTTCTAAAGGCCTCGCAGGTGAAGGAGAGGAAGGGCGAAAGGACTATGTAAGACTCTACATGTCGAACATATCCCAACATGGGCCGACATGGGGAGTCCGTCGGCTCCGGACCCCTTCCCCAAACCTTGCGTAGGGACCGGAACTGCAGGGTGTGGTGCCGGCACAGGGGTGGAGGGCTTGGAAGGCTGCACCGATGCTGCGAAGGCGGACCAAACCATCCCCTGCACACACAGCAACCATCAGCAACCTAGATATACGCCACTATCCCCCCCTTTTGGTAGACCAACTTTTCCCCCAATATACCTCCGGCCTGAAGACTCACATTATAAGTTGATTCATCCTTTCTTTCAAATAATGTATCAAACTTTTTCCTGCAGCCATCTTGGTATCCATTCAATGCGATCGCTGCCTTCCCAACATCTGATCAAGGTGTTCTCCCACCGCCAACGTGGCCTCGATGGACAATCGAATCAACACCATGGCGCTTGAACAGGTTCACCATCGCTTATCCATGCTTATCCATGCTTGCTATTGCTTCCTGTCATGTCCTTCCTGCAGGACCCATCTAGGCACATAGCGTCTCATCTTACCACCATCTTGGAGCTTCCAGCCCCAGCAGCCAGCAAGAAGAGGAGCCTGCGTTGGGACTGCGTTGCGTCATGCAATGTGGGTGAAAACTGGCAAGAAGATGTAAGAAGCAGTGATAGCACTTGAGACCGCGAGACCCCCAAGTCGCAATCATCAGGACATGTCAATTGGATTCAGCCCTTGGTTCGTTTCAGCACTTGGCATCGACATTGCAAGAAGTTAAGGTTCTCAATGGTTCTCAGTGAGCCGCTCACGCGCTCTCCTCTGTGCACAAAAGAGTTTCGTCCGCAGCTGTGTGCAGGACAGAACGCAGCTAGGAACAGAACCACCTCCACTAGGAGGGGCCCTGCCAGGGTCTACAAGAACGGACAAAGAATAAAAATAATGACATGTCTACTGCATGATGGCAAGAATGAATTTCAGTGCCGGCTTCTGAGTCTGCCTTTTGCAGTGAGCCGACGCAAACGCTCATAAATTCTAGACCTTAACTTGTCATGAACATCTTATTTTCATTTACTATCCAAAGCCATGCCTGCTCCTCTGTACATTAGAGCAATCACTGTGGATATATCGTATGAGTCAGCAACACATCGCCATCATAGTTGATTGACTCGATCAGGAGTTCGGTCTTGCTGATGGTCAAATCGTAAAAGCCATACTGACCTTCGCCATACCAATCCACTGTGTTGTTTGGATTGGGCGTTGCCTCAGGCAGCCGCAGCTCAGCTCAGCTCAGTCACTTGAAATCACTGTCCCCGGACCCAGCCTCTGAGGTGATGCCGCCTCCACCACCAGTCACAATACATGCCATGCCCATCCAATTCTTCGGCTCATTTTCTCGCCAAAGCTCTTGATCATGGCGGTGACCTCCGATCTACATGGCGGTGTTTCAGAGGGCCTGCTTATCACCGCAGCTGGGACTGCAACTTCACCAGAACATTTCAAGCATTGCGAAGCACGCTGCGAAGCATGTGCAGTTTAGAATGCCGAAAACCAGAACCCGCCTGTGATTAGAAGATCCAATCCCTTTCCTCCTCTTTCAGCTCTTCGCAATCTCTGGTAAAACAGCTGCTCATGTCCTTGGACACTGATGACTGAGCCCGTCTTTGAGAGCTGGGTTGTCCCATGTGCTGGTTTCATGTCATGACCAATCGTACATTTACTTACCTTGTTGATCCTTGTTGCTGATGTCCGCCATCATTCACTGTGTCATTCACTGTCTCGTGGGATGATTTGCATCGAGGTGGGCATGGGCATGCTGCGTCAAGGCTCCGCATGGGAAGTGTGTCACAACGAAGCGCCATGTGGCAGTGGACTGGGGCAACAAGTTCCAGATCCATTCCTGGAGTGGCGAGCGATACAAACCAATGAGTCGTGGATCTTTTTAAGAATCTGCACTGCCTTTGGCAATGACATGAAAAATCGAAGACTAGCCCAGAATTGGGCATTGAATCAGGATAACCTGCTTCCAAAACAAACAAAAGCTGGGAGACAGCTGGGTCATGCTGGGTCACAAGAAACAAGACAGCATCAGCAGCCCCACCGCTGATCACCGGGGGAGACAAGAGTTTGGGAGACAAGGCAGCGACTAGTTTGTCGTGGAGTCAACTTCATTGGCATCTTGTTGAAGAACCCTTTCTGAAGCTGTCTGGGCGTAAGGGCGTATCTGGGTAGCAAGAATGAACAAAACCGGGAGACAACCAGACAGCAGCAAACAGCATGACGCAAGGAGTCAGGAGACAAGACTGGGACAAAACGGTGATGAGACGCAGGAGCCCAAAGCAACAATCAGCAAGTGAGATAAGACTGGGAGACAAGAGTGCACGCAGCAGCCGCCCACAGAAAGATGCAGGAACGGAGACAACCCTGGGACACAAGGCGGCAGCAACAGATTTTGGCAGGAAGCGGAGACAACTGAGAAGCAAACTGGGAAGACAAAACAAAGTCATGAGTCATGACAGAAAAACGCACCTGTCAACGCACGGGGAAAGAACCCCTTTTTTGACAAATCTATGCAAAGCATCCACAAACCACGAATCCCAAAATATAGTAAGGCCTCAAGCTGATGCATATCCCCCGCAAACACTTGAGAGGCAGCATGGAAAGCAAGTCCTTAAACCTTAAAGTCGCAAGTTCAGTGACGAGGACACGCTATGACAAGTTTGTGAGCGAATGAGAACGACGGGTATGGGCAAGCTGCTGAACAGCAGGGACGGTGAACGTCAACATACGCGCTCTAAGAGAAGAGCCTTTGTCATTCAACAGTGATGCGAGTACTCCCCAAAGACATGGGGAAAGGTTGCTTTCAGTATACGGGTCTGTCTGTCAATGGTCAGCTGGACAGAGCCTTTGTGGGACGAAGGAAACGGCAAAGATGCACAAAAAATATCTCAAAGGTTGGCAAGGGCTTGATGATAAGATTCATTTGGCAGAAAGCTGAAAAGGGCGCAGAGTGCGGGGCCAAACGATGTAGCATGCTGTTCCATGCCCCGAAGGTTCCGAAAAACAAAAATCCAGTTCATCCGGGTTCTTTTCTACAGAGCTAAGGGACTGCATGCGAGCCTTCTGTCACTACTCAAGGGGCTCATGGGGCTGTCAGACGAAGGCTCTTTCTGCTCTTTCCAAAGTTGCTCAAACCACCCGGGGCACGTCTCGATGGACTCGGGACCGCCAGCAGCTGAGCATGTCGCACTGGGCTTGTTGTTCTTTAAGCTGCACATATTGTGACTTGGGTCCTTGCGGAGAGGTGCGAGTGCTGGCCCAAGTGAATTGGTGAAACAATGTGGAACAATTCAGCTCATCATGGTACATCTTGGGCACAAAGAATCCAGAATAACCCAGAATGACCCAGAATGCAAGAACGTTTACACTTTACACGCTGCCAAACACTCAAAGTAGCCACCTTGGCAAACGCTCGGAAACTGTTCGGAAGCGCTGCTGCAGCCAGTCCCGGCCTCTTCTGGCTTCTTAGCATCCATGAAGTTTGTGTCGAGGAAGTAGATGTCTACATCAAATCCAAGGTCCTCACAGCATCAGAAGCACTGCTTCCCAATGAAGAGACTGTAGAACTTCTAGAGGTCACAAGTTTGGCTACACAACCTATGCATTTCTAAGATTCCGGCACATACTGTACGTAACTTATTGCAACATATTTCAACTGTCGCGAACACACAAAGCAAATGCGCTGAGTTTCTGGGTCGGCTAGCTATATCAAATCTATTATGCCATCCCATCTTGGGGCAGTCATCCAGATTCATCCAGATTCATCCAAATTCATCCAGATTCATCCAGATTCATCCCGTGTCCTTGTAAACCATTGATGTCTTGTAGTAAGGAGCAGGCAAAACCCAGCGGTCGCTGAACCAGGTGTAGGACATTTGTTGATCCCAGCCTGTCTAAAGGAGGGCTTGGCATCAAGGCCAATGCAAAACGTGGCAGTGGGAAGTTGAAAAAACCGGGCTGTGCCCCGTTTCACGCACAGAGCGTAATGCAAATGTGCAGAACGCATGGGAAGTAAAGCATCATGTCAAAGTCAATGTTCTTGCCACAGCCCTTGTCCGAAGGCTTGATTGCTAGAAGGCATCCGTTCCAGTGTAATATGTAAACAAGTCCGGGCAACATGCAAAAAAAAGGAGTGGTAAAGAGATTGAGGCACGGACCATTGTCAAATCTGAATCCGCCCCAGTCGTGATTTCCGAGTACACCAAACCATGGCTTTCCACCTTTCAACTTCAAGGGTAACGGAACGGCCCATGGCATCCACCAGTGTCTGAAGTCTCATGTGGCTGAAATCATCATGCCACTGAATTTGCAGTCAAGAGTCTCAGGCCCGGCCCTTGATAGATTCCTTCGAAAATCTCATCAAACTGGTGCTTCGCAGGGTATGACAACATGTTCCTGAGCACTTCATTTCAGAGCCCATTATGCCCATTTGGGTGCCCCACCAACAATCCGTTCATTGAGCCCAAACTGATGGGATAGAATGTGGAAGTCAGTTTGCGAAAAGATGCGAAAAGCATCTCAGACTTGCAAATGGGAAATCAGAAGGCGCAGTTATCATTTTTTTCAGTGCTTTTCTCTCCTCTGCTCCTCTTGCAACTTGGAGTCATGGGGAAGCCGCAGGTTTTCTCAATGCCACCCCAGTAAAAGTTGTCGCCAACATTCAGAACATACCTCAGTAAAACGGCTTGACTTCTGCCCCTAGAACAGCGCAAACCCTCTGGCGATCAACAATGTAATCGCCATGACTTAATAATTCAATAGCTTTTCTTTTCTGAAATTAATATTGAATTAATATTAAACTATTCATCCTTTTCTTCATGCGCAACTCTCCCGCCTTTCCTAACTGGCCGTCCCGACTTCTGGTGACATCAAGATGCTGAGGATCTTTCAGGGCCGCCCGCTCCTTGAAAGCTTCAGCCACCAATAACTGTGGCTTGTCATCTACGCCCTTCACAAAACCACATCCAGGTTCACATGGCGCTTCCCCAAAAGTGTTGAAGCATTCGATGAACTCCTTGTGGCTGCAGATGCGCTCCGTATGCCTCTTGTTCCAGCGGCTGCGAGGAAAGACACTGGGCCCAGGTTGCCGACCCCAGTCATATGCAATCAACTCGGGCCGGCCCTGGTTCGTATCCAAGGTGCCATCTAAACCACCCCAATCTCCAATCAAAAAAATGTGCATCTCCTGCGTGCCATTGATATAGGTTGTGGGCCAATGCTGTCCCTTGTAGCCCATGGCTGTCTCTGGTGGAATGCAACCAATGCTTGTGTCGTTGGCTGCGCAACCTGGCCGCTGGTGGGCAACGAGAGGCTTCCCAGCAAAACAGTCATCGCAAGGAGGGCTGCTGCAACCTACCAGGCGGGGGCGGACAGCACGTGTCCAGAAGCACAAAGTTAAGACCCATGACTCAAGAACGTACAAGAATCATCAGGAAATATCAAGAATCAGTAAGATCCGATAGAATCCATCGCCTCCAAAATACCATTACCCCGCAAATCCTAGCCAAACTTGAGCTGAAGCTCATCATGAAACCCCTGCCTGAACAAGGTGGCAAGCCGCAATACTTGCCGCCCGGCGGAGCGCACCAGTAAAGCCTCTGATAGTCTTGCACATTGCCGGCTGCAATGGGTACACCAGCAATGCCTCAGCATGGCTCGACATGAACAATGACCCTCAAGGAAACAACAAGCGATAGGCAACTGGGCATAATCAGCATCACTCTTGCTGTGTATTGCCCTGCGAGGTTGTTGCGGCGACCTATGATCTATGAGGTTCATTGAGATTCAACAATCCGATTGTCCAAATCAGATCAGATCGATCGCTTTCCTCTCAAGCAAAACCTTGCACTTCAAAACTGGGACAAGAAAAGCACCATGGCCATGAAAAACATTTACCAATTTCCTGACAGTTCGTTGCCTGGCTGCAGGCTGCGCAGCCGGGACACTCTCGAAGTTCTTGAACCAGACTGGAGCTTTTGGGTGGTATCTGAGTGCATGGCACATGTGCCAATCGACTGCATTGAATTCCAAGATGATCAAAATGTCATTTTCATTCAAGTTTGAAACTAGTTGACTTTTCTTAAAGCAAATCAACTGATTCATATGAAACTCATATTGTTTTTAATTCTAAATCAGTTCATTTGCAGCTGTGCCACTTTCCGTTACGTTCTGCAACCCACAGAACTGTATCTCGGCAGAGCTCGTTCTGCTCCAGCTCGAGGCCACCGCA
This sequence comes from Symbiodinium kawagutii, assembly GCA_009767595.1. NCBI lineage: Eukaryota > Dinophyceae > Suessiales > Symbiodiniaceae > Symbiodinium > Symbiodinium kawagutii. Next base: position 156,599 of record VSDK01019766.1, on the reverse strand, counting down.
TTTGTCTGGTGTCTCTGAGTCCCCATCGCGCTTCTGCAGGAACCTGACATCTACGAAAGCTATGGAATTTGACAGCTGCGGGTTGACCCACCATGAAATTCGACATATAACGAGGGAATTCGATCTGGTGCATTGCATTGTGGGTCATCGTGGATCATTGTGGAGCCACTGTCTCGCCTGGTGCTTATCTCTGGCTCAGCCAGGACTGAAGTGGCCAGCAGAAACCGCCACATGTCTGCAGTGCTCAGAACTGAGGCGCAAGTCTGTACAAAGTGGATCGCAGCGATATGCTTGAGCATTGGTCAAAAAGGTTTCAGATGTCTGGATGATCTGAATCACAATTTCGTCCAACCAGAGTCCTGCCACGCATGGAGAGGTATTGAAAAACTACGAACACCTACACCATCCTACGATATCCTACCCCTACCTACTACATACTTCGCGAATGAGAAGGCAAGCGAAAGAGTACTGTATGCTCCTGTGTACAAATTTGAAAGTCACAAAAGGTGTCACCGCTCAAGAAACCTGAGGCACTTTTCCCCTTTCCACACACAGCCGTGAAGCTTGACATCAAATCATCATTCCTTGTTCCAATGATTCTATGCACCCTGGATTACCACACCTTCAGTGGATCCGCGCTGGGACTCAAAGTAATCCAGATCGTGGACAGATGGCCGCCCTCTTGCTGTCCGTCGCGCTCTGTCACAAAGCAACAAACCATTGTCCCGAATACTCGTCTATGCATACGGGCATATGGACACAAACTTTGCATCCTACCAATGGCGTTGTATGGTATTCAATGATGCTCGACGGCGGCAAGTTTGTATCTTCAATGGCTTTTCTGAAAGCGTCAATGGTAGTACCGACCTTCAAGGCCCCTGAAGACACGGCTGCTTTTGTGGAATAGTTGCATTTGAAGCCTTCGGCTTGCGGACACAATCTTGCGCCCCCAAATGAGAATTGGTTGCGCTTGTGCACAACTCTTTGGAAATGTTCCTGAAACAATTTTTGGAATGCCGCGAAGCAAGCCTCGTCAAGTCTGGGTGAATCTGTCTCCCAATCAATAAACTCTCCCTGTGATGGTGTTACTGACAACTGGAACAAGATGGAAAAGGAATTGAAGGACCACAAACAGTCAAAAACCTACAGAGAGGTAGCTCCAACTGGCCACCATGTGGCCGAATCATGGTGAAACTTCTCCGGAGAAAGCTGAAGTTTTCCGTTCAGATTTCTCATGCTGGACAACTCTGCTCCACAATGAGAGCACTAAAGGTCATATCGAAGTTCTTCTCCTTGGTTCTCTTAAAATCCCACCCTCTCTGGTGTCCAAATGTCCGGATCATGGGCTGCTTTAGCATGGGTCCCTGCTGGGCACCGTTGCTGACAGTTGAGTTAACTCGATTCTCAGGTTTCCCATGAGTATGCAAAATAACCAAAGAAACAAAACGTGCATGCACACACGCACACACGCACACGCGCGCACACACACACACACAAACACGCTCGCCCGCATGCACGCATGCACAAATAGAGACTTGGCGGTATAAGATTGAATTCTAGGTTTGCTCCCAATTCTGCAAGCGTTCATGTCCTATTTTTCTGCCACCAAAAAATCCACTCTTGATTGGATGCATTCACTCAGTTCATGGATGCTCATGGCACAAGGATGTGTAGCACCCAATTCCAAAGGACAACCCAGTAAAACTGTAAGCTGGTGCTTTGCCATCTGGGACAATCGCACTACGATAAGCAATAGTGGCCAAAAATACATGAGATTTCATGATTCCATGGGAGGTTCGGCACCGCTACAGGGAGGGCCTTCTCCCTCTGATTCAAGATCCGATCCCTTCCGAAAGGATTCAGCATTGGAGTCAACTTGATTGGCCAGCTATCGTTGACCAAAGTCTATCTTTCGAAGTTCCGTTTTGGAATCGATGCTGCGTGTCTTAGATTCTTTCCAACGTCCAGGGCGATTTCACGCTCCCATCTTGTACATGATCCATCATGATCCATCATGATCCAGTGGATTCCCATGGTATTCCAATGTCGCTTACTTGCGGCCAACTTACGCATCATCGTCAGAGTCTTTCCTTTCAAGGCCCCTTTGGAATGGTCTTGAAGTATCCTCCGGGAACTGTCCGCCCATTGTCCGACCAAGGCATTTCAATTGCAATGATGTGATCTGTCCACGGGTCATGTCGGCAGGTCATGTCGCAAAACACTAGGTATGAAATGCAATTAGTGTTTGCAAGTCCTATGGTCATGTATTAGTATCTTTGCACGGGCATCGCTATCCAAATTGAAAACTGCCTTTGCAATGGAATGGTGTTTCAAAAAATTATCAATAACAATGATTACGTGCGATACCCATGGCATCGCATCGAGGCTATATCGCACAGTGAGGTATAGTAATTATATGTAATTATATACATGCATAATGCAGAATAATTGCAAGCATAATGCACACAGGAAGTACATCATAAATAACACAAACAAACACAAATACAAACAGTCAGATCTGCTTCCCGACAAGCCGACACGCCTGCGGTATGTCTATTCGGCTTTCTCCTCCTCAGAGCACCCCAAGCTTCAAACGCCAGTCTTACCAAAGCACAAATGCCAACGCCAACTCATCGCATGCAATGCTACCAAGACTCTTCGATCTTGCGCTAGTATGCTTATTTGACTCACGGCAGTTTGCAGGTCTGCCAGCTGCTCAGGACTCAAGCTGACCATCCGGCTGCCCATGTTACCACCCTGCGGCAAGAGTTTGCAAGAGCATGCAGCGCCAAAGGTATGATGTGATAAGATGATCTACGTAGAGTAGTAACACCAAAGCGATGCTGGGGCATAATTAGAGCTATCGTTTTGAGAGGAAAAAATTCTTTAAAAAAACTGCGTGAAATTACATCAACCAAATTACATAAATTGCTTGAAATTGCATTATTTGTTGGTGCTTGAATGGATTTTCAATAGGAACATCGCCGCTGAAAACGTTAGCCCAACCCCCCTGGCGAGGTACACAAGAACAGGCCCCAATCTCTGCTCAATTGTGGCTCAAGTGAGCTGGTTGGGATGTGCCCAAAATCACCTGCTCCACATGAGCTTGAATCTTTTCGACTTTGGCCCAAAATGGGCCCAAAACATCAAAACATCTGCATGGTCCAAAGATGGCATGCATATATTATCTGTCTTCCCCCTGCCTGTTCGGTGCGGCGATCTGTCGCGAAGCGACCCAACTTTTTCATCAACAGTGCAAAGGGACAACCACGCAGCCCATCGGATAATCAAATATCAACTTGTCGAGAACAGCCGCTGTGCCTCGGAATTTCGGGGTGAAAGACTCCGGCCAGCAGTCTGGTGCCCATCCTTAGCACGAACATGCACAAACTTCGGGGCACAGTGCGTTCGACAACATGTCGTCAGCAAAAGTGCGTCTCCATTTCGTAGATTTTGAAGGGTTTCGGTGTTGGAGCCTGCCAATTGGACACAGGAGTCCGCTGGACATTCGGAGATCACGCATGCTGGCGACTGCAGAACCACGCATGCTGGTGACTGAAGAACCACGCACTGTGGAGTGGAGCCAGGGATTCGATGGGATTAGACCATGACTCATTCATGGAAGTGGTGCTCTGATGCGAAACTTCGAGCGACACGGTATGTTGCAGCTAGTTTCTGTTTCCAGGTTGTTGGCATCCAACAGCTTCTTCATGCCTGGCCAAGGGGATGTCATGAAATGTCAATATCATAAACTTTAAACATTCACCTGGTAGGTTGTTTCAACGCCTATGAAAAATTATTAGTCCACCAACCATTTCTTGATAACAACCCCCCAGCCAGTCACAGATGTTTACAGTGCTCGTCTCTCGTCTTTTCAACTCACCGCGGCCCGCGCCTTTGAGCAATTCGCGGTTGATTTTGAGCAGCTGCTGCAGTGGAGCCGCGCCGGAGGGTGGCAGCAAATCAGTGCCATTCCTAGCACGATGAGATTTTGGAGTCCAGGACCGCACGAACATGAATGTATATATATATGTATATATACACCGTGTAGATTTTGTATTTTTTAAAATGAGTAGATCTCTCTCCATCGCCGTCTCAAGGAGTTTAGCTACGCTAAAGGCGAGTGAAAACAACCGCTCGAACCTAAATGTATATATGTCTGTGTGAAAATCTAGGTGGCCTTCAGCCAGCCAAAGCTGGAACTTGGAAAGCACTCATATTTTAGAGTCATTTTAGAGTGTTCTTTTCAATTTTTGCATGTTTTTTGTACTTGCATTGTTTTTAAAATTGTGGTTGTGCATTTTGTTTGCATGGTTTTCGTGCATCTACTTTGCATTGTTGTTTTTCATGTTTTTTTGCATGCCTCTTTCCGGTGTTTTGGGCTGTGATGTTTTTGTGGGCATTCTGTTTGAAGCCTTTGTGGGTCAATGTATTTTCCAGCATCATTGTGTAATGTTGCTTTGTTCTGCAATGTCTGGATTGCCTTTGTTTTGGTATGGATTTTCTCAATGTTTTGTGGTTTGGAGCTCTTGGTCATTTTCTGTGGCCTCTCTACTACCTTGCTGTTAGTCTGTATCTCTCTCTCTCTCTATCTATCGCTATCTAGTCAGTTCAGCAAGGCTGAAGGCGTTAGCTGTGTATGTATGTATGCATGTATTTATTTATATGTATTTATGATGTTGGCGGTGATATATGGTGATATGGTGGAAGACTCTCCAGGGAGCCCCTGTGATTGACGGTAAAATAAAGAAATAAGAGTCGGCTCTCAGTCATTGCAAAGATTTGGGCTCGTTGCAGAATGTTAGAGTAGAACAAAGAAGCGAACCCGTAGCTCTTTTTTGCAGACTTGATAAGCTTAGTTTGTTTGTAGGCGCTTCCAAGGCTGAATTCGAGTGAGTTTGAAACTCGTGTCTGTGCTGATCCTTTTCAGCTGATCCTTTGCTCACGCCTTTCTGAGTCTGTCTGACCGGCCCTTTGCCTTGCTTAGCCGGGGCGCCATGAAAACGATAAACAAAATTCCACAAGGATAATCCTTTCTGCTGCCCCTGCTGCTGTTCTGGTCGTTGTTGTCGTCGTTCCTGTCATTGTCGTGCCTTCCTTCCCTTCTTTTTCCGTTCCTCCGTCTTCTCTCCTTGATTCCTTGCTTCCTTGCTTCCTTCCTTCCTCTAACCCAGTTTTCCTTCTTTTCTTCCGTCCTTGCGTCCTTCCTGACTGTACTTATGTGTCACTTTTTGATGCCCCGGACGAACCACCCACCACCAGCAGTCAAAACAGGTGTGCACGCGCGACCAATCAAGTGCTGTCATGGGGTGCCTTTGCGTCGGTGCTGGAGGCGTCTTTAACCCTGGACTCGCCGCTGGCTTCGCGGCTGGCTTGGCCGCTGACTTAGCCGCAGCTTTTGCTCCTGAGCATCAACGAGTGATACATGATAACTGCAAGTAAGAATCGGGCTTGAATCTTTAGATCTATGGATACATATGGTTTTGTAATGAGTTTTGTGACTTGGAACCATTGGAAAAAGTCGTCTCTCAGAGGATCCTGTGATATCTGCGCCAGGTCGCTAGTATTTGGTTGGAGTTTGTGCAAATGAAACAGCACTGCTTGGGGTTAACATGGAAACAACATGGGAACAACAGGTTAAAAATGCCGCTTGCACCTCCAGAACGGGGAGTTTGTATTGAAGCATTCCTCAGAGAGTCACGATCTCACGACTTGGCAGCAGCCAAACTGAGGTCCAGATAGCCAGTCTTGAACTCCAAAGAGGTCAGTATCCTTTGAAAATGCTTCAATCATCTCAATCTGGACTTGGAGTTGGAGCCGTCTTTCTCTTCATATATACTCGATGCTCAAGGGCAACATCGTTTCAAGTTCAACATGAAACCCAATAACTTCAACAGTTAGCTGCATATTGCAATGCCCTGACTTCTGCTTGAAGCATCGAAGCTTTATTGCAGCTTGGATGCTGGTCCATGCTGCCAACGCTGCTGCTGCCAGGACCTCAGCAGATTCATCATTGTCATTTCCCACTCGCATCAATTCGCCCTTGCCAAGGATTAGTTTCAACAAGCGCGCTCACCGCCATACATGTGCCAGAATGCGCTGAATCGCTGCGTGGTGACCCATAAGTATTTAACGATTTGGATTGCCACATTTTGGGGATGGAACTTAGGTGAGTGACCCCATAATTGCCCGATGCTCTACACCCCTTCAACCACCAACATCCATTTGCCATTGTTGGGCGTCCCCTTTGCTGCACAACGACGACAAATTGTGTGCTCTCGCGCAGTTCACTTCAGTGAACTTCTGTCCATAAAGCAAATCCCTTTCACCCTTATTTTTTTACATATATTGCATATGTCTCAGAATTCTGTTGCGAACATTCTTGACTTAGCATCTCTCTGCGGCACAAAAATGATGACCGTGAGGACTTTGGCAGAGCGTGTCATACCAACTGTCTATCTTGATGGATTCTCGTCGTATGGCAAATGGGTGGAAGGTTTCAACAAATCGTATGCTGACGGCTGCGCATGACCCGCTCTTTTTTTTGGGGGCATTTTTCCAATGTCTTTTGTCCCACCTAGCCAGGGGCACTTGTTCGTGAAACATCGTGAAACCATTTCAGTGAAACCACCAAATCGCGGAACAGCACCACTGCAAACAAAGAATAACCACTGCAATTCGTGTGGCAAATCTCAGTGGCCTTCCTCAAGTGCAACTCAGCAGCTTGCAACTCTCCTGACTGACGAAGCCTGTTGCCTTCGCGGAGGCGGCACCTCTCCAGAGAAGCGACCTGGGCGAAGGATTTCAACGCGATGCAACAGGGTCGGTTGATGTCGGCTGTGGTTTCGCGACTTGGCTTCACACAAATTCGCTCTGTGAGACCCTGCTCGGCTGACAGCACCATGCTCTTGATCTCACTGATTTCACCTTGGCAAAGGAACTCGCAGCTTGACCTTGCACTTCGATTTCCTTGCAGAAAACAAATTCTTTTCGTGGGCGATAGTGAAGCCACGAAAAGACACTTAGCTACAACTGTGAACAAGTGAAGACATGTCTCGGTGAATGTGTGTCTCATGTGTGTCGGTTGCCTTGTATGCGGCAGTTCAAAAGTTGAAACTGTGCAAGCTGAGTGGCTCTTCAGCTCAAGGTGCTGCATTTCCATTTGCTTCCTGAGGTCCATGACGGCGAAGCGGACGAAAGTCAAAACCTGCAGGGACTTGAAGAACTCATGGGAGTGAAGTGTGCGTTTCATGAAGGTCAAGCAGAAGTCAAGCAGGAGTCACGTGTGCTAAAACGAGTACAAACCGCTCAAGAAAAGTCCAAACGACCTGCTGGGAGGCCTGCTCCCTTGCGCTATCCTCAGCTGCACTGGACTTCAAGGCTCTTACGATGAAATGTCACCAGGGACAACTTCATGCGCCAAATACTGTCGCCATGCTGCAATAAGATTGAAGAATTCCTGATAGTCGAGGACACCTGCGAGAAATTCCAGGAGGGAGAAGCAACTTCAACACCGACTGCATCCCGCTGGTAATGTTGCAGCATGTTGCAGCACCAGAAGGGGTAGCAGCTAATAGCACTGGACATGATAACTGGAATTTACTGGACACCGTCTCTTATGTTTCTTGATGCAATCTCCAACACATGGGCCGTGGACACATGGTGCCCGCCTTCCTCGCTCTCATCGAAAACTCTGAAAAGAACTTCCAGCTCGCGACGATCGATGTTGTAATCCTCACAGAGCAGGCAATGCATGCTACTGAAGATGCTACATCATGCTATATCATGCTACATCGCATGCAGAAGATGGAAAGCAAGTACTGGTTAGCAAGACATAAGACAACGGAAGTAGTGTATCGGAAGCAGGAACCTGATTTTCAGCTTAGTAAGAACTCTTTTTGAAGGTTCTGTTTTTTTAGCTTAGCAGGAACCTGGTTTTTCAGCTTCGCCATGAGATGCTGTGATATGCTGTGGTACGCTGTGGTGCTGCAGCATCCTTCATCGCATTTCGGAACTCCGTGTTTTTGTCGAAGCCTTGGAGGAGCTCGTCCTGGGCGCGGTGGCGTTGCAGCTGTGCACTGGCACACAGCAAAAACACCTCGGGATTAGCAGATCTGCAGCAGAAAAACTTATTTACAACAAATAAATATATCTATCTATCTATCGATCGATCGATCGATCGATCGATCGATCCATCCATCTCTCTATCTATCTATCGATCCATCTATCTATCTATCTATCTATCTATCTATCTATCTATCTATTACCTATTTCATCCTATTTCAAAAACCTGAACTTACTTATAACGTATATACCCCTTTCATCCTATTTCATCCTGCTTCATCCTATTTCATCCTATTTTCTCTCGCTGTTTCAAAGCAGTCTAGCAGACTTTGGCGCAGCAGTCGCATTGATTGGTGTTTTGACGCCAGGTTGCGAACGAAAGTGATCCACTTTCCTCGGAGTTCTGAGGTCTGTTAGTCCCTGCATGTCCTTTCCAATCCTGTACAAGCTCTTCATGCAGAAGCGGCTGCACATACAGCATGTCAAACATGCTGTCCAGGTCCAAAATTGTTCAAACCGAGGCACATCATCATCGAGAACTTGACAAATCTCCAGCAGTCTGTTCTTCTGCCGCTCTTTTTGCCTCATCTCTTCTACTCTTTGCCTTCTCCTGACCCCCGAGGTCTCTGCGCCCTGGACATCCCGGCAATTGATGGACTGAAACTCCGTGGAGGTTACTTCATAATCTTTCCATCTTATGATTGTATGCGTTCTCCAAATCTCAATGCATATCTATATTTGTGCAATCTACCTAGGCCTCTAGACCTGCACATGTATATAGTCCAAGGAATCAATGTCTACATGTGCCTACCAATGTCATGAATGCCAAATTTCAATGCATGTCAATGAGAGAGAGAGAGACAAAATCAATTACGAAGACGATTTTCAAATCATGCATAACTGCTAAACTTAAATTACAAAACTAAAATTAAACTACAAATGGTACATTTCGGCTGTGAATACATATGAAATCTCAATGTTCAACGCACAATAACATACTACGAACGCTAATGTGACTTATGAACAAGGAAGAATAGGAATAAGGAACGACGAAACGAAACAAAGAAAGGGGGAAGAAAAAGGGAAAACAAAAGGCAGTGGCAACATCTGGCGATACAAGGTTTTAAAAGGGATCTGAAAATGCTCGAAACTAATTGCAGGCCAGCTTGATATTCTGTGGAGGATGTTCGGGCACAAACATCTACGGGCGTTCTGTGTCCACCTGCATGAAGACCCCACTCTACAGATCTGACTTCTCTGTCAAGGGAAAGTGCTCCCAGTGCTCCCGCTCTCCCCGGTCCTTTTGGCTTCCAAGGCTTCCTCTCGGGCTTGAGCGCCGCTATCAACGATGGCAGCGACGATCAGGTTCCTAAAATGCATTGCCACTGCAGCTGCAGATCGATTCAATTTGATTCATATGGGTTAAAGATGATTTAGAATGTTCACGAGATTTCACAAGTGTTGGCAATGTTCATTACACTGAGACGGCTATTTGAGCGATTAACTTGCACTTGAGACTGAATGGGGCTTGCGAACAAGCGGCAGAACCCCGAGGGTGATGGTGCCATACATCCCGGCCTTGTGCTTGAGGGATGCCAACATGGTTTCAACCCGTTCCAGCTGAAGTGTTCGTCAGCAGGACAAATTATAAGTACAATTGCAATAGCGATTGTTCACGATGACGACGACGACGACGACGACGACAACGACGACCACAACAACAACAACAACAACAACAACAACAACAACAACAACAACAACAACAACAACAACAAGAAGTAACACGCCTCCTCAGGAGCCCTAGGATTTCAATATTGTTCCTGTGGGCTCCGAATGCTGAAACTCCACTTTGCGCTGGATTTGTCTGGCTGCATCCCAAAGTCGCAAAAAAATACTTTTTTAGCACAATTGGTTATGCCTGACAAGCACTGACATATTCCAAGAAATAACAGTTGATCCCTCCAGGCTGTATTTTTCAGATTGCCTGTCTCCCAGAGATTTTGGCTTTGCCGCAAGCCTTGCACTTATGGCTATACACACAAACGTACACATGGAGGCATACAAACACATACCTGTATACATGCATATTTGCATCAAATTACACCTCTATATTGTATGTATTAATAAGAATGTAGATGTACATAGAGAGAGAGAGAGAAAGAGATGTCTATGCCTATATGAATATAGATATATATATATATATATATTTATTTATTTATCTATTTATATGCATATCGGTGAACAAACAAAATTAATGTATATATATATATATAGATATATGTGTGTGTATTCATGCATTGATCAAAAAACAAATATACATATACAAAAAATAGTAAATTTAAATATATACAATATATATCAATAAACATGTATATATATATATACATATGTGTGTGTGTACACATGCAAAAATACACATACATATCTGTGTGTGCGGTGGCATCCGGATCCACAGTAAAAACCGAGCGGAAACCCAACTCCCACCCCAAAACCACACCCCGCCCAGCCGTTCCCCGCCAAAATGAGCAATTAATTAGCATAATTGGCATAAAAAGTCACGGCTATTGTGGACTCATTGTAGACGGCTACCAATGGGCTGTCCTAATGCGCTGCTGCTTATCCAAATGTGAACGAAAACGCATGTGTCCGGGGTACGGAGTGCATTTGCCAACAAATACAATAAACATCAATAAACTCAGATGATGAGAAGCGAGCAAAGTAACCAAAACAAACAAAAACTGACACTGACAAGGGCTAAAATGGCTACAGCTACAACAACCATGTCCAATACGAACGCGATGTAGCATGTTGTGGTACAACGATGCGAGCTCCGAACAGTATATATATTATTCCAACTAAATATCCCAACCGGTTGCCAAACGCGCACACCCTTTCAGCACTTTGACCGAAACCTGCGCTGGTATCATCATCTACGGTGGGCCTAAACTGACGACGTCCCACTGGAACCTACCTTGAGACATCGTCAGACTCTAGACTCTAGACCACATTGTCCGCACATGTCTGCACCCTCAACTTCGGGATGTAGAGCAAAGTATCTCTGCCCAAGCCCTGGAAATTGGGATGAAGAAAAAAAGCGATTGTGATGATGAGGCTATGTATGGTTATGTCATGATGATGAGGACAGTGATGATGCTCATAACGCTCATTATTCTCTCTTTGCGAACGTACTCGGATGGGGTAGCCCATCGGGAAGTGGTATCTCAAGAGTACAGTATGCAGAGTACGCGTGTGTTCCCCAATGCTCTGCTTTCTGTCCTTGGTTTGCTCTCCATCCTGATCTAATGAAGCAGGAGAAGAGAATAAGAAAGGAGACACAAACAAGGGGAACACCGGCAAGAAAACAAACGCTCGGCTAACAGCATGATTGAATTTTCACAGGCTCAACTTCTCGTGCTTCTATGCTTGTCGGTTTGGAATTTGGAACTTCCATCGATGGGATCAGCATGGATCAGCTTTGGGGTTTTTGGGGGTTGCAGACGCTTCATCACTCCCACTCCAGCAAAATTCGTTGAGCCATGATCCACAAGGCTCACCCTGCTGTGGAACACCCCAAACCCAGCAATGACTCGACCCAACAAATTTTCAACAACACATGGATCGTTTCGGATCTCCACCTTACTGCCTTGCAGGAACCGTGGATCTGCCCCAGCCCCGAAACTGATCTGGACTGATCTGGGGGCCCCAGAAAAATAGCCTGCTTGAAAAGTTTGCTCATTTTTAAGCTGGTTCTGTTCTCTCCTGGTGCGTCCAGCTTAACCAGAAGGCAGCTCAGGCATCGGCAAAAAAGAAAATAGTGATTGGCTCTCTCTTGATAATCTCCTTGGCTGCAAAGGCAGTGTGGGCTGCAATACATCCTTTGCAATCACAAAAAGGCTCGATTACTTTACGTCGAATGGCCCCCACAATCACATACCAGTCTGACAATTTTTCTGGCACATGTTCTGACATATTCTGACCTTCTTTCCAGCTTTGGCACACATACTGGTGTTCATATCTTCTGAAATTCTTACTGGCATTCTATCTGGCATCTGCCACTCGCTGTTCGGGTCCGGCACAGCCCACCGGTGTCTGCCGCTCGCTGTTCAGGTTGCGGAAGGCCCACTGGCATCTGACCCTCGCTGTTCAGGTCTGGCAAGGCCCACAGGCACCTGAAGCTCTCAGAAGGTGACGGCGAGAAGGAGAAGGAGGAGAAGAGGGAGGAGAATCTGGCAGGTGGGGAAAAAGTAATCGATATAATTACATATTTTTTCAAGGTGTGATCAATGTGACAATGATTGACAATGTGTGTATATATATATATATATTCATATCGTTCGGCGGCGTCCGGCGCCAAACAACCCAAGGAACAAAAGGCATGTGTGTGTGTGCAGGTTTACGAGTGTGAGGCAGTTCAAGGATGTATATGTGTGGATATGTGTGGGCACGCTTGCATGCATGTGTGAGGTCCTATGCCGGCTTTCCATCAAGTTTTTTCCTGGTGCTCTTGTTCAAATCATGCAGGGGCACACGGCCATGATGTACAACGAGACTGCGGACGAGGCAATACCATGTAATACCTGGCCTGGTCCGCCAAACGCATCCGCAATCTCCGATTGCAAGCGGCCAAGCAAAGAACTGCCATGACTATTGTTCCAAGATGTTCCAAGTACTGTGGTTCGGCGTTGTTTGGACATCAGAGGCATAATCAGTCATGTCCCACACAATTACGGCTCACATATACCAGTAGATGACATAGATTTTGTTGAATCAACACAGGGATGAGTTGATGACGTGCTCTATTTCAAGTCCATGCCCCTTTCTGCGGCCCAACCTCCCGAATACAAAATGTCTACCTCCACCAGTCCAACAGTGAAAAATGACATGGCAATGCATGGCAATGCAGGGCAATGCAGGGCAAGGCTCAATGGATGTTGCACCCCAACTGTCACCAAACACGACTGTCTGAGTCAGGGTGATCACCTCGGGCGAAGCTGAGCTCTTAAGGTAGAGTCATCAGAAGCATCCTACCTGATGCCACCTGATGCTACAGCGGGGCCAATTCTTGGAGAATAGGTTGCCATGCGTCCAAGCTGCTGAATACCAGACCCCACGCCAAGCTTCTCCACCCTGGAGTTCACAATTGTCCTCCACTTTCTCGGCCATGATGATCTTGTGGGTTGGGTGGATCCAGTAGACGGCAATGATTGCCCACATCAGGATCACCTGTGACCAGCAAGGGGGTACAAGGGAGGTGCCGAAGCCAACTTCCCTGTTGCAAAAGGTTTCGGTTAGGACAAGTTGCAGCCCACATCAGGATGGAGCCCCAAAACACTGCTGAGAAGGACGAAATGAAGCCCTTGACAAGGAATTGCAACTCTGGAAACATCCCCACAACTCGCACAAATCCTCAGATACCATGGACGGGGCGAGCTGCAAACAAAGGATGTGACAACGGTTCTCCATGATTGTTCCGAGGATTCCTTCTGTGGTCAAGAACTGCATCTTTGAACATCATCCAAGCCGCTGAATAGCCGCGCCAATCGAAACATTCGTAGGAATCCAATTTTTGGAGAATTTCCTGCAGTACGGTCGAATGGGGTCGAGAAAGTGAGCCGAAGTAGACAAAGCGACTGCTACATGAAGCAGGCTGTGAGGAAACTAACACTGTCTCCGCAACTACAGGCATTTCACACCACCTTGCAAAGCACCACCAGTGTGAGGTTTCTCCCCACTTGTGCACTAACACAAATGCGGACGAGCGTTCCTACGGTCAAGTCAAGGACCAGCAAAAGGACATCTGCTGAGACCTTGGCTGGAAAGAACCCGTGCTTGTGTGTGTGTGCGTCCTTTCTGTGTCTCTTTTTGTTCTCTCTTTGCTCTCTTTTCTGTGTTTTTTCTATCTTTTCTCTCTCTGTTCTCTCTTTTTTCTCGCTTCTGTCTCTCTCTCTCTCTGTCTCTTTCTCTGTCTCCTCGTCCTTTGGTGTGGGCGATAGTCGTTTATCACTGCGTTGGCTGTCAGTGAGCTGCCGACGATCAAAAAGTCAAAGAGGATAGCAGTTCTAAAGACATCCATTCGGTAGACGTAGACTCTGCATGCCATCTCGACTGTATATATGCCTCAATGCAGCCGCGGGGGTAAGTCGACCTATCTTGTTTTAGGAACTCAACATGGGACAGGAGCACATTCGCAACATCCACATGCATAACAAGAATCCCTCTTAGCTCCTCAGTTCGAGAGCATCTAAGATATGTAGGATTTAGTACGCTATGTCTTGCTTGCCACTAGGAGCCATTCCCAGAAAGGCCAACTTGAAAGCAGTTGAGCGAGATCCAGATCCAAAGGCCGCTTGAAACATATGTGCTTCGCCAAGGGCACATGTGTAGACTGTAAAAATTACCGCGTTGATTCTGTCGAGGGTTTGCTCGCTTGGTGCCCTCAGTATCTGGCCAATGTCCAGACAAATGCCAAAAGCAAAGGACATGAAAAAAGTCATCAAGATTAATCAAACATAAACCCTCTGTCATGTTTTGGCCTAAGACCCTCCTTCTCACCCTTTCCCCAAAAGTCCTGAAGGCCAAAAGCCTTGTCTGGGCACTGACCATCATGAGGCTAGCTGGGATGCAAGTGATGCCGCTAAGGATCAGCCCATCATCTCTCTTCGCTTCAAGGTCTGCATCCTCGGTGCTTCAAGCTCTCGTTGAATCATAGGCCCTATAGGCACAGATGTTTCCGTGGAACCCTTTGCTGACAAGTGGCAAGCACCAAGAAAATAACGCCTCAGTCGCGCAAAGCACAAGCTACAAAGCGAGACCCCCTGGAACAGAATTGGAAGCATATCCCCGGGCAGAAAGCGACTACCCACGCCCAACATGTGGAAAGACTTTGCAGTTGCGAGTGCGGCGAGTGGCTTGAGAGAATCATTGATGCCAGGAACCAGTCCGTTTTCGCCGAGGACAATATGCCTTGGGAATCCCAAGTGCAATGAGTAGTCACAAAGCTGCGGCTGGAACCCAGCACATGCAGTCCACACAGGCACCAAAGCCGGCAAGATGCCAAAAAGTCGTTTGCGAAGCACCGGCCATTTTGCAAATCCATGTGGGTGCTGTGTCCCACCCTCTTCATCCGAGTCCTCGTCACGACCTGCACAACTAATCCAAAGGGTTGAAATCCAATGTCCAACAAGTTCAATGGTTGGCAAATCCTGACACCTCAAGGGCCCCAAACAGTTCAACACTTCAAAGTTCTCGTAGTCCTCGTCCTCAAACTTTGGAAACCTTCCAACTCCTTCCATTCCTCCCATCTTCCCAATCCCATCAATCCCCCAGCGAGGCACCGAAAGCAGCTGCTCCAAACTTGCGACGTTTGCCACCACCGCCTCTATCTTTGCCCCTTAGATTCAGAAGCAAAATCTGCGCACACTTGCCTCAATGAAGGTTGAGACTTGATATATCTTGATATCAGATTCAATGAAAAATGCAAAGTATCTCATACCGACTCATTCCAGAGAATGAGGGGACAGGGAACAAAAAAAAAAAGCAACATGCTTTCACAGCCCAGACCCAAAACAAACGCTTTCCAGAGTTTCATGGCAGCTAAAGGCCAGGGCACAGTACCATGGCTTCCAGCTGCTTCTGGTCCAAAATGCGACAGTCAATAGCAGTGAGATGAAGTGACGCTATGATCGGTATATGGACAAGTCCTGAAACTGATGAAAAAATATGAAAAAATGATCAAGCCCAACTCTGAAATACGCCACGGCGAGTGATTGCGGCTGGTGCTTTGAGCCAAAGCCGCGGCGGAATCTCACGGCCTTCCAACTTGGCCGACCAAGTTCGACAAAAATGGTCACACTATGCTTTCAACCATCCGTTTTCGCAAAGCAAACAATGACTTTGTATGGCAAAACAAGCTGGTCCTGCCTCATTTCGCGTCTCCAGGTTCAGGTATGCCTATTGACGAAGGTGCGGAAATGCAACGATTTGAAAGCAGCAGGTGATGATGTCCCGTTCTCATCCATTCTCTCCTTGTACATGTACATTTCGGGTGTTCCTACGTCCCCTCTTTAGAACAAATACTGCAGGTTGTTCTGAAATCTCTACACCAGCAGAGCAAGTGAGACGCAATTTACTTCGAGCTGCGTTGATCAAATACTGAAATCCTTTCACCACTACCAGGGACTTTCCAGTAAAGGGGTGCCACAAGCATAGGAGTCTTCCACACTTGCATTATGAAAGCTGTCACATTCCGGGGTGCTGCACACATTTGATTACTCTTGGCTCACATTGCTGGACAGGAACTTGCTGCTACAATACGCGAAAGCTGCTATCTAGGCTCCTGCCGCAAGCTCGTTCACCCCATTCATTCTTTTCTCTCCGTCCGGTTTGTTTGTTCCCCTGCACTTAGGAACAAGTCCTCTCTAGTGCGCTCTCTCTCTCTCTCTTTTCCTCATGTTTGCTCCTTTTGCTGTTGTTGATGTTGCTGCTGTAGCTGTAGCATTAAGGTCAGGCATGGCTAGATCAAAGCTGTGCCTCTTAATGTTGAACCTATGCAGCCGATAGCCTTCAAGATTCCACTTGACCCCTCAGGCGCACCAGCGGCGCAGGATGCACGAGGCAAGGTATCTTCCTCGGTCCACAATTCTTGGAGTTCCGTGAGGATCAACAAGTTAGGTTAGCCCAAGTGGAACCTCCCAAAGCGCACATCTAGACTCTAGACACTAACATCTTGTAGTGGCCCGCTGTTTTGATTGATTGATCCCTTCCCATGCAACATGTCCCCGGGAAAGTCCAAAATGAATGGGTTCCTCCTAGTTCCTTCCCAAACGGAATATGTTTCGTTAGGTTTCCAGGAACCTGGAATGGTTGGTTGAAATCTCTCTCTATTCGCATGGCATCCCCGACCACCAAGCATGGATGGTTCAGCCTCTGGTTTCTGGAAGTTTCTGCACCATTGTCAGAGCAAGATCGACGTGAAATATACAGCACCCATCCCATCCCCATTAAACCAATAAAAACCGCACGGAAACTGCCGTTCCTGACTGATTCAGCATGGCTGGGCTCCATCTTTGGGACATGGATGGACATGGAATGCATTGAATGAATGACCTTTTGCAAGATGCAATATCTCCAGCCTGCAAGTTGTTGCACAAGGGGCCACCAAGCAGGTTCGAACAGTTCGGAAAGAGCCCAGGTGGTACGCTGCAAGGCACCACAGACCTCCAGGCTGTGCTTACAGGTCAGCATTTGCCTCCTGAGCAGGACCAGAGAGCCCACAAAGACTTTTTCCCGCAAGGGTCCCGGCAAGGGTCACAAAGCCAAGGGATGCCAAGAGTCTTCTCCATTCGACTGAAACTGCCAGCAACCCAGAGGCGGCCTGCTACAAGAGTGACGTTAGGCCACCAAATGGATGAGAATGAGAGTAGTGAGAAAAAATGTGACAAGGTGAAGGAGGACATGATTAGATTGGACCATCAGAATCTATGAGATGCAATGCTTTCCGATCAAGTGTTGCGTAATAGTGGGAGTTCTGAGTTTGATATGCTATGGCTGTAGCCCGACAAGCCACGAAAAAGAAAAACTATTGATCCCAAATATCATCTAACAATCTTCTAATCTGTCGAGTCGGGCCTGTTCACTTTGGCACAGCCAGCAATGATTAGCAATATTGGTCGGACTGAAATTCAGTGATGTATCAGGAATCCTGAGATCTCCTGAGTATCCGCAATCAACAAGAAAAGTCGCACTTGAATAACCTGCTTTCTGGCGTTGGTCAGCCCCTGATCATCTTGCTGCAGGACGTGTTAGATTGTATCTGTTCATACATGGACATTTTGACATATAATAACATATACATTTACACCCACCTTTATGTATATCAGGATCAATGGTATTGGCATCAAACATATCGGAATTCAGAGCGCAAGCTGCAGGTCTGCATTGTACCCCGCACTCGTTTGTTCCACACACTGCATCAATTGCACTACTGCCAGCCTTCCACATGTCAGCCTTGCCGGTGAGCGTCTGGTTCGTCATACGAGAGGCCTGCCAAGGCAAAGGCACGCCATTTGGCCGTGCCTGCACGTTGCCAAAATGCTATTGTCTTGCGCTTGCTCAAACATAAGTTGATATAACTATATATAACTCGTATCTGGCCAAGCCGTTGCTTCATGGAAAGTATCGATGAAGCAATGGGCCACCGCTTCAGACACCCAAACGTGAAGCCTGGGAGGCGTTGCCACCGGAGAGGCCTTCGCGTGTGCACTTCGGCCATGCTCAGCCCCACCGATGGGCCTCCACCACTTCCGCTTCTCCGTGGTCCAGAAGGTGTTGGTTCTGATTGCAAGGAAGAAGAGTTGCAGCCAGGCCTGTGACTTTACCAGGCACTTCTACAAGCGTTGCAGCCCTTGAGAAGATTCATCGCAGATGGAATTTTTGAGCGACTGGGCGGTTGATGTCCAATTGGGTCGTCTAGTAGACTGTGACCATATGGAATGCTCTTGATCCAAGTTGGCTCCAGGTCAAGCCAGCAGACCCGGCATGGATCTCACCTTTCAGTACTGTCTTCCATTTCTGTCCGATCTTCGTCTTTGATATCTTTGGTTGACCAACACCTGGAAGTCCTGCACAAGTGGATTTTCACAACTCGAACTTTTCACATCAGTGCGATGCCAAAAGCTTGGAGAGGGGGAGCTGGTTTTGAAATTGAGGAACTCCATTGCTTCATCGACGCCATCAGAAAAGCCTTGCCACTTCTGATCCATTTATGTCCGGTTCTACTCCGCCGTTACAAACACACTTTTAAAACACGGCATGTGATGTTGCCACTTGAAGTACTTGAAGCACCTTTGAGTGATCCCAGGCATCTCCTTCGTTCTACCCACTGCTTCTTACTTTTCTTTGTTTGCATAGAGCCGGATCTAGCTGCAGGGAGCATGGCAAGCTTACCACATGCAGAACATGGAACAGTCCACTTTGAAGTGCCGAAGAGTCTCCAGATAGGCAAACGCAAGGATGCACATGATGTGCCATGATGTCATGTTGGA
>VSDK01019766.1:19993-132493 GCA_009767595.1 Symbiodinium kawagutii | reverse complement strand
GAATCGAGCAGGAGGTACTGAACGAGCACAGATCCTTGCTGGCCAATTCTGTGTGCTCGGCCCTGGGCAGCAAGACACAGCGTATGGCACAGTACAATACATCCTTACAGTGACAGCATATATAGTGAGAAACGTGAAAAGGCTACACTCACGGCGTTGTGCTTTCCCATCTGAACAAAGGAAAAACAAAACTCAAAAAATTCAACGTTTCGGCCTCGCACTGATCAATGGTCCCAGGAGTCCAGACCAGCTCCGCAAAAATGATGGCTTCCGCACTGGTCAGGGTCTGGCCCTCTGCCAAGGCAGTAATGGACAGCAAAGCACAGTGGCATTCGAGGTCCTGCCGAGTCGGAGCTGCTTTACCATGCTTTAGCTGCCTTGCGGCAAGCAGCCGTGTATGGAGGCTTTGAAACTTGTGATTGACCAAAGGAGTTGAGCCGGCTCATAAAAACGAAGTAATTAGCCAGGATGGGCAACAAGATCTTAAGGTTCCACAAAAATTCCTGAGAAGGTGCTGGCATGTGCTGGCATATTAGCGCCCTGGTCCCACAGTGTCCTCCTGGAACCTCTTAACGAGGTCACCCCTTTCCCGTTGGTCTGTGGAGCCGTCGATTCTGATGTATCCTCCACCTCCAACCCTGCGCCAAAACACAAAAGTCAATCAGCGCAAATTGCCATTAGACAAAGGTAGAGGGTCGGGCATGGGATTGTTAAGCACACAGCAGTGTGGAAGTGGCAAGGTTGCCATACGTGCCAACAGATATATATATATATATATGTGTGTGTGTACACACACACACTAGTTGTCTCTTGTTGCCTTGTTGCATTTGCTCAGGACCCTGTCTCTCTGAACCGCCTCTCTTTCACCACAGACTCCACAAAGTCCAACATCTCCTTGCAGTTTTGCAAAAAATACTGCGCATGCAATCAACGGAACTTCCAGGGTCTGTCGCACTGATGGCACTAAGGACCATCAAACATCGCGTGAACATGCAGGGTTTGGGAGCGAATATCACATCAATTCACGTGATCTTCCCGCTTGCTGCTTGAGGCAATGGAACTGATGAAAAAAAACAGCCCCGTTGAGGTCCCTGTGATGCGCAAAGAGGAGGAACTTGCCGATGCCGCCGTTGATGACGTCAGTGACGTATTCCCCGACACATCTGAGCATCATTGACGATGAATTGATGGTTATTCTGCTTAATTCATGGTTGATGATGGTTTGTCATGTTTGTCATGTTCTCAGTATTTCTCAGTCATACTTAATCTCAACAATCTCCCTACAAGTAGACCTACCTATGTTGTTCTGCGCCTCTTTTTGATCTGCATCACAGCATTTGAGGCTGTTCGGTACTCTGCCCACCACTGCATGTCTTCCGAGCGATTGGGCTGGAACAGCTTCCCCTGGCAGAGTGAGGGGTTCAAAGGCATTCGTCTTGGCCAACTCTTGAAAAGTGCTGGAGAGGATTGAAATGGATTGAATAGGTGCTTGGAATTAGCTTGCAATTTGAGATATTTGATTCCACATGATTCCGCTGAGATGGCATGCCGTGAATGGACAGCAAGCTGGGTGCAAGCTTTTCAGAGCCGCCACTGCCTCGATCTCTTTCAATTTGGGCATGCTCCCTCCTGTCGCCGCAAGCGTGATAGTCTGACGCGTTTTGGGTGGCAGCCTCAACGGTTGCAGGCAGACGCTAGACAAAGATGACACACTTCTGCTTCTTGCAATTTAATCTCCAAAAACTACATTGGAATATCCCAAAAAAAATGGACTTGTTATGTATGAAAAACCGAATGTTGAGATCCAAGGATCTGTTTTAAAACATCTTCTTTCTTCCGACGGATGCCAATCGTCTTGAAGAGGTATAAGTGGAGCTCCTGCTAGACATGACTTAAAACCAAAAAATGCAAAATTTTCAGATAATTTTAGTACATCCTCAGACTCCGATTCTTCTCTGTGTCGCTCCTGCTCCCTGCGTGGATCTACATACTTCCTCACGTGCAGGTGATGAGCCCACTGCAATTGCAGAAAAAACGATTCCCTGGAACTATCGAGAAGAAGCATGGGTTCGAGATGCTTCAAATGGTTTGCTTGCCAGGCTTCGTCTTTCCGAAGTCCATGCTTACAGCGCCAAAATATCTTTTGGCGAATTCGCTTTGATCTTGGATGTTGGAATCCAACAACCGCAGCAGGGGGTAGAGTTCCTTGAGAGCGCCACTCGACCGCAGAAACATCCAAAAAATACATCGATGAGCAGCAGATTTAAAGCATATTTCGACGCAGCAGTTGGGCATGGGCAAGGATCCATGGCCGTATTTAGGACCGGCGTTCCGGAAACCAGAATGATGCGCTCTGCCGATGCAGCAGTGTTGATCAACGCCTGGGACCTGACGAGGCCCAAGATCAGCCAAGTTCTTTGATGCACGGGTCGTGAGATCTTCTTTAGAAGGTGGGAGCTCGGTGCACATCACTCGAGGGTGCCGATTCAAGGCCATACACAGGGCAAGCAGCTAGAGCTGAAAGAAGTGTGGAGGAGCTGAGGTTGCGGCCGTTGGGCATCAGGATTCTTGATGTAATGACCTTGGAGACACAGGCGGAAAAGATGTCGAGTCAGAATTAAGCAGGCATCAAATGGCAGCAACGGCAAGAGCTTAATCATAGCTTTAGCCAGGAGGGGGACGTCTGCACCCAGAGCCGAATCTCTTGTGCACCGACACTTCTGGAAACCATCGCACACTTGAGAGACACAGAAAACACTCTTGGGAGAGGCGACTTGGAAGGCACTTCCACCCGTACTAGGAGACCTTGTTACCGAGGCCCAACCCTTGACCACCAAGACAAACAAAAACCATACCTTAACTAGGTTAAAAAATGGAAAACAACCATTGGAGCGGCAATGCTTAGATAAACCAATGCAATGGAAAATGCATAATCAATCTTGACACCACCGAGTGGCATTCATCCGCGATCACCAGCTTGTAATTTGCCCCATGAAAGGTCTGTAAATGCTGACACTTCCCCAGCAGGGCGTACGACACAACCACTATCCTAGCTGTGCTCTTCACAGGAGTGGCCCCACTGAAGATGATCTGCACATCTTCAGGATTCACAGTCGTCCACCTCTGAATTTGATCTTCCCACACGTTCCGCAGAGAGGAAGGGCAAACTATCAGCATTGGGAAGCTATCTCTGTACTGCCACGCTATGCCCAAAGCTTGGACAGTTTTACCGAGCCCCATGTCGTCAGCAAGCAGTACCTGAGAAGATGAGTCGTTCATGCATTGGTCAACTTCATCAATCCCAAATAATCAAATCATGATAAAAATATCGTTCATGCATGCACGGTATCACACAGCGTCAGTGCAGCTTCGACTACCATTTAGGCGCACATCTCAAATCGAACCAACATCGCGTTACTAAAGTAAACCGAAGGCAAAGAGTTGAATAAATGCGAATGCAAAACAATTTGATAAGAAAGCCAGTGGGAAATCCAAAGCCACAAGAATTACTTGACTCATCCTACTTCCTCTCACCAGAATGGCATGAAAGCAGTCTCCACCCTAATGACTTGAAGCACATCGACACAAACAGTGCGTGATTTGGACCAGACAGACACGGGCGCTCGAAAACAAGCGCTGCAAAAGTGCAGAGCAGGCCACTGCCTTGGCACATGCAGAGGGGGATGTGGAGGTATGACCCACGTAGACCCGACAGGGGGGAAATTTGGAGAAACAAATCGCAGCCAGAATAGCAACTGCATGCCCATTGTGGCTCAGGGTTCGCGACCTCCAAGCAAGAGATGGTCACAAACACCACAAGAAAAGCACAAGAACCACGAACACAACAGCAACAAGAAACAGAAGAAGAAGAACAACAAGAACAAGAACAAAAACAAGAACAACAACAACAACAACAACAACAACAACAACAACATGATGGTGACAGCCACAACTACAACGACAATAGCAAGAACGACACGAAGGACAAGAGCGACTAAGACGGTGATGAACAACAATGCAAAAAACAAACAAACAAAGAAACGAAGAGGATGGCAAGAACAATGACCAGTACCAAAGACTACACACAACACCCGACAAACAGAATCCGATCTGGTATCTGCTAAGTGTGTCCTTTCCTTTTTCCGGAGCAAAAAAAATTGAAATCGCAATCGCCTTGACCAGCTTCAGGTGCTTTAGCTGCCCAGGCACTTTGCCATCCCGACTAATCCCAAAGCGGATGCCCTCTCTCTGATAAGGCATGAGCATGTGGGAATTCGGTTGGGAGAAGAAATCCGGGTCATCGGTAGCCGCTGCTCTCTCCTGCTTTGGCTCTGTAAGGCATTTTTGAAGCCATGCTGGAAGCTCCAGTTTTTCGTCAGGCACACCTATACCTTGAGGAAAACAAGCCGCAAATTTCGAAAACTCACATGCGTTTCCTCCAGCCAACAACAATGAACATCTGTATAGGCTACATTTAGATGCAGCAAAACTGAACCTTTCAAAACCAGAAACTGCCAACTGAGATCAACTGAGGCAAGCTACCTCTGGCCCACTGCACATAATCCGGAGCCAGTGCTTGTGGCATCTTATATGCTGTGGGCCTTTGCTACTCCGGGAGACATCGCCGGAGAATTGAGAGGATCCGCGACCCACAATTTACAATGCGTGCACATGTGCGCAATTTAAAGCATTGAAATAGCTACTGCATACAGAATCAGAAGCATATGTGCAAATGATTATCAATGTATATGCGGCTATATGAAATTGGCCGATGAAGCCAATGTTAAGGGCACAAAGTACTTATTGGACACTCTGCGAAATCTTTCAGAAGTCTTATTGATCTTTCAGCACTTTTGTAAGACCCTTTGGTAAGACCCTGGGCTCTTGGGAGGCTATCTTGGGAGATTGGAGACGCTCTTGTAGGGAGAAAACCTTGTGGGACCCTCACAGAAGACACTTTGGAAGGCGCGTGGGGAAGACACTCTCGCAATCTCTCGCAAGGCTTTTTTGAAAACACTTGTGTAGGACGCTCGCAGGCCAGACTCTTGCTGGACCCTCTTGGACACTTCTGGGAGACATCGCTTTCCAGGAGCGCAACACTGCGCAAAGTGTAGAGTAGGGCACTCGTCACTCAGAAAACAGAAACTCCAAGAGGTCGACAGGGTTGGGAAACCGGACCGGTTCGGAGAACTTGCTCCAATGGCATGGCGACATTCCAACTCTGTGGCCGGTTGCAAACCGTTGCAAACGACTCAGAACAAGACAGACAGGTGCGACCGGGTGCGAATGCTATCGCACATTTGGACGACAAGCCTCTCACCCCACGGACTCCCAAGCTAAAAGATGTGACAAGGGAATCCTTCAGGAGGCGCTCGAACAAAAAGAGGCAGGCATGTCAAGGAATGACGTCCCCCAAAATTGGTGGCTCCAATACTAAACCGATCATTGTTGGCAATTCTTGGATTCTTGGGATTGTTGGGGCTGCACTTTGTTTTTGACAACCCTGAGTGGTCGCGACAACAATTGCTGGACCATCAAACGAGAAGCTGGCGCCCATCATCCGCGTCATCCCATGCAGTGATTCGCATATCTGGGAACTTGCGACGTATTACCGCTGCGAACGGCCTGTCTCAGAAAATGATGAGCAGAAAAAAACAGAGAAAAGTCCGAATGCTGCAAAATAGGGAAGGTACTGGAAGGTATTTACGGTAGAAACAGCTGTGCAACTGCAAGAGCAAACTTTCACAGCAATTCAATGCAATTCATACCTACTGTCAACATGATCAAGTCCAAGTCGCAAAAGTGCGTTAACACCATGTGGAAATTGCTGTTCAAGCGCGAATTCAACTTGAGAGAAGGGGTGGACGAAAGGTAGGCATGCCAGGGAAATGATTGTCCCATGAATCATGGTACTGAAATGTGGTGTGGACGGTGGCAAGGACCCATGAGTGGGCAAATGCAATGTGGATGCCCAATGCGGTGCGAGAACCACCATGTAAAGCTCGTTTGGGATCTGCTGAGCTTGGACCGGCCAAAGGGAATTGAATACGTGGAATCGACCCAAGAACACCCTACTCTCAGGCACAACATGGAACTTAGGTAGCTCAGTGACCTTTTGTGATCAAAATTGCGAAAATAAAGGTTCCACTCACGGCACAGCTCGAAGCCATCATCATCAATGTCCTTTCGGGGCATGTCCACAAACAGCCAAAAGAATGATGAATGGAATAGAGGACAGCAGAATGCTGCAAGCGCTGTCAACACCATGACGAGTCCGGCTTTGTGTTCTTTTTTCTACCCATGTGGTGCCAGTGGCGGGGCACAATTGTGTTCAACTGCAAACGCAAAAGAGTCACCAAACAATTCTGTCAAAAGGGGACACCCAAACATCGTCGAGAGACCGGTCAGGTCTGCCCTTGCTGAACACTCCCTGCACACTCTTGCTGAGCAAAGCGTTCTCTGTCTCAAAGTCCCATGACAACTCTGCAAGATTGGGAATCTTTCCGGGACATGTATGTTCCGTAGTGAGAACATTGCTTAGGAAGGCGCAAACATGAGGATTTGTAGGGGAAACCTTGGAACCTTCCTTGAAAGCGAGCTACCCTAATTTGAAATGTTTGAAACCTGGGATGCCTATTGGGGATCTTGCTTGAAAAGTGGCCCTCTTATCATCCTGGAAGCATGCCAACCTGAGAACATCTTGCTTTCGAACCTGAAAATCCTTCAGCAACACCTGAGAAACTTCACCTTGGTAAAAAAGTTTGCCTGGGAACAAGCATCTGGTTAAAATGCTGAAGAAGCTCAGAATCATGATCGCAACCTGGGAATGCCTCGAACCGGGCCGAGGAAAATCGCTTCAAAAAACTGGCAGGCCTGCAACATGGGAGAAATGAAGCTTGTAATTATTGTGCAATGTAGGTAATCTTGTGTTACTCCATGTCCGTGCCAATTTCTTTGATTGTTATGGCAAAAGCACCAAGCTAAAATACATTTGGAGGAAAAAAAATGTATCTACTAGAGATGTTTGTTTGCATACGAATACCTAGCATACATAGATCCGCATCCAGCTTCCGCGTCATGCGTCTAGATGCGCAACACTGCCCCAAATCTTCCCCCATCTTTCCTCACAAGCATCCACAGCGCCTAGCCGCACAACGAGGCAAAGGAGGAGAGTGTGGTAATTGTAGCAGTATCAAGTCATTCGCCAGTTCCAAAGATGCTGACTTCGCAGCGTTGAGGATCCACTGCTTCTTCTGATCGACATCGGCAACGGCAGGAACTCTAGGCATGGCAAACGAGAGGCGCTTGCGATATTTCTAAGCTGTAAAATTGAAAAATATGTAAAATGCTGTGCTTGGATGTTCGAGAAACCATGCTTGCGTCTTGTCTATGACAGGTTTCCAAGCTGCCAATGCCATGTTCGGGACTTCCTAGGCTGCAGAAATCTTTTTGGTGAATCTTAACTATTACTGCCATTGCTTTCCGTTGGGGTGTTCTTATGATTGTCTGCATTGGAACCGTCAGGCAAAGGACAGCAATGCACCAACTGGTGACGTGTGACATGCCTTCAGTTGGACCGAGCTTTCAAATTCACATCACTCAAGCCATCCAAAGAAGCTCCTAAGGCTAAGGGTTGATGCAGGTGATTATATGATTATATACTCCCGATGATCTATTGCCAAGAGGGTGCAGCACCATAAAACCCGATTCCCAGCACCTGGAAATACCTGGAACATGCTTGAATTTGCGCCAGCGCACATCTTTTCTCTAAAGTGAATGGTGGAGGAAAGCCTTGGGCCTTCACTAAGCTATGTGTTGGGTGCAGCACAGCAAAACCTGCCGTTGAAAGTGCACCTCTGCGATTCTCCAGATGCACTCAGCGCATCTAGGTGCGAACAGCGCTACACAGCAACCTGCGACCGACTCTGGATACCCGACTGAGGGAACCTGGAGATGCAGATACCAAGTTTTTTCACTTCTCAAAATGGGGGTCCCCCAAATCATCCAATATCAACCATTTGTAGTGGTAAACCAACCTTTTCTGGGGTTCCCAATTTTGAGGGCTCGGTCGCAGGGTACTTTGGCTGATCCCCAAGAGGAAAATCATATGCCAGGCGAGTCAGCCGAGAGCGCGCTCGCTCATGCCAAGCCACAGGTTCGGCGATGGAAGAATACGATACATGTAACACATGTAAAGATGTGTATGTATACTTATTTTTCCATTTGCTTATTTATTCACTAGTTATCTATTTATTTAATTTTATTTACTTATATATTTATTTGTTTATTCATTTATTTATTTATTTATCTATCTATTTTTTCATTTATATATTCATTTGTTTATTCGTTAATTTGTTTATTTATCTCTGTATCTATTTTTCTATTAGTTTATTGATTTATTTTTCTATTTATCTATTCATTTGTTTACTCATTGATTCATTTATTCATTTACTTATTTGTGTGTAGTTTATCTATGTTTGTCTTATTGTGTGTGCTTACGGTAAGTAAGTAGATAAATTGCCAATCATTCACTCAGTATTTCTATATGTGCGTTTCACAAAAGCGTTTTAAAACACTCCTTCCACGTCCATGCTAACATGATTCCATGCTATTCCTTCGTTGCATTGACTTCATCTATTCATCCATTAATTTGCTCGTTCATGCCTTCTTTGAACCAGGCATTCATTCATTCATTCATTCACTCACTCACTCACTCACTCATTCATTCATGTGCGTCCAAGTTTTTCCAGACCTTCTTCCAGAATTAGAATCTTCCAGACTTCTGATTGAAAAACCTTATGCGTATGCATGCTGCCTTTGAAGAAATGAAACCATTCGCGGAACCGAGGCAAGCTCCAGCCTCGGCACTGTACAAGGCACTTCACTGCCCGGGGGCGTGGAGCTGAGAAAGCACAAATCGACGCCGACAGACTCTGCTCTGCAGAGTCTCAGTGTGTCATGGTACAACGTTTGGCCAAGACTGAAACTAGAAATTTGCCAAGGCTTATTCTTGCCTATCTCCAAGAAAGGAGTCCTCCTGTAACAGAAAAAACCAAAGCTCGACCTGCACCGCTCTATGTGTGTTTCATTTTTTTTGCACACCCAATTCATGTTCTCATCTGTGGTCATCCTGTCCACAAAAAAAACTGCCTCCCAACCTTTGCCCATGCAGCAATCTGCACGACTCTGAAGGATGGGAGGTTCTAAACAAGGTTCGCATCAGCACGTTGACAATGCCAACAGGAAACTCCTCTAATCAGCAACCTCTTCTTCCTTGAATGCTGACACAACTGCTTCCTCCCGACCACTTGAACCACCAAGCACGCCGTAGCCTGCAGAGCGTTACAATGACAAGATCAAGACTTTGCAAGTCAAGCACATCAGATCAGCCGCATTGGTCGATGTACCACAATTTCTCCCACTCTGACCCGGGCGTCGGGCGTCGCTGTCAAGAACACACTGGTTTACAAACATATGGTTCCCAAATGTTCCCAGAACCCGAGTTCCCGCAGGTCCTTGCAACCATGATTCCCAGAATCTATTGGATGAGGCCCCAAAGCAGTCCGCTGTTGGGGAGTAAGGCAAGAGGTACCATGAGACTTGCAACCTGAAAAACTGGCTGCAACCCTCATTACCGGACCCGCAAAGGCTTAGACATCCTGGTTGTCCGAACCGTGTTCCGACAACCCTGGCGGACCAGGAACCTTGATTCCCAGAACCCTGGCAAGCGCAGACCCCATGAGCATTCCGCTTCAGGAAATGTTCAGCAGCCACTGCATAGATCCCACGAAGTTGCTGCGTTGCAGGCAAGTCACGCAATCCACGGCCAAGACGACTAAGCCAATTTCGTCTTGGCGTTGCAGGCGAGCGCTCCGCAAATGCCGTGAGGCCTGTCACGAACACGAACGTTGCTTTTGATCTGACTTGTTATCTTTGTAATCCTCTTGTTATCTTTTGTGTCAAACTTTAGATCTCATTTGTTATCTTTGTCATCCCTTTGATCTTAGACACAAAACCCCTTGCTGGTGATGCCAAGTGCTAGTCAAGCAGAACATAAAAAGCAAAACCTCATCCTGAAAAATGATGGAAAGTTACATATCATATAAGTATATAGTCAAGTTCGTATTGCACGACTGGCCATGTTGACACCAGGCCTTCAGAACGCATGCGCGGAGTGGTGGGGGAAACAGGTGTATCTTCCAGCATCACCTCTTCCAAGTCGCTTCCTGACGCAGTTGTCGAATCTCTTTGGTCTTTGGCGGCGGCAATAGGAACCATAGTGACAACAGCGACCAAGACCACCACCGAAAGAACTGTGGATACAGTTACAAAGAAGCCGTATGCATCTATCTATCTATCTATCTATCTATCTATCTATCTATCTATCTATCTACATGTGTGTGTGTGTATGTTACATCGCCATCATAATGAAGCTGTGGTGGCAGGTTTGCTGCCGTAAGCAAGGAGGAAAAGTCAGATTGAAATATCGAAATGGATGATCTGCATTCAGTCTTGGAACTCACGTTCCTGAAGACGTACTAGTGTATACGAGTGTTGCCAAGACGGTCAGACATTCAAATATTCAAACGAGCATGCACGGGGTGTGCAGCGCAGGAACCTTCAGTTGCCAGATGATGCAACGAAATCGGAGCAACAGGCGGCGTTGGTACCTGCTCTTCACTTATGACCTGATCGGTGCTAAAACGTGTGACCCAAAGCAGCAAGTCACAGCCAGCCATGGTGAAATATATAGGCACACAGCGAGGGCGTTTTGCAATGCAAATCAGACTAGAAACACAGGATCTTTTTCCTCTTCCAAATTCTTAAAATGCATATGCACGTGCCTTGCGAACTCGATCGTAACCTGCTTCAGGCACAGCTTCGTAAGCCTTGGCTGTCTGGCTGAGCCCCTTTAAACCCAGAATCTTCCAAGCACAACGATGCATAGGTAGGTAAGTAGATATGCAAAGGCTCATGAATCTATGTGTTTGTGTGTGTGTGCGCATGTGCGTTCCCATGCATGTTTCCATGCATGTGCATTTGTTTGTTTCTATGGTTTGCTTGATCACTGGCATGTTTATCTATGAGTTGAATGATTAGGTATGTTCTCTGATTATAGATGCACGTGTAAATTTACATATGTATGTATGCATGTATGGGTCTATGTCTGGACGGGTATATGCGTGCCATGTGGACATGCATCTGCATGTACAGGTGGTTGTGCGCCGGGAGGACGGACGAAATAGATAAGCATAAAATATAGGAAAAAGATCTAAAATGTACAACGATGTAAAAAATGTAACAGAAAACATGTTGCAAGGGTGTAAAACATGGTAAAGGATCTAAAAAGATATCAAAAAATGTAATAAAATTGTAAAAGATGTAAAGAAAAATTCAAACGATGTTAAACGTTAAAAGATGCCAAAAAAAAGTCAAAAGGTGTAAAAGGATGTAAAGAGATGGCAAATGATAGCTTAAAGGAATTTGAAGAAAAAACAAAGCAAAATGTATCAAATTGCATGTTCAAACATGCTTGCAGCAAGCATTCCATGTGCTTGCACTGGTCTTTGAGGCAAGGGCTCCAGAGCATTCGCTCATTGACCAGGTTGGGCACGGCTTCTCTGGATCGTGCTCGGCCTCAAATCCACCTGCAGCCACTTTTGGCCCTTTAACAGGAAGCACCAGCGAAACCATCAAATCTAACCTCTAAAAGAATGCTAAAACACAAAAACCGCCACTCTTCGCCTATTTTTATTTGCAGTCCATGCTACTCTAGTGCTTCAATGCAGTTGCAATACCCTTCAATGCCCTTAACAAGGCACAATCCGCAACTGTTTGCCCACCCTGCTGAGCCTGGATCAAGATATGGTGCAGCCTGACGCTTAGGAAAGCTGTGACTTTTGTCCCCAAAGTTCAGATCAAGAAAACCAAAAAGATCAAGAAAATCCAAAAGAGCAAGAGAAAGAAAAGAAAGGAAGAAAGAAAGAAAACAAAGAAAGGAAAAGAAAAGAAAAAAAGGAAAAGAAAAGCAAGGAAAAGAAAGGAAAAGAAAAGAAAAGAACGAAAGCAAGAAAGAAAGGAAAGAAAAGAAAGAAAAAGGAAAAGAGAGAGAGAGAGAGAGGCAGAGGTCGTACAATTTCCTCGAAAGCTGGGTTGCTGGCCTCTATGGTTAAGCCCAAATCCTCTAAGCGCAGCCGCTGCTCCCTCAATCAACGGAATGTCGTTTTGATGAGGGCAAAGCAGAAATGAAAGCATCTTGTTTTCAGGAAATCTGTTTGATTCGTTCATTGTTTATAGTCTATAAGTTTTTCTTTTTTGCTTGAAATGTTTCTAAAATCTTAATTGAAAAGCCTGAACTGCCGCGTTTTATTGCAATAGTACTGAGCTTGGACAAGCATTCAGGGCCTCAGGTCGGCACGGATCCTTCTGCAAGAGCCCAAAAATGATTTCAACGATGTCTGGTGGGGTTTCGGGAGGCAAAGCGGGCGGCTGATGCTCCACAATCTGCCACACCAAAGCAAGCCTGAGGTGAAGAACGATTCAACGATATCAACGATTCAAAAGAGACTCAAAAAGATTCAAGTATGATCAACTGTTGGTTCAACTAATGGTTTCAACTGGTTTCAACTGTTTTCAACTGCTTTGTTGTGGAGTTTTGGCTTCGAGGCTTGCTGTCTCAACTGGGGACGCAACTGGTTTGAGGCATCAAATGGTCGCTGGAGCGACGCCAGCTCGTACAAACCTGAGATCTTCAAAGCCCTGGTCTGGCTTGAAGAAGTACCGCGGAACAGTTCAAGAGGTTGAATCGATATGAGATGATGTGAGGATATACAAGTCTTAAGTGCAAGTGCTGCTACCAATCATCCATGTTAGAGATCAAATGAAAAGGCCAAGCGACAAATACCGAATGCCCATGCATCTGCTGGTGGACCATATGGCTTTCCGGACACCAACTCAGGAGGATGGTATGCTGGAGTGCCTAGCACGGTTCCTGACAAGGGAGGCAAGGGAGGCGTCCAATGAGCTTAGCAGCCATCACAAGCAGCTCAGTAGCAGTCCTGCATATCCGGAGGCTTCCAGGATTTTGGAAACGCCAAAGTCTGCCAACTTCACTTGTTGCATGTGACAATCTACCAGCAAGTTCGGCGGCTTCACCTAGTCGCTGGCAAAACTGTGCAAGTGTGGATTGCTCGAGGGTGGGCCATGTACTGGTCTCCCATGTGCCATGAATCTCTCAAGTGGGCTTGCCACAAATAGTATTCCGATGTATTCAATGATCAGCTCATCTGCAAAAGGCCGAGCTGCATCTCGATGCAGAACTCCTTGACAATGTATGTAATGAAGTGCGCTGCCAATCATGGAGAGAACTCGCCTGAGTATCACCAGAAGATGGACGAAGAACGACCAAGCGTGTTCGACCCTCAGCTGAAGCCAAGCAGCTGCTGAAATGATCCGCTGAATGGGAGCTGGTTGTGGAGTCGCCGCATTTTGATGTTGTTGCCAAGGTCACCTGGGGAGCGAAGGCAATCATTGGGCGGGGCCAGAAAGGGAGATGAGATGAGAAAGAGGAACAGAACCTCTCAACTAAGGAACCAATGACCGTTTGGCACCAAACTGCCATCACCCGGTGAAATGGATCAAGTACATAACAGCATACCAGTATACGGTATATATGTGAAAAGGGAAAGTGGTTGAACTCGCTGACAGGGGAAAAAAGAATGCTTTGTGCTTGTGGCCAGCATTTACTTGAGCCATCCTGAACCTTTGAGAAACCTCAGGCCGCGACCACCATCCATAAACTCCAGAGCTAGCCACACACACCTTCTGGAGGGGTCAAACCTTGGAAAGCAGCATGCAACCCGCAAGAAACGAGACAATAACCTGAAAAATGTCTCCAGATTCCAGATTTCAGATTTCTTTAATTTTCTTCCCATCACCAAAAAGATGTGAAGAACGGCGGCGCGACGTATCTACTTCGTTCATTACCTGCTAGCCTCGACTAGCCTCAGATGAAGCCGCCTGTGCAGCCAAGCTACTGTACATCATGGCAGGTAACAATGTGGGGGTGCCGAAGTCGCTGCAAAAGCTGCGCCTTGCAAGGAGCAAGTCCATGGACTCACAAAAATCACTGCGCCACAAGGTGGTCAGCATGAGCTTCTGTCGATTTCATACCTCCTTGGAGGCTGTCGCTGAAACGGCGGACTCCGTAAATTCAGGGAATTTAGGGAGTACTCCATTCACATCTGGATGTTTCCTAAGGCACTACTCCAAAATCACGCTTTGACTCCCTCTCAGAGCCTCTGCTAAAGTTGTGGCAGCAGCATATGCTGCATCTCTGTCATCCAGGTGGTCACATGGCACGAGTTTTAGGGCTAACCTGAAGCACGCCGCTGTCACCATGAGTTTTGGTGCTCTCCTGAATATGGGCTAGCGCCTAGCCTCCGGTCTTTGGCTTGCAAACCTATAAGTCTATGGCCTAGATTCTAGACGCTTTCGAGCTGTCAGTCATCAAAAATGTGATGGAGCAATCATAGTCAGTTGTCCTACTCTCCAAGACACACAAAAGACATGTGAGGCATCTGCAAATTGCCGGACAAACGGAAAAGGAAATCATATTGCATAATTCAATACGTTCTACGTTATGAAACTATCTGGTGCCATGGCACATGACGCCCAATTGCTTGCAAGTGAAATCTCCCAAGGTGTGGGGAGTCCGCAACTTGAAAGCTTTTTGCAGCCATGATGCTCTCGCCATTGCGAGTCCCTTACTAAGAGCCTTCAGCTGAGCGAGACTGATTGATTCATGGTTTCAACTACGCAAAATAAATCCGCCCCCACAAAGGTGCCAAGCCCCAGTGCTTCACGCAGTGCTCAATGTCGTTTCAACATTACACCTAACTACTGTCCGCAGCCCCCTGACATGGATCAATGGGTAGAGCACGTTCCCAACATGCTCGATCGTGACTTCGCTGGGCCCGCCCCAACATTGGGTCATGCAAAATATGGACCAAGAAAACATGTTTCCCCAGATTGCCCTTTCTTGCCTGGGCTCTTTTGGTTGCGCCAAATGTCTATATCGAGATGGGGCAGTTCCAGATATCAATGTACATATGGCTCGCTGTAATCCAACTTGTGGCAATGATGATGCTGAGAAACTCAATGGTTGCAAAAGATGCGGCCCCCCCTCGCCGCTGCAATCCCAAACCCCCCACCTGCGTTAGAACTGCACCCTTCAATCGCGATGCATGTTAATCCCACAAAGTGACACAATGTTCAAAATCCACAGCAGGTCAATCCTAGATATAGACTTCTGGTCAGTTCTCTGCCTCAGGAATCTCCCTGTTCTGTTGCGACCTCCCGGCCATGAAAAAGAACGTGCTTCTCTAGCCATTAAAAAAATGCTTTTGTAACCCTGGTCAGGGCGTGCGTCGCGAACCAACCCAGCAAGGTTGCATTTATTGGTCGTTTTTTTGTCGAAGTGGGCGACGGTCTTCGCCTATGAAAAATGTAAAAATGGAAACGACCACCATGACCAAGTGAAAGAACAGGCGCCGTTGTGTTGCACTGTCAAAACCAGTTCCGCTAAGGAGCACAACTCCAAAACTGCCGCGGCCGAGAAGTTTCAGCACTTCATAATCGCTGATTCTCTCACCAGTTTGGGCAAACATCGCCACATCTTGCCATGGCTTAGGCGCTTGGGCACAGGTGGCTGGGTTTTGTCTCCAAGTCTTAAGTGCTCAAGTGACTCCATTGGTGACCAACTGAACTGTACATGCAGCCTTCGGTCTTGGTGCTTCAGGATTCCACAACTGCATGCTTAAACGAATCTGCTGACGGTCGCAGCTGCGGTGGGCAGAGATCAAAATGTAAAACAAACGACATTTCAGGCTATTCGAATGCAAAAGAAACCGATCATGAGGTGCCATGCGCCTCATGCAATTCTGGACTAACAATGACATACAATGACTAACAATTGTGATTAAATCTGCCGCAGAATTCATCAAAGAAAACGAATGCCATGATAAACGCTCAATTTGCACACAAAGATTTACCGTGAATTCATCCTCAAGGAGTGGTGGTGATGGTGGTGGTGATGGTGGTGGTGTTGGTGTTGGTGGTGGTGACTTTCATTGGGGGAATGTCAGGGTGCCTAAGGGTGAAGCATCATGTGCCTCGAGTGACCCAAGCTCAAGCAAAGGAAACTCAGCGATCGCAGTGCGCTCTTTTGAGCGCATTTTGATGCTGCAACACCAATTGGATCCGCAGACTCTTGGCCTAAAGTTCCTTGAGAACTATCTTTGGGCCACAAGCCTTAGCTCTTGATGAGAAAGCCCGCTCTTGTCCAAAAGGCCCTATCATGTAGGTTGCCACATCCACAAATGTTCGTGAAAATATGGCTCTTCAGATTGACACCTCGACTGGCAACCCATTCTAGCCAGCACAAACTGCTCCGGAATCACGTCCAGCTTCGTTCGAAGCCGAAAGCTGAAACCACGTCAGCAGGCATAATGTTTCAAAGCCTAAAAAATCCAAATGCTATGTCCATCAGCCCATTCCAGGCCATCAGGCTGTGAGAAAGCTAGCCTACCGCCATCTACCGCCACCGAATCGCTGCAATTACCCACCTAAACATCTCCATATCATGTCCGGCGGAAGTAAGTTGATCATGTCATATCTTTCCCCCGACTACAACTGCATTCAAGAAACGCGCAAGCTTGTAATATCAAAAGTCTTCGTAAATTCTCAAAGCCTTTAGGTTGGCGCTCCTCAGCACTTCTCACAGATTCAACTGAGAGAGCATCTCCTCGACTTCCTGGGCAGCTCTTGACACTCAGCTGCCAGCCCAAACTCTCTGGCCCTTCGTGTCACAACTTTGCACCTGTTCTTGGCCCCTTTGTCTTGGCCCCCTTCTTCTTATTGGACATTATAGTTATGATTGGATAAAATAGTTCATTTCCCATCATTTCCCCCTTTCCTGTGCTTCACTTTCCTTGCTCCAGCCTCCAGGTCAGTGGCATTGTGAGCAGCAACCACCACGCCGGCCAAAGCGCGAGCGGCCGAGGTTGCTACCTCTCGGTCCGCGTCCTGCAAACAGATCCGCAGCCACTTAACCGTTGAAATTCTAAGATTTCTATGTGCAATTGTCAATCTCTCTCTCTCTCTCTCCATCGCTGTCAGGTCTCCCTGCCCGAGCTGTGCAGGGGGCGAGGTGCAAGCATGCACATGCGGCGCTGCTTCCACAGAGGCAACTATCAATATTATAATTATCAAATCATTTGCATGAAAAAAACTCATCCATTTCTTCATGCATTCAATGTAGAAAAATATTGGAAAACATAAAACTGATACTCAAAACAATTTTTCTAAGTCAGTTTCTAAATTTTACACTAATCCGCATCCGCGCTGGTGAGATGCAGTGTCCTCAAGCACACCATCCGTGGCAGGCATCGAGCAACCAGCTGATCCATTGGCCTCGACACGGTAGAAAATGGCT
The DNA here is from genome assembly GCA_009767595.1 of Symbiodinium kawagutii. Classification (NCBI taxonomy): domain Eukaryota; class Dinophyceae; order Suessiales; family Symbiodiniaceae; genus Symbiodinium; species Symbiodinium kawagutii. The sequence goes on along the minus strand of VSDK01019766.1, from coordinate 114,999 downwards.
AGGCGCAACCCGTGGTTCAGTTCCCACATTGGCACAGGCACCACGCCATGTCTTCCAAGATCTTCCAAGTCACAAGGACCATTTGAGCCAGCGCATTCGCCACCAGGTTGACAGGGCTGGCGGTTCTTGAATGCGTTGGGTGCACTTCCTGGTCACCAGCCACTGAAGCAAAAATTCTGCAAGAAAGAGATAAAGAACAGAAAAAATGTATATAAACAACAACATGTCATTTGACTTAGGTTGATCAGTTTGATTTGAGAGTAAAACGCCAAATCATCTGTCCGCATCCGTCCTCTTGCTCCGGTACTGTAGGGTCCGGAGAGGGGGTTGCAGCCTTGGCCGGTCGTGAACCGAACGTGCCTGATATAAGTCAGAATTTTCTGCATATATACGCGTATGTGTGAATGAATATATTTACAGGCACAAATATATTATATATGTATTTGTTTGTTTATTTATATGTATATTTATACTTATATCTAGAGATGTGGGTGTATGTGGAATACGTATGTGTATTTGATCTGTATATGTATGTGTGTGTGCATCTTGACACACAGCAACTTATCTATATAAGACATACATGCATATACCTACATGCATATATACAAACACTCGAATTAGTATATACACATATACACATACAAACGATTGAAAGGGGAGGGGGCAAAAAGCTAGCCGCAGGGCTTGTAGAAAAGCAAGGCTCATGGTGCCGGAATAATTGTGAGCACTACTAAATTCATATTCAAGAAAAGCTCTCGCTCAATATATTATTTAGCCTCTGCCAGTCTCCTGAATGACATTTTGGACAATGGACGTGACTATGGGTGACAAAGACCAAACTTATTGAATGCAAATCACTTGCTTACCGGACTCCCCGTTTTTACAGTGTGTCGGCCCCAGAAAGAGGGAAAAAAAAAACTCTAGTGCCTCTATACAACAATTCCACATGGAATAATTCACTTCCATACACAAGGACAGGAAAACAAATAGCTACACAACCACAATCACCTGCATGATCACGCTGATTGCTCTGCCTGTTCCAACAGTCCAACATAAAGAAGGGAGAAAAAAGAATAGCTTTCAATCATTAGAGCTCAGAAGTATTGTCTTTTTCCTGTGTTTGTTCCGAACCTCCTTTCCACAAACTATGATATGTCTGCTGCCTTAATATTCTTATTGTTTCTGGCACTTTGTGTACAAAGCACGGGTGTTCGCATGCTTTTGCGCATGTCCCAGACAAGAAACGCACTGCACATGCCATTGGTTTTCGCTTTCACCCACCACAAGCTCAAACCATGTTCCGTGTAAACATGAAGCATACCCAACGTGACTTTGGGCACCCCAAGGCCTTGCAACTTATGGGCAAAATGCAACGATATTGTCGAGGTTTTTTCTACGACCGAAACAACAAAGCGCATGCGACATGCAAAACCCTTGTAGCTTTGGGGGGCCTGCGCAAACGCCCATCAAAAAAAGGATCAAACAACGACTGAGGAAAAAATAATGCCCACTCAAAACAACCATTTCGCAACCACCTTCCCCTGCACAACCCGTTCGTAAGAAACATGTTTGCACGTATCGCATGTGTGTGTGTGTCTGGGTCTCTGTGTGCGAGTGTGCATATCTATCTTGTCCATCTAATCTTATCTATCCACCTATTTATCTCTATCTATCTCTCCATCTATCCGTCCATCCATCCATCCATCTATCTATCTATCTATCTATCATTATCTATCTATCTATCTCTCTCTCTCTCTCTCGCTATTTCAGCACATTCAGCAAGTTGGGTAGTGCCCCCTTTTCTTCAGTGCATCTCCCGGTAGCCAATGGTAACCAGGCAGCCAGGACCATTCTTGCCAGTACGTTTGCAATGAGTGCTGTGTTTGCAGCATCTGAATGCCCACTGCTCACTTCCTGGCACTCAAAATGCACGGCTTTGAAGCTACCGTTCTTTGGAAGCTCTACCCCGTGCAGCTGCCCCTCCTCATGCAGCAAACTGTCGGACGCATCCGACTTTGGATCTGGCGATGCCTTAGGGTTTCCCAGAGGGCTCACGCGCCACATTTTGCTGCACTCGGTTTCAACACAGACTGGGAACATCTGGGAACATCTAAGAACATCTGGGAACATCTGTGAACTCTGAACCATCCATAACCGTCCTGCTTTTACACGGCCAGGCTGCAAGAACCATGCGAGCGAGCATGTTTGCGACCAGATCTGTGTGGACAACATCCGACCGCCCGCTGCTCACATCCTGGCCATATTGAGAAAATCACTGCAACACACTTTACCAACTCACAAGAAATGCATTCGTAATGTAGACTGAGTATATACAGTACTGTCTATAGACACCTCATAACACAACCCTTCAAGATCTGCAAGTGCCACATCTTGGAGACCGTCAGATCCAGGAAATGGGGATGCCTCGGCTGACCGAAAGTCAGATCCTATAATATGATCCTATTTCAAGTCCATCAAGCGACGTGCTGGCACTTCGCACCAATACTTCGTGCTTCTTAATAATCTGAAGTAATCAGACATTATCACAATCGCGCACCATCACACACTAAGACGCAAGAATCAATGTGCAACCGAAAGGCCATCATCATGCGAGCAACAGCATCGCCAACAAGATCAGAGCTTGTTCGATCTGGGCTTTCACCACAAATCTCCTGCAAAAGAATGTCGCAAAACTACACAAGGTGAATCTATCTGAATGACGCCACCCTCACCGTTTGATATTCAGTCCTCATCTTGCGGTACATCCGGCTTCGGACCCAGCACAGCCTCTGCATCTCTTGGATTCGTGCTGAGTTGTTTTCTGAACCCAGAACACATGAAGAGAAACAAAGCATCCGTGGTCATCATCGGTGATAGGAAGTCGCTAGGAGAGTGAAACTAAGACCAGGCTTTCTTTCCTGCCCAGGGGAACAGTGGTTTGGGCTGCATCTGCAGGGGTGCTACTGTAGTTCCCGAAATAGACTTATCGGATCCACTGTTGCACAGTTGGCTTTCAATTTGTGTGGCACCGGGGGTTTGGGAAAAGTGAAATGGGTCGGGGGTTGCCACCGCCAAGGCCCGAAGCAGCGTGGTTTTTGGAACAGGTGCGTTGGAACAAACCATTCCGCTCGTGGAATGCACGTTCGGGAGCCCGGATTTGGGGCAGGGTAGTGATGCATGCACGGCATAGGGCGATGAATGAAGATGAATGAACTAACATGGCAGGTTACAGCTTAACAAAAATGCCTTAGACCATCTTAGACCATAACAATCAGCATCTCCCTTATTGTACTGGCCCTCCACTGGTTTCCACATGTTTCCACGATTCCAATTCTGATGTCAGCGATGTCAGACACGGGAATACCGCAGTGACCCCTCAAGTTGCAGCTGCTGAAATTTTCAGCATTTGTGAATTTTGTGGTGCCTGGCTTTGAAAAATACATCGACGCAAACTGGGGGAAAACTTCAACCCAAAGCTACAGCGATTACGCAACGCTGTGAAGACTGCGGGTAACTAGCGGATGTTTGATGGTGCTTGCCTGTGGGTAGATGATTGCAATAACAACCTGTATCAACCCGTGGGTTGATGACTTTGAAGTTCAGATAAAGCATGCGAGCCCGCAGGGAATCGAACCTCACCATCACCCTTCTACCCACAATGCGAGATTTTGGGTCTCCCTACAACGCTCTTGCACACCTTAACCCACTTCGTTCGCAGAAAACAACGCCTCGCGGTTTCAGCACGTAAGCTGTGACGTGACTCTTATTCAAGCTGCCAATCACTTCCATGGAAAACTTGGGGCCGGTTCAAAGTCAATCGTTCCTGGTGAATTCTGGCTAGTTACCCTACTCGTGATGGATTCTACCCAGAATCTGCAGTAATTTACCCAAACACGCATGTGTGTGCGCCAAGCAGCCAAAGCCATTTGAGCCAGGGCATTTGCCACAAGAGCAGTGTTTGCAGCACCGGGACTTTCTTCGGTGATCTCCTCTAGGTGAGCCAATATGTGTACATCAACATGATTCAACGTGTGTTGTTGCAACTTCGTGGAAAAAAATCCAATCCCAGGCTCACATCCTGTCCTCATCTTGTGTTGCTCTTGGCTTCTGGACAGGTACGGCCTCAAATCACACGTACGGATCATGTGGCATCATTGCATCATGTTTTAGAACTTGAAGTCGCACTACATTGAATCCACTATCAAGTCAATGTATCTTGCTACATGTTGCCTCTTTTGCAGGGCATGGATGATGTGTTTCCGATATATACCCATTGCAGTTCACTACCTCAAAAAGCTACACCCAAAAAGCGAAAAAACAAGTAAAAAAAAGCCATCAATCATATCACGTCTGCTCGCTTTAAACGTTGAAGTTCTGACAGGTCCAGATTTCGATAAGCCCTGCTTATCAACACATCATCTCATCTCCCCCTGAGCCTCTGCTGACAGAGTTTTCTTCTCGAGTCTGTTTATGTTTTTCTCTATGTCGCTTTCACAGTCCAGCGAATTCTGGCTACTCACCCGCTCCAAATGAATCTACCCAAACGATCCCAAACGCACAAGTGTATGCGCCGAGCAGCCAAAGCCATTTGAGCCAGGGCATTTGCCACAAGAGCAGCGTTTGCAGCACCGGGACTTTCTTCGGTGATCTCCTCTAGGTGAGCCAATATGTGTACATCAACATGATTCAACGTGTGTTGTTGCAACTTCGTGGAAAAAAATCCAATCCCAGGCTCACATCCTGTCCTCATCTTGTGTTGCTCTTGGCCTCTGAACAGGCATGGCCTCGAAGATGTTTTGCCATCTTGCAAGATCGGCTAGATGCGCAGCGCTACTTTCTTGAATGGTCAATGCATAGATGGTGCACGATGACTCTTGACATCTGGCGCTCCCATTGATCACCATGGACAAAAACGTATAGCATGAGGGACAGCCAGTTATCATGTGCGACTTGCAGCTCCTGTTATCAAAAAAATCCCAACAAATGTTTCCATTGCAGACAGAAATCACTGACTTGTTACCCGAAATTGCCATACAATCCGTCTAAGAATCTATGTAGTAAGAAAGCACTTTCCCTAACATACATATGCATCCGTCTCAGTCCGCGTGTGCGCGTATCTGGAGTCGCCAAGTAGCTGCTGTCATCTTAGCAAGGGCCTCCGCGACAAGGTCTGTCGCCACTGAGTCCTCCACGGGAAGCCCTCTGTGGGGCCACTTGCCATGACAGTGACTGTCCAGCTGCTCCTTTGGCAGCTCTTGAGCATCCAAGTGCCGCAACAATGCCTCTGCCACATCCTCCGTATCTGCCGCAACCATTGAGGCATGCAACTCCTAACAGCAGGAGATCAGCTCATGTCGCTTGCTTCAAGCATGGAGCCGCAACTTCTGCACAAGAGTTGGGTCAATGAATGCCTGACATTGCGTAGTCGCGAAGGCCCACATATGCTGATACCCAGGTCCCAAAAAGTGATGCTTTCCTCCTAACATGGTACCTGCTCCCTATCCTCCACGTGTCTTGCAAGCGCTTCAGCCACCAGCTGCACGTGAAAGCCACGGGCTTTGAACGGCGCACGGCGAATCGCAGCTGCTGCTGCCCATGATCTGCTGTTCTTGGCCACGTCCAAGGCCGTGAGGTGCCGCACATTCCGAGCAAAAGGATCTGCCTTTGCTACCAATAAGACCTGTGGACAATGGCTGAACCATAGCTTAGCCAATGGCTTAACCAATGGCTTAACATGGCTTAACCAATGGATTAACTATGGACATCTGTGGGCAATGACGAGCAACATCAAGCAACATGATCAACATGGCTTGAGGAAAATGTTCAGCGCCTGGACCACTGGCAAGCAATTGTGCCGCGCTGCAGCGTGCAGTGGCCACTGATCTGCCGACGGCGTCAAGGGCGCAGCAGGTGCAAGACCATGTTCCAAGAGAGCCTAGCGAAAGCAATGCATCGCAGTGGCAGAGCATGGAAGTTTGCACCTGGGGACAGAGAGACAAAGAGAGAGAGAGAGAGAGAGAGTCATAGAGTCGTGAAATATCGCGAAATCTCGTGAAATGTCATGAAATGCCTCAAGGAAATCACAAGAACGGTGCCAACGCTTTTTCTCTCGGGTGGTGAATTGTATCAGTTCATTTCCAGAGCCCTGTAGACCGGAACCCTCAAGCCCTTTCTACCTGCAAAGCGCTGAGGCATCTCACTTGCGGCACTGAGTTCTTGAGCAGCCCCAAATAAAGTCCTGCAGGGCGTCTTGCTACAGCAGCGTCGGCGAGGACGCAACATGCAACATTAAGCAATGAATCAATGCTTCTCGATCAAATATGACATGGATTGAAAATCCGATTGAAATGAGATTGACTGAACAAGCGCGATCTGCTGCAGTGTAAATGCATCAAACAATGGATCCTGCCATTGCTTGGCTTTGAGGCTGCACTGCATCCCCGCCCTTTGCACACGCATCCAGGAAAGCTTTCATGAAGCCGCGTTCGGCCAAGATGCGGCCCACCTTGAGTTTGACATCTCTCCCCCTCCCTCCTTGTTGTCTCTCTCTCTCTCTCTTGCTCTCTAAGTCTCCATCGCTCTCTGCACATATGCATGTGCATTCTCACGTGTGATCCGACGCATGTGCCCTGCAAGGCAGCCTGCATAGCCAAGTGGCAAGCATCATTCTTCCAGCCTCCTGCCAAGCCAATTCAAGAGCACTCAAAACATCTCCAAACTGCTTGTTGAGTACGTGAACTAGGCAACTCATGGCAGCACCAGAATTTCCACCATCTGTCCTCTGTGTGTGGAAAACCGTCCCGCGCCACCAGCAGCTCAATAAGTGCAGGCCAAATGTCACCACGTTCCAACAGAAGATGAAATGGCTGCGCAGCAGCATCTCCCTCCTGAGATGCACATCTTGGTGTCTACAACACCTTGCACCCTTCTAAGGTCCAGCCAGGCAAGGCAGGGCCTTGGTACAAATTTAAGTATCCTGGAAACCTGTCCATGACTTGCAGCTGGGCCTCCCAGTGCTGATGACGTGGTAGCAACAGGCAGTAGGTCACAAGTCGTTGCTCAAATTTCTCCTTGCCCATGAAGCTCAAGAGGCTGTGCCTAAGGAGGCAAGAGCAATGAATCAGCACACAAAAGATCGCAAAACACAAAAAAACGCAACCTGAACCATACCTGACTATGTAAATACGCAATGCTATCTGCAAGATTCTGCAGCTACGTGGCATGAGCATCAATTCCACCAAGCTGCAAGAGTCGCTTGCTATCCTTCGCCTGTATCTTTGCGGGTGGGGCCAAGCACCTTCAGCCCAGAAATTTCTGGCAGAGCGACGGTCAAATCAAAGCCCCTACGCAAAGTCACATGCGTGTCACGCGCAGAGCCAACAATTTTGGCCGTGTTGCATAATGATGGGCAGATGCCATCCCTCCACATCTTCCAACAGGTGCGGCAGCAACTGCCCCCGGAGTGCCAGCTGCTCGGTCAAATAGTTCCAAATTCTAAGTTCCTTGGAGGCGTAAGCCGCACAAGCCAATTGCCATGGCACACTTTGCTGATTCCTGCCATTGCAACCGAGGCTCTCCAGCAAAGGCAGCAACAAAAAGAAGAGGAAATCCTAAGACCCAAGAAATGCCAAGAAATGCAGCTAATCTTTGAGCTTCATCCTAAAATTCAGCTCTTGGAGTCCTAAGCCTCTCCGATACCTCTTCAAGCCAATCCTGGACATCAAAAGGGTAAAGGATAAAGATGGATAAAGAGGGTTCTTTGCTTCACGCGCCCTGCTGGAGGTCTCTATGCAGAGGCAAGGTGCTACATGATCCCGTGCCAAGAACGCGCTGAAGTTCTGGTGCAATGATTGATGGATTTGGCCCGTTCCAAAGGACATTGGCCTTGTCCTTGGAAGTGCAACTTGTGCAAAGCTACTAAACCGGTGTGGCACTGAATTTGGACCGTCTTGCTGCCTTGCGTCAAGCTCAAGGACGGAGGCATCTCCGTCAAGCACAGCCTTTCCGACCTTCACCGTTGAAAATGAAGACATATGAAAAAGGAAATAAAGTATCATGAAAGATCGTTACTAAACCTCATCGCTGCCCCCTCACAATCAAAGCTCGCTAAACATCCTAAGACTGTCGTGCTTCCAAATTCCAGAGGACAAATCTAAGTCCAACGGCCTGTGCCAAGGTAACAGTGTCATGAAGAGCTGTGACGGATGGAGGTCCAGCTTCCCGCCTGCATAGGGGAAACCAAGCAGAACAGGGAACATCATGGAACAAAGCAGAAAACAAATGATGTCAATAACTACACATATGTACAAATAACAAAGGCAATGACCACCACAACCACTCACTACCACTACCATTACCACAATAACTGCTGTCACCATCACCACCATCACCATCACCCCTGCTACTGCTACAACAACGATCATCACAACAACAAACAACGACGACACGGCCTGAGCTCTTCGCGAAGTTGCTGGCGGTGGCTTATCCTTCCAGATTTGTCCGTGAGCACACGCGCACGGCTCTGCCAAGGAGGAGGCTGCCCAAAGTTGGCTTCTCGATCAACTGGAGCCTGTCAAGGAGTAGACAATCACCAGCACACTAAAGACATCGCTAAGCAATTCTAGGTACATCTCCAAGTGCTTCGGAAAGTTGAGGGCCTCGAGTGGAGGTTTGCATCGGCACGTGACGGCTGTCGCATCTGCCCAGGGTCGATTGACATCCAAGCGCCCTTGCGCCCGGGAGTGTTGCCTAAGGGCTGAACTCGGCTGCCGAAGGACTCCCAAGCACCACAGTTGAGACAAGGTGCCCCAGGGCACCTCCGCCAGCATCCAGCAACGAGACCAATTCCTGCGGCCCTAAAAGGCCCAACTGCTTCAGAGCACCTGAGGACAACTCGGTGCTCCAAAAAGTCACCAGAAAAAGTGCCCATAAAAATCTTTAAAAGTCATGCTTTCCGAAGTCAACTGCTGTTTCGCACCTCGTTCAAGGCCGGCAGCAGTGAAGCGGCTTTTTGACTCAAGACCGGCCGTTTCTTTGAAGAGCATCCGGGCCTGGCAGCGAACTCGTCGGGTGGTGCCTCATTTTTTCACGAAAAATCCATCCCCACATTTCACCTGCCTCCCGATTCTTAATATCATTTATCCAATCCTTAATACATCGAAATCTCAGTCTTAATCTCATTTCTATCCTTTCACCTGCCTCAATACCTGCAACGTCAACCGTCCTGCGTCAGATCCAGCGGTGCTCCATTGCCAAAACGGAGGAGCTGCTCCCGGGCCGAGGCTTGAAGACGTCGATGATACCGTTGTTCAGCGGAATCTGAGCCCGTCAAAGCGCTGGATCAGGCGCTGGATCACTGTGTTGCTTGGGATTTTCTACCGCTCCAACTTGACCATCTTCATTTTGCAAAAAAAATGGCTGATTCAAGGATCAAGGTGGTGTCTGACTCCAACAGGGTTACTCCTCTTGTATTCAGTCCACCGGTGCCACTGGCCTTCATCCACATGACGAAATCTGCGAGGCGTAGCTTTCGGGACTGCTTCTCCGATGAGGTCACCTGTGATCAGGCCATCTGCGGTCACACCTGTGACCAGCCATCTGTTGTCACTGCTTATTCAACATGCAAGAATGTCATCCAGGTGCCGGATGGCGCAAGCAACAAAAAATGAAAAATCCACATGTCAAAAGTGTCATCGAGTCATCGACTCAAAAATTGTTTCTGCCAGGAGAAATTCAGGCCAGGGTTGAGGAAAGCTAGCATTGCAATTTGAATCAAATGATACCCGGAAGAGACAAAAGAAAGACCAAAAGCACGGATTGAGGAGAGAATCCGGCCAGAGCAGCATGCAGCAAGGTGAAGGACCCAAAAAAGCGAACATGTCAAACCCAGAGGTGGGGGAACCAAGCCCATGGCCATACAATCCCAAGACTCAAGACCTTGCCGGGCACATTACCAAGGGGGGCATTCGTGGGCTCTATCCCTGCCAATGTCGTTTCTGGAACAAGGGGATGACATCGGACGTGAACCTGCGGTTCAATGGCATACCGATCAGAAGCTCGTCAAATGAATGTCAAAAATGTGTGTCTTCAAAGCAAGTCCCAATGGCACGCCGATCCAGGAAATCTTCCATGCTGACAAATATCTCTGAAAATTGAAACCACATGCATCTCCAGAATGTAAAAACCGCATGGGGGCGAGCAGATATGCAAGGCTAGATTTAGCTTGCATCAAACACCACAACTTAGTCACTCGGGAGTACTCTCCACAGTGGCACTAGCAAACTGAATGGCGCCACATGCGTGGTCACACAATCAGATCTAGAAAGTGCTCGAATGGCAGTATCAGATAGAGTATGCGAGCAGTAACAATAGCAGCAGAAGTGGCAGCAGTAGCACTAGAAAGTAATGGTAGTGGTGGTAGACGCCATCTTCGTAGCAATAGCAGTTGTAGCAAATAAAAGTGTTGTAGTAATGGTGGGGTAGCAGCAGCAGTAGCAGCAGCAGCAGCAGCAATCGCAACAGCAGCAGCGACTACTAGCACTGGTGGCACAACTGCAATTGTAGCACGGGCAAAAGCAATATAAAATAGTAACTCCCTTCGTTCATTCCTTCTTGTGTGACTGTTTCTTTCCTTTGCTTTTTCCTTCCGTTCTTTCCCTCCTTCCTGATGATTCTTTTTCTTTCCTTCCTTGTTTCCTTTTTCCTTCTTTCCTTTTCTTTCTTCCTACCTTGATTGTTTCCTTCCCTTGCTGTGCAGGTGGAATAGTTGCGTTCTTCAAAATAGGGAGTTCTTGTTTCGCACACTGCAGATTTGATACGAACAGTCTTTTGACGTTATAGCTATATTCCACAAGAACGCCACAGGAGTGAGCAAATGCGCACTGCGCAAATAATTCAATTTCACGGTCCGCAAGTCACTTGCTCGCCTTGTTTCTGAGCAAGCTGTCGCTTTGCCATGCGCTCTCCCAACACCAAGCGAAGTCTTTCCAAGTCAAGCAAGATCCGCTCTACAAACCGAGTATCTGCAAAGGCGCCTCAAGCGAGCGGCGAACGCCAAAACAATCTACCAATGCTTGCCTGCCTTAGGGTTTGTTTTACGTCCTGGATCGTTCTATGATAGTCCGACGTAATCTAGCGATTTTCATGCAATTTCTTCATGCTTCCCAGGTTCGGTCCACTGGCGGACATGATAGAAGCAATGCTTGCCGAGCTCGCCGCTGAAAAGCATGCCTGCACAAAAAGCGCAGGAGATGGCAATCTTTCGCAAAGCCGAGGTGACCATCCTTTGGACATGGACAGATTTCGAGGAGAGGTTGTGATTGCCTGTCCCGCCCAGTTTCAGCAGCCTGGCTACATAATGTTACATAGACAAAGGCCCTTGGTGCATGGCGGTTCGCCGGGGTCTGAACGAAACGCCCATGTTGACGTCGACTCTTGTCCCATCTGCTACCTGTGCTCCTTACACCGTGCTTGCGCACGATATGCCCAAGTATGAATCAACATTTTCGGATCTATCTATGGTGGCCCCCTGTGAAAACGCACCGTCAGGCTCTATAAACCCTTTCATGTTGGTTGCCATTGGGTTTTCTAGAGTGCCACAAGGGGAGATTTTGATACATTTGATTCATTTTGATTCATTGAACCTCACCGCCGCAAATTCCAGATCGCACAGGGGACCCTGGTATCCTTCCAAGGGGAAAGCCATGGAAAGCCCTCGTTCACGCCTTATTCTTGGCAAACGGCTGTCTGGGCGGCGCACACTGTCAGCAGGCGTCACAGCCCTCCCAACGTCACTTCGCCTGGCATGTCAAGACTGCAGCAAAAGCCATGTACCTCCGCATCTCAGGGCCACGCTTTTGATACTTTTGACACATGATGCTTGGTTGTATGCTTGGCGCGTGCTCACTATATAGAAGTCCTCCCCTAGGAAGGCCAAGATCCTGCGGCCCCACCTCGAATCATTTGCATCTAAGGAATTCAGCAAAGATTCAAAGGCTTCATTTCGCAGACCTCAAAACCATGCAGAATGAAGCAAACCATAATGAGAATTGAGAAAATCTGAAAGCACTCATCTCTTCAAAGTGCTAATGTCTTTTGCGTTCTCTTTGTGGTCCTTTTGGTGCTTAAATGGGTGTGCGACGCTCACAAAACACCAGAGCGCTTTCCAAGAATTACCAGGGCATGAGCTGTCAAAATGCCAAAATTACCATTCGTTGACGTGTTTCGCGAGTGTCGCTTCTTCGCAGGAGCCCCACTCGCTGGCGAGCGTCGCGCGGTTGGTGCGGTGGGCGTCTTCTGCGCATCAGCAGAAAAGCTCTCCAACCATAGGAGAAGCGGTGAGGCTGAGGCTGCTGAGACGTCGGAGACCTGGGCAGGGGCCGTGTCACTGCTTTCAATGGAATGGCATCATTCGGCACCTCCGTGGCTCTGCTTGCAGGGCGGTCCATGGCCAAGCATTCTGAAGCTACTGGTATCTACCAGTATCTATTTGTATCTGATAGATTTTGCAACTGGGTTAGTAGAAGTCAGGTCTTGTCATGGTGTGTAAGGCCTCTGTGGCTTTCTGTGTCGCCGGTGCACGCTGAAAATGGGTACTTCTGCTTTGCTTCTGGCAGGTGGCGGGACATTGCTTGATTTGCTTTCGCCAGGCCTATGCATGTTGTGGGTTCAACAGCTGAAGCTTACGAAATGAAAGAAATCAAGCGAAACTGAACCGGCAGAAGCCACAAATCAGGTTCCAAGGAAACAATGCAATTGGCTCAACACTTTTCCGCGGGCAAGCTTTGGCAGTGAGAAAGATTTCACCATGTTCGGGCAAAAAAAAATTGCTGCCAAAAGGATCTAACGGTACTAGCACTGAATGCGCTGAACCCGCTGGTCATGCCAGGAGCAGGTGGCCAATTGCCTTTGCAATGCCAACAAAAGTTCTGCTTTCGCAGTCTTCGCAGCTCCTGCGTGTTTCTTGTTCTTGAGCACGTGACAGAACGCGTCGTCACAACGCTTTCTGCTTCAGCGTTGAACCTCACTTTCTGACACCGTTGGTCTGCTTCGCCTTCGGTGTATCTTTTGGCGCCGCTGCAGTGGCTGCAATCTCCACTGGCATGCAAACACCCAAAACTTTCCCCACGAGGTATGGTTCCTTAGTGGCGCGCATTGGCGTGCCCCTTGTGCATCACGTCAAAAAGTTAACATGTAATGAAAGTTCTAGCGCTGTCTGGCCCACAAAAACCACATGAAATCGCACAAATGTCTTAACCAAATGTAGAATTGAATCCATTGCAGCAAATGATGTGAATTCAAAGCCACCAAATCATTGCGCAGCAAGTCGCGTATGAGGCCTTCCATTTGGCAAAGGTTTTGCTTTGAGCAAGCATCTTGTAGCTGGCTGGCTCATCTACAAGGACTGAAAAACAGTGGGTGATGCCCACTGCACGACTGTCCTTGACATCCAGCTGCTCCAGCAAATCCTCGTATGAGTAGCGCCCGGATCCCAGAGGTTGTAGTGCAACAGCAATTTTGCCGTCAATGCCTGCAACAGATTTGACTTGTTGATTTTGTTCACGCTACCTACTGTATGCAAACCTGAGGCTCAATAGCAACGTTATGTACATGTATGCCCTGCGTCCCACACACTGCCCCCTACCCACCCATGTTTTAATTTTGTCGTTCATCCAACCGCCAACATGCCTGGGAGCTTGCTGATTGCCTCAACGGCCTTCGTCATTTTGGCATACTCGTCACTGTCCTCCTTTACTGCAGCCTTGAGCTGGAGGCCATGCACGGCCAACATGGGGTCACGTTTCTTTGCATGGACAAGGTCCAGACCCAATGGTGAGGTGAACGAGACGCTCTTACGGGAATGAGCTGCCAGCGAGGAAGACCAGTCTCTGCGGTAAGCTTCACTGCTCAAAACAGCTTTGAGGGCATCTATGCTGTCTGCAACGACTGTCAAGACATGGGTCATTTCCTGACTGCATTGCATGATTTCAGGCCAAGCATCTTTTGACATCGAATCTTTGTCAACGGCCCTGCTCCCGATGCGATCGAAAGAAGACTGGATTCCAGGAAGACTGTCAAACTTTTGTAGGAGGTTCTGAAATTTGCGCAGTTCTGCTTCCCTTAGTGCGGGCATCATATAAACAACCACGTGCAACAAACGCTTGGTGTAGCCAAGAGGAGGTTCATCATCAGTGCCCCACTCCTGCATGCACAAACTTCGGCCGTTGTGTACCATCATGAGTCTTGGAGGATGATCTTTGGGCCAGTCAGCCTCAAAGCCAATGGGGGCACTCACGTATCGAACTCCTGCATGCATTTGGGCGTATCGCACACGCCCGTGGCCGTATACATGCAGCTTGCTCTTTACAGCGCGAGCTTGCTCATCAATCATGTCACAGCCGACTGCTTTGATTGCATTCTTACGGGTCTTGTCAAAGGGCAGTCCCTGTCTTGGCAAGAAGTGCGAGAAAGTGATGACAGTGTCAAAGCCGCGGATATCCAAGAACTGCTCGTTCAGCTTCATCATGTATTTCCAAAGCTGAACGTCCGCATCCATAGGCCATGTACATCTAGGATTGAACCTTGCATTGGGATCTGGGAATGGATCTTCCTGATCGTACTCCGCACTACACCAGGACAAAAGTGGCATGACCAGAACTCCTTCACACACTGGGGCCGGGAAAACATCAATGCCCAGTTCATCGCACGCTGTGAAGAGTTCATTCATCTTTGTGAGTGAATCGGGGTAGCGACCAAACTCTGATGCTGTGATTTGCATCTCGTGATTTCCAAAAGTGTAGAAGACCCGACGAAATTTTGATTTGAGCGTTGTGAGAGCTCGCATTGCCCCCACCTTAGTGTCTGCCACATTTCCAGCAACAATCAAAACATCATCCAAAAAGGCAAGGTCATCAATGCCATGGGCCCAGTCTTCGTTGTACTTCTGGTCGAAGTGAAGGTCAGAAAGGGCAAAAATCCTCGTAGTGCCAGTTGTTCTGCGGAGATCAAGCCAGAATCGTTTTTGGTAACGGGCAGTGGCCGAAGCAGATTTCCACACCACCATCTCTTTCAGGCAGGTATTTCGACCCTTGATAGAAGGCTTGTGCTCAGAGTTTAGGTGGACACCTTTGGCAAACTGAATGTATGCTTCTTGGTGAAAGCCGCTGCCCAAGAGTGCTACTCCAAGCTGAGAATGTGCACTGGATAAACCCGGCTGAGCTGCTATCGCCTCCCTTCCGTCTGCCACTGCGGCATCCCAATTTCTGATTCGGCAAAAGGCAGCAGATCGATTGGTGAAGAGCACACCCCGCAGAAGTGCGTGTTCATCCGGCTTGTCCGACCTTTCGACGTCTGCAGTCACGAGTGGTGGCAGCTGTGCAATGGCCTGCGTGTACAAAGCCACGGCCAATCCCAATTCGGCTCCCCTCATTGCCTCGTTGCCCTTCTCCTTGACTGCATGGGCAGCATCTGGATTGGGGCCATGGAGCTGTCTCACTGCCTCTTGCAGCGCCAGAACGGTGGAGATCAAGGGATCCATTTCCACAGATTTGGCATAAGCATCGGCTGCCTCTTGCCGGAAGGATTCGCCAAGATTCCATGCTGCCTGGCCCAAGCGGCTCCATGCACGTGCCCATCGAGGGGCTAGCTCGGAGGCCCTGCGTGCGTGGCTCACTGCAGCTGCAAAATCTCCCACTTTCACCAGACAAGCAGCACGGTTCGACAGAACTTTGGCTGCTTCTGGTACAAGATCTGGACCTCTCCTTTCACCAAGGTCTACATCTTCCTCCTCTTTGTCAGCATCATCTGCATCCTCCGAGCCAGCATCTACTGGCAATCTGACACGCAGCTCCACTAGCCTCTTGGCATAGGCAGCACAAGCGATCCAATAGCTGCCATCTTTGAAGGCTTGATCACCAATGCTCTTCCATGGCATGGCCCTGTCCGGCCTTACAAGTGCAATCCGGTCATCAAACACAGATCTTGGCAGCAGGGAAAGTGGCATGACATGCCGCGCTTGTGGCAAAAGAAGAAAGACAGTCCCCTGGAGGATGGTGTTCAGGCGTGCTTTCAGCCGTTCCCAGTCGCTTGCAGCCTTCTTCTTACCACAGGCAGGGCAGTCCAAGCTGACAGCAAACAGGCCCTCGGACGAAGCCAAGAACGTCAGGCTGCTAGGAGGCTTGGTGAAGAGACGAATGGCCTCACCCACTGGCCTCAAAAACTGCACTGCGTTCGGTTCTCTTTGGCTTCTCAATTTGGCCCATTTCCATCCATTTACGTCATTTTACTTCAAGGTTCGTAAAGGGACAAAGGAAGGACAAGAAGGCACCAAGGACAACCAAGGACAACCAAGGACAAGCAAGGACAAGCTGGAACCCAAAGAGTGAGCTTGAGCCGCGCCTGAGCTCGATCTCAGTGATGAACTTTTCGTTGAGCTCTCGCCGGTGCTGGCGGCGCTCCAACAGCTCATGAATCATGCTGCCATGGCCACTGGGCACACCGCCTTGGACAACGGTAGGAAAGGTGGCAGCCAGTGGCAGCTGTGATCTTGAAATCTCATAGCAGTCGTCAGTTGAATTACTTGTCATGCTGTTGCAGCTTTCAAATGCTTCCAGGCACTTTGCATGCTTCACTATGCTTGTGCATTCGCATCCCACATCCATGTGCAGCTATGGCACTTCTTGCGGCAGTTGTTTGGAACCCACCCCTTGGCCCTAGAGCAAAGCGCTCTAAAAAATCCCGACGCTGTGGAGGTGGAGAGGGTGCGATGTGATGCTGCGTCGCAACCTGGCAGGACAACTGAAATTTGAAAGCGAAAGGAGCCGTGAAACTGCATCTGTTGTTTTAAGTATTCGTTTGGCTATTACATTCATCCAAGAACCTATTTATGCACTTCTACTTGCACAAATACAGGTTGTGATGTCAGGGTGCAGGGTGCATGTGAGCGTCTGCAAATAGCGTATGGACCTATGATGATCTGTGTGTGTGCATGCATGGATGCATGGATGCATGGATGGATGAATGAATGGACAAATGTGTAGATGGATGCGTGACTGCATCTTGCGCACTTCGGAAACAGAAAACCGAGCCACTTTGCAACATGATATCAGTTGGATTGCATTTCGGCTCTCCTTGCTCTTGAATTACAATAGTAGTGGACTTGACTGCAGGTCATTGCAGGTCAGCATAGACTAAGACTTTGGGAACCCGCGAATGCTGACACTGACGTGCACATTCCCCAGTTGCCGCCAGCCTTGGGTCCCAGGGCCAGCTTCAGTGACAAATTCAGGGCACCATTTCCAACACCAAGTCCATGCATATGCAAGAGGATGTTCCCCTCCTCCCCGTTGCAGCCGAAGAATGGATTCCTGATCATCAGGATTCAGAAGGGACAAAAGCAACAAAGTTTTCGTGAAAATTCTCATTGATAGCCCATCTCTTCGAGAATGGCTCTCTTGAGGGAAGGGTGCCGCCATTACGTGGTAATTGCTATAGTATTCATGGTTGGAAAGAAATTATGGCATACCCTCACTGTGACGTTACTGTGTAGTTGTGTGCCTGCGTAGGCCTTGCAAATGGCTCTGCAGCTTCTGACTTATGTGCGGTTCCTAGCTTCCTGCTTCCCCTTGATGGCTCCTTTGCTGTTGCAGTGTTATATGGCTAATTGAACTTGCAGGAACCAAGATATTTCATTTTACATACTTTCAAGATCTTCAAGAGTAGTGAGTAGTCGTCGAATAAATGGCACATCCCTTGGGTTCAATGAGGAGACAGATCTTGCAGGTCGTTTTGTAACATTGCAATGGATCGAATGTCGGTGCCACCCACTTCAGCCGTCCTTTGTTCGCCTGGATCCGTCTACTCCAAACCTGGTGTGGATACGTTTAGATGCCACTACATGTCTATCAAACTTATGCAGGACAGGTTCCGACCCCAAATGTAGACCTGCCGGCCAGCAAATGCAGGAATTGAGGTCGAGAGAAAGGCTTCCTTTCTCAGAGAGGGCCCCAGGTGCATGGTCTCCCTGAGTTTGAGGTCTTGTCCATCTCTTTCCAAAGACAAATGCGGCTTGGAAGAGAACAGAAAGCGAAGCGTGTCAGCCTCCCTTCCTTCATGCTGATCACCCTGGCGACGAAACTCCACAGCCCACGGTTGTTCTGAACCAGGAGGAAGGTCTAATCGAAAGGTTTTCAGCTCTTCTTTGTAGCCACCATAGCTGCGATCTTTCACCAGCCGGGTTCGCTTCAAAGCCTTCTGACCTCCAAAAACAAATTTCTCAATTCTGCAGTGGATCGGCACTGTGATGGTCTCACTGGGAAGCTTTTTGTTTTCTTTGGCCTTCTGCAGCATTCTCTGCAAAGCCTCGCCAGCATCGAAACTGTTCTTGTCTTGAGGCTTCTTGCCGTGTGACTGGGCACTGACAACGTCTCGATCGCGCTCAAAGTCATATTGCCGACGAGTAGGGTCGTCACTGAGCAACTTGTATGCATTTTTGATCTCCATGAAAATTGTCGCAGCTTCATCCTTCTCCTCTTGTGTTTTTCCAGTTTGCTTATCTGGGTGATAATTTAGCGACAGCTTTCGATACGCTTTCTTGACTTCATCATTGGTGGCATACTCATCGACGCCCAGAGTCTTGTAGTAGTTCACAGACTTGTCATATTTAAAGGTCTTTGGCGCCTCAAAATCTGAGTCCTTCGGTTGAAAGCTTGGGTCTGACTGAGCGCGTTTCTTGTCGCGCTCACTGAATTGCTGCCAAGCTTTTTCATCAATCTCCCGCATCCGTTGCATGAAAGGGCTTTGCTGAAACCTTCCTTAGCTTGCGAAATGCATCCAAAGACAATGCAGCGCTACCCGACCTACTGGTTGTGGCTTGCAGGACCTCTGAGCAAATTAAGTCTATTCAAGTCTTGCGGAATGTTTCAAATATGTTCGTATCAAGTTGGACCACCCTCCACTCATACGTGGCCGCAACGACTTAATAATCTTTACAGCACTGCACAGGTGAAATGATTGACGCATTTGAATTAAAATATTGACCCGAAGTGCCCCATATTATACCTCGTGCACAAGTCAACGACTTTAGATTGGCGTGACTAACGATGACTCCATAGACTCACATCAGACATGACGTCTCCCATGTGAGCATAATAGACTTTGTATCCGTTCCATTCCAAGAAATCCAAGCTGCTTCTGTCTTCATCGGTAGTTTCTGGTCTAGCACGTTCCCCCAAGCGGGCAACTTGATCTTGCCGGTAACTGAAAGAACTGTCCTCAGCTTGGAGCCGGCACCGGTGCCGTGCACAATGACATCAGAAGGAAAGCGCAAGGCCGTTGGTCGAACTACATGGAACTACTGTCCCGTCTGTGCCGAAGTCGCCACAGATCCGGCACCTCCTAGCTGACCAAAAAGCAACACTTCTGTGACTCTTGCGAAACTCAAAGACACTGCAAATGCTGCAAAGAAACATATGTCGTGACCTCGGCCACAATTCAAATCTTGAATGTCGCAGCATGTCGCAGCATTTTAAGCTTTCGAACTTCTCACTTTTTGCCTCACATGTTGTGCTCCATGGAATCACCTTCTCTCAACACAACTTTCTCAAAGCTCCTCACAGACATGGCCCCGAAGGTTGCTCAGGACGCAAAGCCAAAAGCTTTTTTCGGCCGAAGTTCGCAAAGTAAGAACTTCTAATGTGATGTTTTTCTCTCGAATATTGTGATACCCTGACCATCCCTGATGTGCGGAGGGTTTCGTACCCTTTGATGATATGGGATTTTGAGCCCCCGGTATAGTTGGGGTGGGACACATCAGCCCCTCCAGCAAGAGCCTTCTGGTCCATTGAAAACTCTTTACGCAAGAATTCCTAGCCTGGATGGACGGAAAATTGGAGGATTAAGATGAAAGATCACCTTGAATTCTGTTCTTCGAAGCTGATATGAGCCTAAATAAAGACAAAGCAAAAATAGAACTCTTTTGCTCACAATCATTGCAGCAATCACTTTCGGAATAACATCAGCAAATCAAGCAGCAGGCATTCAGCTACGCTGTAGCTGCTCCTTTTGGCCGCCAAAAAACGGTCTTCTAAGACCCCCTTGAAGACAGCTCAAGCGCAGCAAGGTATGCCCTTTGCGCAATCTTGGGCTATGCTTCCAGTTCGGAGGCAAAGAATATCTCCAGCTTGGCGGAGATTTGGAATGGATTGACTTTAGGAGATTCATTGAAGGCATAAGATCAAATTGGCGATCAAACTGCCGAAAAGATTTGCCACATACGCATTCGGTAAGGGCACAGCCGCGTCGGGATTAGAAATCTTCGTGCCAAGACCAAGTCTTCATGACTTCCGTGAGGAAAACAAACTGGGCAATTTGAAGTCTCTCAGGGTTCTTCTTGGTACTGGCTCCTGGGGTCCAACAAGAGAAATGAGGAATCAACAAGTTGAGTTAATAGGAATAATCTTAGTTGCAACATGAAGTGAAGCAACCCTAACATAACGTCGTCTCCTTGGGGATCGGAGGTGGTGACCCAGGACGGGGACCATGGACACCTGCCTCGGTCACGCATCAAAATGATGAAACCAACGGAGAAAACATAGGCGCTTTTTTTTGCCTGCGCCCTCCCAAAGGACTTGTAGCGACGCCGCTAAACATAAGCGCGGTGTACTGCGAAAATCTGTTTGCATATGTGCGACATGCATCTCTACATTCTGAACTTTTGATCATTTGGGTACTCACTTGTATATTGCCGATAGGTAGCCTTATTTATTTGCATGTACATGTGGATATCTCTCTCCCACATCTGTCTTCCTGCCTTCTTCGAATGATCCGGGATGTAGCTCACAAGGTTTTCAGTTCCGGCTGGCGGCATGAAATCCTTGAGCATTCACACAACCACACCAAGCCACCTTGCCAAGTTCTCTCATACACAAAGGCTAACACTGCCCGTTCAACTCATTTCAACTCCAAGCTTCCTGAACATCTTGGGCGCTGATCCAGCCTTTCACGCCAGTATCGTGGAAGATTTGGTAGCTGCCATCGACGGCATCAATGCCTCATCAGCCACCAAAGTTTGCCAAAGCTGCCGGTGCCGGTCTGTCCGGTCTGCCGAGGCGCAGGTCACCTTCTCACCTGCTGGAATCTCTCCCACGACCGGGGAATCGCGACTGGGTCCTTGAAGGACTTTGACCTGGCAGTCCCAACAAAACAACAGGATCCAAAACACCCTGAAGCAAAGAAAGAAAGGAAAAAAAGGAAAGCAAGCTTGAAGCGATTGCTTGGCTTGAGCTTCTGTACAGCTTGGGCAATTCTTGCTTCACCAAGCAGCTTTGGGGTGGTGCCCATGCAGTTGTGCCTGTGGGCGTGGACCCCGGTGATAGAGGAGCACCTTGGACGGGAGGCAAGCAGCCGCCTCTGGCCTTTGACTACCAACCTTCTCTTTCTCCCTCTCCCTCTCTCCCTCTCCCTCCCTCTCTCTCTCTCTCTCTCTCCCTCTCCCTCTCCTTCTCTCTGCAACTCTCAGTGTGTCTCCGCTCTGTCTCCATCTCTCTGTATGTCTCATTGTCTATCTCTCCTTTCTATCACTTTCTCTCCTTAGGATGGGTTTCTGTCCCCCCTTGCTTTCAGCCTGTTCTGAAATAAGCTTTGCCTGGGTTGCTGGATCTGCTTTTTCTCCTACGAAAACGGGAAAAAAGTGCCAGCAGGCCACTGCGCGAAGGCCAATTTCTGCCCCTTTGTCCCAGTACATCAGATTTCTCACCTTGGTGAAACAAACATTGAGACCCCACCCAGCACAAAGAATCACATGGTGGCAAAGGACTGCAAAGTATTTCGTTGCTACTGAAGTTTGACTCGTGCATTTCAAGGGCCAAACCGAAAACGCTTGCGAACGGGTCACGCATCGATGACTCCAATCATCTGCCAAGATTTGCTTCCAGCCATAGAGTGCCCCAGCCATCTGTCCAACAATAGCACCCACCTGAACTCATAGCACGGATGTTCCAACAGTTCCGGCCATTTGGCCCCTCCAACAAGCCCCGACCCAATGCTTCGCTTCCCACTCTGCCCAACAGCTTGGCTCGTGACTGTGTCCGCATCACCCAGCAGATTCACGGCTTTTTGCAACGCCATTGAAAAGGTATTCGAGTTCCACAGGGCCCAAAGGGCCATAGCAAGGCCATCCATGCCTCGAAGCCAGATTGGACTTCAGAGACTGAGGAGGTTTAAGGCTAAGATCCTATTCATGTCTTGAATCATGCTAAGTCCAAGAGGTTGACGGTTCCAGGTCCGGTTCAGAAGGCCATAACAGGCTCAGAAAACTGCGACGCACCCCATCCACGCCCCACGTGAAATGCATGTGCCCGGTGGCAATAAGCTCCAAAATAGCTCGGCGTCGTTGGATGGCCATTGTACCTCGTCACTTTGGAGGAAATAAAAATAAACAAAGCGAGGCACTTTGAAACCTTTTTGGGTTGTCACTTTGAACATATTTGAACCATACGTTTGAAATGTGAGGCCTTACCATGTTAAGTGTTTAGTGTGGAAAACAGGCTCTGTCAACTGCATCCTCGACTTTGCCCAAGCGGCAGGTCTTTTCCTGATGGGCCCTGTCTTGCAGCAATGCCTTCGTGTATTGCAAGCTCCGAAGATTTCCAGTTCCAGTGGGCTTCCTTCCTGCCACCGCTTTGAACGTCGTGAAAGGAAGCTGTGAAGAGCAGCAGCTGAGCTGAGGCCTGGATGGAGGAGAGCTTCGAAGCAGCTGCTCCAAGCGCTGAGTGCAGGAGCCCGCCTACGACATCAAAGCAAGAAGCTAGCAGGGAAGAAAGCGTTGCCTTTTAGGTTGCCTGATGTTGCCTGATGTTGCCTGATGTTGCCTCTGACTTTGCAAGGGAAAAATCCAAAAGCATCAGCAACACAAAGAACGAAAGCAACAAAAATAATTGGCCAATAAGATGATGGAATGCGGTTCCTCGTCTAAGCCAGGTGGTAGTCTGCAATTTCCACCTTGCTGGAAAGTGCTTGCAGCTCTTAGCAAAACAGCACTGGTTCTGCAAGGAATGCCACACATGTGAGGCCAGGACTGTCTTTCAAGAATCGCTCGATATGAGAGGCCTTGCATATCCCGGCCGAAGTTCAGGGAGTCAAATCAACTAGAAACCTATCGAAAAGTCCAAAGGGCTCCATTTTCTCAAGTTTATGGCGAGCTTCTATGAAGACACGAGGGTCTCCAATGGGATCCAGTGCTACCAGCCTGGCACGAAAGAGGGTGAGGCAAAAAAACAACGTGTTTGACAGTAGCATCGGATGTGACTCGAAGCCAAGTAACTCATCATCCGAAGTCTTGCCAGCATTCCTGTGCCAAATTGCTACACACCCCTTTTCAAAACAGCTTCTCTAGAACAGGCGACCTGTGGGATAACATTTTCATGAGAAGGATCTCAGCGATGGCAGCATAGAAAATCTGATTTAAGGTGCTATGCATTGCTATGCAGCATCCTTCTGCAGCTGTCCTATGCCGGCTGATGGCTTCCACGCAAAAAGAAGCCATAAAGCGGCAGCATAGTGCGGCCTGCATCTTCTGAGACTAGGATTGATCCAGGCCCATCCTAATGGAGAATATTGATTCAAAATCATCAAGCGAAAAATTGATTTTATCTTTTGGAAATTCTTTCGGAATTTGAGGCCTCTGGACCTGGATGAGTAGCCAAGCTTTGCCAAAGGGCGACATCCAAAGCTCCGGAAGAGCAGAGATGATATGCTATGGGCACCGGTGCCAAGCGCATGATGGAGCCTCAGAGACTGCGAAGCTCAGCTTAGCCACGTATGGCGCACAGCAAACACAACAAAACAAAACAAAACAAAACAGACATCTATCTACAAATAGGTTCCATTTACATAGGTTTACACATATGTAGTTGTAAATGTGAAAGAGTATGAAACATTAGTGCAGCATTAGCACAAGCAAATGAAGTCAACTCAAACAAATCCTGCTGCGCTCCTCTTTTCATGTCTCGTCTGCTTCGCAGTTCGGAGTTCGGTCACATTGCAGTCAAAGACTTCATGGTCAGCGTTTGACCAGGGTCAATGCTGCGGCCTAAGCCTCCTCAATTTGTTGTGTTGTGCACACATGAAACAAAAATGCAAACTTTAACTCCGCAGGAAATTCTGCTTTGCAGGCTGCAGAGGGATGGCCAGCGCAAGAGCATGCCTTGAAGCAAGAACAAGTCCGACAATTGGTTTGAGATTCTTCAGGCAAGCAAAGGCTGATGCCAAATTAAGAACGCACGTGCACGCAAGTCTCAATTAGACATGAATGCCAGCATCGGCCCAATCCTGAACCATGAGACAATCAAGTTACTAGTTGTCTGCGAGTATACATTTGATTTTTTGTCTGCAGGCGTGCAAAATTACATGCAATGGCAGATTCATTCAATCGAGCATGCGCATATCTGAAATACAAACGTATGTACAGCCATTGCTACATGTAGGTAAATGTATATCATAGAATGTGACAAACATTGAGGATGCTTTAGGTGCACAGGTGTCCGTGCACACGCGTGCAAGTTCCAAAACATGTGCTGAGCATCTCTTGTAACCAAACTGTCTGATACAGTATGTGCCATGACTATTGTCACTGTCAATCAGTCAGTATCTATCCTGAATGATCCATCGTGAGAATATGCTTGGGGCAAGAGGTTTCTTCTCAGTTAACTCTCAAGGAAAACTACCCTAAACTACCGCAGGGAAATTCCGGGAAAGAGACCTACAAATGAGGAACAAGAAAGCCAGTTTCAGGGGTAGCACCAAGGACAAACGCAGGAGATAGAAAGAAAGGCGAAAAAATTATGTGCGTCCACACTCCTGGAATCGCACTGCAAGAGCCAAGAAAGAACGAAAGGTAGGTGAAAGAGAATATAGGGAGTGGAGGTGTCAGGGGTCGTGTTGAGAGGGACATGAAAGGCCAAGATCGGTTGAGAGATGTGCGCAAATGCAAAGCGTTCTTCACTGATCTGATGCCCGACTAATGACTATCGCACGAGAAAATAGAAGCTTTTCTTGAAGCATAGCGGGTAAACTGAGCATCCGCAAGGACTGCTGGCCTGTGTGCGCAAATGCGGCTGGATTCGCTTCGGGTGGTCAGCTTTCCCTTTTGCCAGGTTGGTATTGAGGAAGGGGCTTGCTGGCACATGCCATGACATGCTCGGCGACAGAATCGCAAAGTTGGCATGATTAAAACATGCAAAACGAAAAGCGGAGCGGCTCTGTGGGCGAGACCACTGCATCTCGAATTCTCCCAACGACTTGCAGAAGTCTTTGCAGGAAATTCCGCGTCATCTTTGTGTGACACGAAAGGCATCTCGTGCCAAGACTACTTGAGAAAAGATTCGTTGAGCTCGGGAATGCCCTTTGTTTTTTTGCAGACATCTCCAGCACTTTTTTGGTTATTATTTTAAATTGCGTTTGTGCTGGATAATGCAAACATAGTGGTGTGTCCCCGATTTATTTTTTGCCAGGGCTTCCGAAGGCTTTGCCCCACGTTCAAAAAGGAATGTCAACCCCGAATTGCGAAAAAGAATGTCAACCCGGAAGGTCGACCCAGGCCCATGCCGCTCAAATTTCAGACACATCCATTCCATCCCAGAGATCATGACGATCACATTGGTCCAGCTCATTGAACTGTCGCACATACTCAGAGGCGTATGAGAATAGATCCTTGGCACATCTTGACACGACATCCCCCACAAGCCCTTGGGACTGTAGTTCCTGCCACCAGTTGACTGACACATTAGGCTCCAAGGACCCAAATCTGCCAAGTGTCTAGGTCCGGGCTGGTGTTCTTCTTGGCTAACCTTGGCAACACGACTGATCTGACATGATCTGTTCATGGTTGCAGCCTTTACATCATGGTTCTTCTTCTCCTCCTCTCCGGGCTTGGTTTGACAACTTCAGCGAAGCGCCCAACACAGTTTAGCGGGGAAAGGGCAAATTTCCCTAGCCAAACATCATGGTTCTTCGATTTTCCAGCATACGTTCGAGTGGCTCCTGGAATTGGCTTGCACTCAGCAGCAGTAGCCTGCAGAGAATTGGACAGGCAAAAGCTGAGCTAGTAATTATCACGTTGCACACATACACACGCACAATATCTGTCTTTTTTACATACTATCATATATGTATATATATTGTAAATCTACAGGTGCGTGTGTGCATGTAGTGTAGCGGAGCGTAGCGAAGCGAAGGGTAGTGTAGTGTGGTGTGATGTGGTGTGATGTGGTATGGTGTGGCGTGGAGTAGCTTAGCGTAGCGAAGCGAAGGGTAGTGTAGTGTGGTGTGATGTGATGTGATGTGGTGTGGTGTGGTGTGATGTGATGTGATGTGGTGTGGTGTAGGGTAGCGTAATGTGATGTGGTGTGGTGTGGTGTGATGTGATGATGGGTCGTGTGGTGTAGTGTAGTGTAGTGTAGTGTACGTCCGTACGTAAGAAGGTAGGTAGGTATTTGCATAGGTAGCTAGGTACGTAGGCAGGTAGGCAGGCAGGCTGGCAGGCAGGCAGGCTGGCAGGCAGGCTGGCAAGCAGGTATGCTTGTATGCATTCATGAATGTATGCATGCATGCAGGTCTGCATGTATGCATGTATGTAGGGGTGTGTGTGTGTGTGTTGATTTTTTGACTGCGCCCTCCCACAGGACTTGTAGTGTTGATATGTAGTGTTGATATGTAGTGTTGATATGTAGTGTTGATATGTATGTATGTATGTATGTATGTATGTATGTATGTATATATGTATGTATGTATGTATGTATGTATGTATATATGTATGTATGTATGTATGTATGTATGTATATATGTATGTATGTATGTATGTATGTATGTATATATGTATGTATGTATGTATGTATGTATGTATATATGTATGTATGTATGTATGTATGTATGTATATATGTATGTATGTATGTATGTATGTATGTATATATGTATGTATGTATGTATGTATGTATGTATATATGTATGTATGTATGTATGTATGTATGTATATATGTATGTATGTATGTATGTATGTATGTATGTATGTAAATATGTATGTAAATATGTATGTAAATATGTATGTATGTATGTATGTATGTATGTATGCATGCATGTAGGTAGGTAGGTAGGTAGGTATGTATGTATGAATGTATGTATTGCATGCGCCCCTCCGAAGGATTTGTAGCGACGGCTCTCCATGTGTGTGTGTGTGTGCATGTACTTATTTACTATTGCTTTCTTCAGCTTCATCTTGCGTGCACATCTGCAAGACATACACACATACTTGTGCTTTGAACATAAATTTGTCGGCAGCCCATTCACTGTAGGACATTGACATCCATAAACCACCAAACCAACACATTCACTCACAATAGACACGTTGGGCCTGGCTCTCATGGATGCTACCCGAAGTGTCCCGTGGTGTAGCCAATCGGTCCAAAGCACCTCATGTCCATTTCAATGTGGCAACATCATCCTTTTTTATCTTACGACTTCACCTGTATGACTGTATGTTCAAGGTGGCGCAAGTGGGCTCAAGGATAGGCTACCAAAAGGTATTTTTTTTGCTGGCCACATTGTGGCAACACCAATGAAGGTCAGAGAAACGTTCATCCCAAGCAGAAGTGCAATGACTTGATTCGAGGTTTGAAAAGCCTGGATCAAAAAAAAAACATAAGTGTACCATAATGAACCTCAATACATTTTCAATGAATCTGAACGAACAGGTGGGCCCGTCCGGCCGACAAACCCGGAACTCCACTGACAGGAATCGAAAGACTCAGGAGTAGGAGAATTTGGGGTCACAAAAACAAAGCTCGGAACATACGCAAAAACACACAGACACACCAGCGGATAAACCTGGCTAGGAACAAAATGGAACAAAAGTCAGGTCTCTCTTTGTCTTTTAACCACAGAGTCTCGGCGCTGGGCGCATCTAGTTTCTAAGATGGTGAAGAAAACACATCGAGATTCCTACCTTGTCCAAACCTGTAGCAAGATAGTCACAGTCAAGATGAGTTTTGGAGGCATGCATCGTAGGGGCTATGAAGCTATGTGCCTGTTAGTGGCGCGTGAGAGTTGGAGTATGGCACAAAGAGTAATAAAAAATGATTGATGGGGTCTATGTCTGTGGGTTGAAGGACGGGAACGCTGGGAGAAGGGTTGGGGAATGAGAGATGCAGCACCAGGATCCGAACGACTCATCGTCGTGGGTTCTCCTGGAAAAGCCCATCGATTAAGGACGCTTCATTACGAAGAAGCTAACTCTCAAGATCCCGAGTTTCCTTGAGCACAAGGTGAAGCTCATTCATGGAGCATTTATTCAGCATTTAAGTATGGCAGAATGTTGTCCATGCACAGACAGGTACAGATTTAGAGTCGGAACACAGTGGTGGCTGCAGCGGTCATGTTGAAGCTGCTGGACCCATGTCCTGTAATCTGTATTCATGCACTGCTTTGTGACATGCAGGTTAGATCAACCCCAGTGCACACTCTTTCTTCACTCTATGGGCACCTATGCCCCATGACGGATAGATGTGACAAAAAAACCACAGACAACTGGGATCCAATTTGGAGACAAGGCCAAGAACCAGCCGCCCTAGAGAATGCCCAAAGGCAACTGAAAGACAAGAGGCAGAGGAGAGACAAAAGAGAAATAGAGAAAAAAGCTTTTTCAGGAGACAACATCTTTCCTGCTCCCGCCACCAGCGCTGCTGACACACCGACGCGGCGCCAAGGTCCAAACCCCATGCAAACCACATCAAACCTGTTTGGGGAAGGGTGTGATCACATCTCTGTAGACAAGTTGCGGGTTCTGCTGCGAAATGGCCATGATGCATTGAAAGGGGCTCGTACTTCCCACTACGGAAGTATGCAAGGCTGCCGTCCGCAGCAAAAACCATACGCGGCTCCACGGGAACTTCTCCTACGCAATGGCAAAGCTGGGACAAAACGAATACTGCCAGGCTTCAAATCAACTTATGAATTCCGAAACGACTGGGAAATTTTCAATGAAACAGGCTGGTCACACTGAAAGTAGTGAAATGGTGCAGTCCCCATCCTTGGATGAACACCAAATCCCCGTGGGAAACGATGGCCATGGTGATGGCGGTGTGACATAGCTGCTTCAAAAACTGCCCGCTGGCAGGCTCGAAGAGCCTCAAGCCCAAGCGGATGTGGAATTTCTGAGGCGAATCTCGTAGGAAGACGACGCATAATATGACATTGGAATGATACTGGAATATCAAAACCTAACAGCAATATACACATGTGTCTACCCATATAGATAAACAAATATATAAACATATATACGTATATCCCTCATATAAGTAAACATGTAATATGTATATGTATATGTATACGCCTGTGTGTGTGTTAATGCTATTTCTCAACACGTAGAAGAATGTCTTATTTCGTGAACCTCAATGCTGCGCCAAGGTGCAAGTGATGTCGCAGGGTAGGGCCATACATCTCGCAGTGCAACTCCATGCGAAGATTCTCAGAGATCAGGGGGATGAATTCGACCTGCTGACGGGTTCTGACAGATTGAAGATTTGGCCTAACCATTAAGATCCATGAAGCCCACGAACATCCAAGAACACCTGAACAAGTTAAAACTTCAGCAGTGGCCCTTTGTCGGCTTCAACTGCCCAGCCGCCTCTGATTCAGGCACTGCATGCTGCTGGGCAGTAAGGGTCGCTTTCCTATGCAGCATGCAGGTTTGCGCCACAGAACTAAGTCATTGAAACGCTATGTGACCTGCGCAGCAATGTAGCAATGTGCAGGTAAGGGGCAAGTTCGAGTGGATTCGTGCCGTCAGCTGCCTTGAAATTCCATTGTCCTGAGTGTGCAGTATTTCTGGTTTCTCCATCATGTGATCATGTGTCGTGGCACCTCCAACAAATCCGCGGCAACATCAGTCAGCCAACTCAAAGCTGAAATGGCCAAAAAACAATGAGGAACCATCGAAGTACTCTCTGATGGGCTGCTTGCACACCGGTTATGAGGTGTAGCCTGCCAAGGAAGCAAAGGCAAAGCGATGTCAAACGGTCAAACGCCTCAGCCAATCTCGAGAAGCCGGATAAGCCTTGTCATGGCTGAAGTGATGAAGGAAATGAAGACCACTGCCAGCAGGTAAGCCAGAAGCAAGTAGGTGAAAGCAAAAATCCGTTCCTGCAATCAGCTCTTTGCACATGAAACTTGGGAAACCCAGCAGGAGCTATTTATCTGTGCTTGTCGTGTGAGTGCGAATGACCTCCAGAGTCGAGGGGAAGAGTTCCATGGTGCCGTGGAATTGCGCGAGGGCCCAATGGAAGGCAATGCTGTACCTCAGTCTCGGAAAGTTGATGCAAAAAGCTTTATCCAAGAGAAACTTGTTTTACGACACTCTGTCAGAACTGCTTAATTAGTCAATCAGAATACACAACACTTCCCAACTCTAACCTTTCTTGACATTTCAATATGGGTGATCCCAAGCAACCGGAAAAGACAAAAACACACACCTGCATCCATTTGCAAGCAAGACGCTGTTCCACATCACTTGCACCAGGCCGATGCACTGATACCCAGCCACCTTCGTGTCGACCAAGTCCAACCCAAAAGCATGCCATGAAGTGGAGAAAGACCATGAGCCACAGAATCTTGCCTCGCCACAGGCTAAGAAGGCACTGCTGCACAGGTTTGGTACTGCCTTGCCTGTAATGCCAATGCAAAGCACCGCTCGTTCAGATCCTTGGATCTTCCAGCATCCTACATTAATTTCGAACACATGGGGTATGCTTGCTCCGATCTTGGCAAATGCTAAGCCGGAAACGAATGTTGTTGGAGATCAACTGTATGATCGCCTGACGGAACATGACTCCAACTTTGGGCCAAGAACATGCCTACAGGCACTGCTTTAGTGGATCTAAGCTCTGGATCTACGCTCTGCCCTTTCGATCTGAAGATCGCCTAAACCCCCAAAGAACCCGCAGACCCCAAAGGCCTCAATACGCCACAAGCGGGCTAGCCGGATAATACGCACGAGTTGGAAGGTCCTCGGGCAAGAGACTATCCCATCTCTGCTCATTGTCACATTGCTGAACTTGTGAACACTGGTGCCACCCGAGCAGCTGATTTGACACAAAGAGCTCAATCCAGCTCAAGATGGCAAGTACTACATCTGGAAGGAAGAAGCCTCACGAGGCTCTCAGACCCCTTGAAGCGACTTCGACGAAGCTGTCAAAAATGCTCAGACTTTGCACAGACTTCGACCGAATTGGTGACTTGATTGGTGTGGCTGTCATAGTACTAGTGTTTGGCACCGGCCTTTGAGATATCTGCGGAAGGTGTGTGAGAGTCGCAGTTCCCATGTTCCATCCAAGCCTGATCTGCTGAGACAAGCGTTGCTCATGCAGACTGCACTGTACAGATCTACACAAATCTGAAAATGCAGGTCAACTGCTGAGGAAATTCAGGAAAAGCTCTGACTGGCCTGCGTTGCCAATCTTATATCCCCCCATCTGAACCCCAACCGCCCACTGTCTATATAAATTTGGCCCTTTCGCTGCCTGAAAGTTAAAACCACTCTGGTAATTGCATCCTACCGAGGCTGCTAAAGAAATCATTTTCATGGCTCAGATATGCTCAAACACTCACCATATCGTCATCAGGGTTCCTGACCATATCTTGAACGACAAGGGGAAAACAACCAGATTCACCCAACCTACAGATCCTCGGAAAATCTAGGCCTTCTGCCCCCCTTTGCCCTCAGCGAGAGAAGAAAAAAGGAAAAAACCTTCTTAGGAAAACTGACCGAAACTGAATCTGAGAATTAAAAGAGTTCTTCAAGAAAAAAGAAGGGACTGAAATTGAAAGAAAAGCCCCAAGAAATTGAACTGTCAAAAGGTGACGTGATGTCATCCTTGTGCCGGGCAGCGCTCGTAAGAAATGCAGCTGGAGACAACAGGATCGACGGTCCAAATCACGGCGAAAAACCATCCCAAGATATTGGACCTGGGAGGGAGCCTATGTCAAACGTTGTCCGACTATGTTGGCATGTCAATTCTGTAAAAACGCTGGCATATTCACTACATGCAACGCACATTAGCCAAGATGCGCATATATCTGCATGCCCAACAGCTGCAATGGAAGAACAATGCCATCATGAAGCACGACCAGAAAGATTACCTCCGCAAACCCGTCAAGGCACAAAGCTTAAACTGCTGAAGACGGCTCACTTCAAACCACACTTTCGCTAGGATCAAAATAAGTCTTGTTCAACTGTGCCAGCTGAGGGGCAAAATCCCAGCCAATCTTCTTGACTGCGAATGGCTTGATGACAAAAGAGACCTCATCTTCGAAGAAGATGAAAGGAGGAAGAGGTGACGAGGTGAAAGTCACTATTCTATACTATGGTTACATTACTGGAGCACTTGTTTCCATTGAAAGTCACCACCCGGACCACAGCGGGAAAATATGAAAATGGACCAAATGCTGTAGCACAGCGCGGCGTACATTAGAATCCTCCGGATCCTTGAAGGCATCGTTCAAATATTTTGTCAAAGAGGACCGTGTGACCAACCTGTGGAATTTCGTCACCTGCAGGAAGCACGTAGATAAATCGCACAGTATAGGTGGAATCTGTACCGACACTAAATTGGTTTTGACTCTGACCATACAGTATATGTGGAAGCAGGTGCCGCCTAGACTCCAGGGCCAACACCGATTTAGGGTAAGCAGTCCCAACAGCTTCTTGTTCAAAATGAATGATGATGCTCACTGAACTTAAACTAATTCATCCTGTCGTGTGTGGTCTGTCTCCTCCCCTGCCTTTGCAGAATGCTTGTCGGATCTGAGCCAGCAATCTAGAAGTTCAAACCTCGAGTTCACAACTGCTCAACTCATCTCCCAAATCACAACACGATGACTTTCCCTCGATCGCCAAGGAACTCGTAGCCGAAGTCGTGGGTGAGTGGTTCACAGCCAGGGCCGGGCAACTCCAATGCAGTCTCTCCGCGGAAGAAGTTTCCGGACCAGAAAGACGTCGAGGTCTGGGAGATGGAGAAGAATGCAGACCACAAAGGGTAGCAGAAAAGGATTGAAAAGACATCTGGAGTTTGACTCATTGAAAAGCGTTCATGAAATTCAAAGAAGCAGCTGTCGGCATGGCCAAGTTACATCCTTGGATGGTAGTAAATGGTTGCCAGGCGTCAAGGTTCTGGAATGGTGCGGCGCATCCTGCAAAGAGCTGGTGAAAAGGCAGACATCCTCAGAAGATTCGTGAAGATTCGTGAAGATTCGTGAAGATTCGAGGATTCGAGCTGAAGAGTCTGAAGCATCTGGAGAGTCCTGAAAGTCTGGCAGACTTTCTCTGCGATCCTCAGCAGAGCTACAAGCAACTGTTCACTCTCGCTTTTTATGGCCTATGATGGCGTATGATGCGTATGTCATCTTGTCTCCGTCACACAGTTTTGAGCGCCTCCTGGTCAGCACCTGGACAAAAATCCGCCTAAGCCAAAGGGCTTCTGTGGCACTTCCGAGGCTACAAGGTAAACAGAGGACTTCCTGACGCGGCCGAGCAACTCTAAGGACCTTCGACGATCTTCGGGTTGACGCTCTGGGCTTTGATTCGGAGTTTTCAGATACCCTGTCCAATGGCGAATCCTGGCGCAGAAACTTCAAGATTTACCACCAGGCCGCAAGGCCTAGCACAATTTCAAGACCCGCTGCCATGCGGCATGTCAGTTATCACATCCTGAGTGAGTAACACAGCTTGAGTACCGACATATGCGGACCGGACTGCTCCTATTCTGGCACCAAAAGCGACTCAGACAGTGAAGATTAATCGACATTCTCCACCACTCTCTGAGCACCGGCCTTCATTGGGAGGGGCTGCCAACCTTCCACCAAAACTTCCTGCGTGGCAACGGCAAGCGACTGGGCCGTGACAACAAACAGACCTCCTCCGCCTTCTACTTCTCACGCTTCTCATTTCTACTTTCTTTGCTGGGACCCCCATCGGCAGCCTCTCGTTGTGCATGGAACCCCGGAGCCTTGGCTCCAATGAGGCTGCAAGAAAGCACATGAAAAACATCTGAAAACATCACATCATTGGGATTCAAGACTTAGAGCATGTGGGGACCTTGGGTGCCTAGTCCAGGAGTGGGCCAAGACACGCCGACGTCGGACTTCCTTCGCATCCTGTGCATATCTGTGCATATCGTTTTTTTCCGAGAAAACTGTGCCAGCAGTTGACTCTCCCATGCCAGAATTTCTCCACACCCAGCTGGCCTTGGAATAATTCCCAAGTCCGAGAGTATAGAACTGGAACCTCTCAACAGAACATGTTTGAAAGCTGAAATTACTAAAGCAGCTGAAGCAGCTGATGCTTCAAGGTGACACAAAATGCAGATTAAAGCCCTGTCATCCAGCCTGGCTCAGGGGTCTGTAACAGGGAACATCGTCGTCTTGGCCTTGCTGGCCCTAGCATCCTGCGCACAGGTAGACCAACAATGACCAAACCACCACCCTGCCACTCCGAGACACCGACAGCTTCAAGAAACAAACATGAACGAACCATTCTCCTCGAGGTTGACACTGACGCCGGAGGGGCAGGCACTACCTGTTCCAAGCATTTCAATACCAGATCACGAATGATCCACGATGAATCCTGTGCTACAGTCCCTGGTAGGTCAAGCAGCGAGTCAAGCATAGTAAACCTATGTCACCCAGAAAAAGGTTGAGCCTGAACATCCGGAGCTGGAGGTGCAGCTGGCTGAGTCACCTGCACACCGAGATTGCAACCCATCAGCTATCTGCCTCAGGGCTGAGAATTTGGAATGAGCGCACCCGTAAATTGCCTGCTGATGCAGTTGGTGGAGAATTTCCGCATGGGAAGGATGGGATTGACGACCTCGGGCAGAGTCACGGACACCAATGAAATCCACATGAAATTCAAGGCAATCGTGTTCCATTGGACGCTCTGCCAATGTCTCTTGCAAAATCCTATCTTGCAAATGTCCAAAGATTCCAAAGCTGTACGCTTCACACCTGAGGTGTTTACTGAGAATTGACAGCCTGAACAGCCAAGACAAGGCATTTTCTATACGCACTCAGATGGGATGCCGCTGCCTCTGATAGTTGGGATCGAAAATCTCACTCACCGAAGCATAACCTTCAGAGACATCCGCAAAACGCAATCTCTGCAGTGTGATCTGTCGAAAGCATGTTGAAGAAGCAAAAATGAAGCGCCGCAACCCTTGCGACCCACTTGGATCCACTTGAAATCCACTTGGACCACTCGGATTGCTTGGAATGCTTGGGATCCCTCGATGCCGTCCAAGACCGAAAAGGGTGGAAAGCGTTTGGAGGTTCGAATAGGCGAAGTGTTGCAAAACTACTGAAACCCTTGAACAGTTCTTTGTTTAGATTTGTTTGGATCGGTTGCTCGGCGTGCATCGGTTGCATACATGATTTGAACTACGTAGTAAATCAAAATCTTTTTTTTTGAGATCCTTGACCGGACATGCAGCTATACGTAACTACATGCAGACATACATGCAAGATCCAAGACATGATATTCAATGATATGTGCATGCCGTCGCCTGGAAGAGTGAAGTAAAATGCCTTCAATATAAACAACTCAATACACTCCTACCCGCCGACATGTGCACATACAGATGCTGCTGCAATAGTTCCTACCAGCATATAAACTCAGGCCAGCATGGACCCCAAACAAGCGCAAATCGTCAAATCGCAAATTTTTGGCAGAGATCTGCTGGCATCCCGGCACCCGAGTGTGGATACCAGGAAAACCCAGAACAAAACCTATGGCAGCAATCAGTGTCACCAGCACCCACGCTCTGCACAGCCCCCATAGCAGCACAACTCTTCCCACACTTGAAGTAAGAACCCCCATCGCTCCATTCCCTGGAGAAATGCAAAATGGCGACAGGCTGACAATTTTTTATGTGTTTAGAATGTGTAGGCATTCCAAAAGTTACAGTATCGAGAGTGTTTGGAATGTTCTCAATGTTCTTGCCATTCCCAGTCAGATGTTCCAATATAGTGCATGTGGTGAATCTCCGTTGGTTTCGCTGGCATGTATACATGCCCGTTGTTACAATCATTTGACTGTATGCGGTAATATACATACGATACATATATGTTTTGAAAAAATGTTTACATATAAATATACGATACATGAAATACATAAATACATACATACATACATACATACATACATACATACATACATACATACATACATACATACATATATATATATATATATGTATATATATATATACACACCTATGTACTGAATGTACTGATTTTATTTATGTTGGGCATATCATTTGGGCCTACTTCGCTACAAACAAAGCAGCGCAGCTCCGCTGAGGCGCTGCTCAAATCCTCAGAGTCCACGGCGCCAGGCAGGCCAGACAGACTTCGTCCCGTCAGAACCTCACGGTGCACGGACTCGTTGTACGGGCAACTCGCAGCCTTCCGTGTCACCCCGCTGTCATCCCTTGGTTCCTTGAGGCACTGGATAGGCACTGGAAAGTTCAAGAACGGATAGCAAGAATCCAGAATTAGTCATGAT
This sequence comes from Symbiodinium kawagutii, assembly GCA_009767595.1. Lineage (NCBI taxonomy): Eukaryota > Dinophyceae > Suessiales > Symbiodiniaceae > Symbiodinium > Symbiodinium kawagutii. The sequence goes on along the minus strand of VSDK01019766.1, from coordinate 78,400 downwards.
AAGCCCAAACAGAGCTTGCAGAACTTGGAAAGACTATGAATAGCCCTTTGCTCTGCAAAGCAAGTCACTTTCTTCTTCGAGCCGGCCTTGGGTGCACGATGCTGCACAACCAATCTAAAGAAACATAGCCAAACATCTTGCAATTTCAACCTGTCAATTTGCCAAGGCATAGCCATCTTGCAGATGAAATGCCCGACTTCCACCATGAAGCTTGCCCAGCAAGCCACTGCGTCCATCATCCTCGGATCAGGGTCTAATCAAGTCATTGGAACCGGTTTTTTCTGTTGCACCGTGCAATCTCAACCCAAGGCTTGCGTGGCTCGACTGAACTGAACAAATTGTCAGCGAGCTTCTTGAAGGGCTGCAGCAAGTAGCTCCTGCAGGCAAAGCAGTTGGGCATGGGACACTCCGCACCAAAACGGTCCTGAAAATCATGGGACAAGCCCCGGCAAGACGATGAGTTGCAACGCTTTCAAGAAACAATATGAATAAAATTGTGATAATGGTGATAACAATATCAATAACAATAATTAACCATAACCATAACTCTAACAATTACAATAACAATAGCAATAGTAAGTTAAAACAAAATAGAGCAATATACATATATGTGTATATATATATGTAAATATAAATATAAATAAATATATATATACAATAAAATATAATTTATCAAAGTTCAAGAGGCTTTCACTGTAGGAACCAGATCCATACAATAAGATACGTACATAAAGCATACACGCATGTTTTTAACATAAAAAACATAAACATTTCGCAAACAAAACACAAACAAATCATAACTACAACGCTAATAAAACGCAAATGAAACATAATTACAGCACAAGTAAATCGCAAATGAAACGCAAACAGATCGCAAATCAAATAAGACTTAAATAGATAGCAATTAGAGTCAGTCATGTCAAATGAATCCTATCAATCAATCATATAATCATATCATTTCAAATATTGAATGAGTCTACAATATACCATCATAGAATCAAACAATATTAAACATCACTAAACAAAACAAACCATAACCATAGACAATAAAGGCATAGTAATAACTTAGTAGTAGTAATAATAAGTTAAGTAATAACCCCACCAATGACAAGCAATCCTACCCATCGACTTCCCAGCCAATCAAACGATCACGACTCCCGCTCCCGCAGTCAGACTAGGCAATGTTTTGGTCTGCAAGTCTGCAAGGCAATTGTGGTTGTTCAGTCCGTCTGACGCATGTGCCTGCTGTGGCCTGTGCGAAAGTGAAATGCCCAGCAAACAAAAACTGGTCAGACTAACTCGATTCTTTAGAGTCAGACTTCATTCAGAGATCTGACCACAACTCAAAGCCGAGCCATCAAAGCTCGAATTCCTGGCATTCATCTCCCACCATTGGAGACGTTCCATCCAAGCCATGAATGAAGCGGCACAGTGGCTCAGAAGAATTGGACTCCTTTGGAAATCCCTTGACAGATGTCAATACTGCAACGTCCATGGCCAGACTGCATGTACACGCAAATCCGTTCCCAGCCAAGTCACATAGCTGACGATCTGACCATTTGGAGGGATTGGGAAGGGCTTCCAGTGGGAAACCTTGTAGCCTCAAAAGGTCTTTCCCGACCAAGTAACGGCTTGCCTCAAAGCTGTACAAATGACATCCTGGTAGGATTGTTGGTGATGAATCTTTCTGTGAGATGCGTGCCCTGGTCACTTGCTGTGAAGTGTCAGCCCACTTTGTATTTTCATCTAATGATGCCATAGCAAGTATTTCCTTTTCTCTTTGGGTGGTGTTTACAACCCATGAGTTTGACTCCATGCTTTTGGGCAAGGCTGGAGGCCACGACACGCCCAAAGCCTCGCATTGGTCCATATGGAGACCTATCCACTTCGTGTCCTGAGTCATTGAGATGACAAGGCTACAGGCACAAACATCCACATTGCGACATGTGCATGCGCATATTTATATGTAAAGTAATGCATCTATGCACGTATCGTATCGTATGTAGGTAATTCATGATGTACATGTACGTATATGTACTTGATGTATATGTACACTGTATTTGTATACGATACATATATATATATATATAAATGATATGTATGAGTCTGAGAATGTGTCTGAATGTAAAGATTTCGTTCTTTACGTTGGCACTGATGATACTGACTGACTAACTGATATCATTGATATCATTATATCATACACATTTGCTTGGTAATAGTTTATTACAATATGTTAAAAGAACAATGTAACATAACATAACTTAACATAACCATGGCTACAACATAAAAAAATAAAACCAAAGGACCAAAGGATCAAAGTGATATTTGATAAAATAAAATAATGCATATTTCAGCTTGTACTTATGTACAACATTGCGCTACCGTCACAAACTGTCCATGTTGAGTACCGATACCGCACGCCACACGCCGTATGCTTCACGAATATTTACTTAGTAGAAAAGCCCTGTAACCCTACAACTGGTGGTCGACCTGATTTTCCCAAAAGCCGATGAAGATGTCATACAGTCATACCGTATACCGTATACCGCCTTCCCCAAAGGTGCACAGCAAGTATCACGCTGAACCTCGTTTTGGGATAGTCGTTGTTCATGTTCAACTCTTGATTTCATCCGGCGATCCAGCTCTGTCGCAAGGTAAGCCGAATCATCAGGGAGGATGAGTTTCATAAGAGGAATTGGTGGTGTTTTCAATGCCTCCAAAATGGAGGTAATATTCTGGAAGAACTTCGAGCCATCAGTATCATCATCGCCAGTCACAAATCCATCAAGTCGAACACCCACGATGTAGAACCTTGTCCTGTTGGCGTTGTGAATGTCTATTCTTCAAACTTTCGAAAAACAAATCTTGTCGAGTCTATGTCAATATCTCTCCTTTTTTTGAACATACTAGAGACAATGTTTGATTTTGATTTTTAAGGGATTGAAAAATGAATTGCAAGTTGCAAGAAACCAGAAATAAAGCCATGGCAATAAGAATAGTCAGTAAGGGACTCATGTTGCAATTACATTGACAATAGACTGTGTTAGTTATCCATCATGCGATTCCTTGAACCGGATCATGTTCAAAGTGAAAACTAACACATCATTTTCTTAATCTTTTCTAGGACAGCAAATTTATTATCATCGAACCATATCATTTCATATGATATTATGATCAAATCATTTCATCAGATCATGTCATCAATGACTCAAATAAAATCAAATCATATCATCATATCAATATCAAATCAAATCATCACAAAACCCCAGTACCCATATCAATATTAATATTTCATTCTTGTTTTTGTCGATTTGGTCTGATCACTGATCACTGACTGATGACGCTATACCTACAGCCGATCCGATGAACAAATCACTGGATGTTGAAATAGTTGCTTTCCGGTAAGAGCTCAAGCATTTCTTTCCAATGCAAATGACAATACGTTACAACATCACTAATGTAACCAAAAGGAAGATGAACAGAAGTTACAATGATCATGACTCATGATGACTTGATGACTCACTCATGACCCAGGAGTCGTCATGAGTCATGAGTCATGTCGACTCATGTATTGACTTTACATTCAGAAGCAAAGGAAACCCAAGATCCCGACGCCAGTCCCCCAGTCACTAGTCCTGATTTGCGGTAGCAAATAGTTTTCGGAACATAGTGTGAAAGATTTCACTGCATACATTTCCTCATCCATGTTTCTCAGAATGCTCATTGCTTCAGCCATGTTTGACCCTGGATCAGATTCCTGTCCCATTGCTTCTACGTTTTCAAGGACAAATACCTTGGGTCGCAATGCGGCCAAGGTATGTACTGTGCCCATGAAAGTTGCGAGGGAGCACGATGACGGGTCACCATTCTTGAATGCCTGCTTGAGCTCAGCAAACTTGGGGTTCATCCGGGAATTCGACTTACACGAAAAGCCAGATTTGATCATGAAGACGTCCCCAGTAGGCAAGCTGCAAGCACGTTTGTGTCGTGCGCATTTGTGAGCTTGGTTCTCATCTGTGGTCATGATGGGGGTTCCATCTCTTTGAGCGAATGATACCCCGAGGGTCACCACGTCGTCGTAGATGCAGACCGAATCATTGGAAACAATGTTCGTCTCCAACCATGACTGTTTCCATGGTTCTTTCTCGCAACAGAAGAGTACAGATGGTTCCAGCGGCAAGAGGAACTGTTCACCCAATGCTCTGATTGCGGCCTCAAACGCCAATTCACCTGCCCCGCTACCTGAGCAGAGTGAACCTAAAGTGATCTGCGATGGTATCCCCAAGGTCTCCTTGTCAATCTCCTCACAGGCCTGCCTCACATAGTAAGATGCCACATTGAAAAGAAACTGGCTCATGTCGACCTGGCCATCATCTCCGCAAAGAACTTTGAGGAGCTCATCCATGTCAACCGTTCCAATGTCCAACTCAAGATCCTCATCTGCATTTTCTTCCTCTCCTTCTTCTTCAGGAGATCCAAAGAGCTCTTGGTCCATAGCCGTGGATTTGCCAGGACAAAGGCTGGACAATGGCTGGTCCTCTGCATCATTTTCTACTTTGACTTTCACCTTCTCTTGCTTCATGGTAGGAGTCTGATCATCTTTGACTTTCACCTTCTCTTGCTTCATGGTAGGAGCCTGCTCATCTTTCACGTTCACCTTCTCTTGCTTCATGGTAGGAGCCTGCTCATCTTTCACGTTCACCTTCTCTTGCTTCACAGGAGAAGTCTGATCATCTTTCGTTTTCACCTTCTCTTGCTCTGCAGCAGGAGTCTGCTCATGTTTCACTTTCACCTTCTCTTGCTTCACAACAGGAGGCTGCTCATCGTTCAGTCTGGCAGCAACATTCGCACGTATCTTTGCAGCAAGCGATGCAGCATCATGAGCACGAGTACCAGAAGTTGTTTTGTTTGCTGCATCAGTAGCTGTCTCCAACGTAGCTTGCTCAGTCTCCAAAGCCGTCTCTGATACTGATGTCACTTTTGTATTCTCAGCAGCAACCTCCTGTGTGGCATGTGCAGTCTCTTTCTCCTCCGATGTAGCCTGCACAGCCTCTTCTTCCTCATCAGCGCCATCAGCCGTCACTGATGATGATGCTGCCGCTTTTGCATTCTCAGCAGCAGCCTCCAATGTAACCTGGGCAGCCTCCTTCTCTGATGATGCAACTTTTGACTCATCACTACCATCAGCAACATCCAATTTTGCCTCAGCAGTAGCGTCCAATGTAGGCTGCGCAGATTCACCAACATTGCACGATTTCCCCTCATCAGCTGAGCATGATACGGATGTTGACTGCGCAGTCGCAACAACAGGTGGAGTAGACAATGGCTTTCCCACATCAGCTCCGCCCAATGTAGCTTGAACTTCTCCATCAGTTGGTGGCACATCAGCATCTTTTGGTTGTTCCAGCACAGCAGTGGCCCCAGATGTAGCTTTCGGCACCTGCTCTTTTGATGACGATGAAGATGATGCAGCCGCCGTTTCATCAGTCTCAGTATCCATAGCGTACTGAACACCACGACCAAATTCATCGTCCATGACATTGGTCAAAGCATCCTGTTGAACGAATGAGCTTGGTATTGATGCCGATTTGTGGCTTCGGCTTGGGATAAAGATACATGGAACTTGTAAGTCATCTAATACGTACTAAATGGACTCATGAAAGACATCAAGAACCTTGATTATGATATTTGACTTGTGAACCAAATATACATAGTTACATAATATAAATCTAATTATTGATTATATATAATAATATAATGTACTGTATTGTAGATAAGAGATATTAGATATTTTCTTGATTTGTCCATAAATCCATAAACCAAAAACATTGATGGCCGGAGACTTTCATGTGATGATACAGTGACAATGTCACATAATTTCACATAATACTTACATACATACATACATACATACATACATACATACATACATACATACATACATACGTACACCACACCTTTCAAAACCTTAGCGCACACATGGTTGTCTGTCCTCCAGCGATACTTCTGCGTCTGCTTTCTGCACGAGGCTAGTTGAAAAGAGAGTTTGCTGCCCCGGTGGAGGCGGTTTCTTGAATGCATCCCTGCAGTTGTCTACTCGTCTGCGCTTCTGATTCTGTGAATTTTGAAGCGCCGCTGCCAAAGCTTCTGGGTCTGCGGTTGACCGGTCAACATGCACTTCTACATGTGGTTTTGGTCTCGCAGCTCTTGACTTGTGCGCTGCAGCTACCTTGCCTTTGGGTGATGGCACTCCTGCTGATTTTGCTTTTGCTTTGGGCTTAGCTGTTGCCGTTGGTGGCTTGGGCGACGAAATCTTCTTCGCCATGGCCACGGTAGCAATTCTATGATAATCAAATTTGCTTGAAATCCGCGTGTCATTGAATCCAGTCCAAGAACAAAACCTTAAAAAACAACAGTATGGTATGGTCGGTATGTATGATGACCGGCGCAATCTGAGTCTGATAAAATCGTTGTTGTCAGTTGTGAGCGGTTGCAAAGTGGAGGAAATACATCTGAACTTGAACTAGCTTTGAGCATGACTAGGCTCCGAATTGTCATGCAGTCATGCACTCAAAGATGCCTGAACCTATTTGACTTCCGAATTCCGACTTGTTGCAGTGTGAATTGTCGCATCAGTGATGCGTTCAATCTGAAGCAAACGCTGCCCTTGTTACCCTCTTGACACCAATCTCTACCCACAAGCTGACAATGTTTAGTCAGCAACTTGGTGTACTACTTTCTGAACTCTGCTACGTTGCTCTTTGAAAGAGAGCTCACAGAGCACACTGATTGATGGTTGCATTTCTGCACACCCTGACATGTCCTTTGTTTCCGGGGCAAGTCAGAATAACAAATAACTTTGAACTAAAATAGACTGGGCCGTGAACCAACATATTTTCAACAGCAACCACCCGGAAAACAACATACATATGATTCATATGATTTCATATGATATTGGTATTAAAATAGTTTTAACATATTTTAACCATGACTAGAACTAACATCAAATGATGTGATAGAATGAAAGTAGAACCAAACTAGTAATAGTCAAGGAGGAAGCTGTTGACGGTTGAAGGTTCACGCAAAGCCTTCACTCGATGAGGCAACAAAATCCAACTGTCATGGCTTCCGGGCATGATTTTCAATGCATGACAACTCAACGTCTGCACTGAATTTCCACCAAGATCCGGAAAAAGAACAAGCAAACTGAGTGAGATGATGTGACTTGACTTGACTGATATAATTATGATGATATATTTTGATTTTGATTGAGACAATGACATGGTTTCACGATAGAAATGATGGTTTGATATGTTTTGAAACGATTTCAAACATAACTAGCAGATTAATATCATTTACAAAGTATCATATTCATTTTCATAATTCAAAATATAACTATATGATTATGACAACAAGTTAATTTGAAATGATCTGATTGATGGGTCCATCCAGTAATTGAAGAACCAACTGCAAGCATCAATCCCAATAACATCTGCGTTTACACGTTGCGTCAAAGTCAAATTAACCATGAACCATGAGCATTCATCAATCACACATCACATCAACAGATCATGGCCTCTACCTTGTTGGTTTCTTACTGGTCACTAATCATCACTAATCACTAATCACTAATCACTAATCACTAAACTAATGTCTGTATCACTGATCATCACTGATCACTGATCACTGATCGATCACTCACTCCATGGTTTGCTTTTAAGATGTGGATGCACAAGACACGGCGCTGGCAAGGAACTTGTCATTCGTGACGCGGCCGAAGAGGCAGATGATGACTACCCTGCTACCCGTTATCAAAACATTGCCTTTGACTCTGACAGATTCACTCTGGACTGCCAATTCAACCAAGCAACAAGTTTTTTTCACATCTATTCTATTTAATCAGTGCAGTAGAATGAATCAAAGTCAAATCAAATGTCTTTCTTCACTTCAAGAAATCAGTTTGGATTCAAGTGTGAGCAGTCAACAGAGCGATCATCTTGGAACACGGATGCTATCTGACAAGTGGCTACAACCCTCAAAGCAACCAGTGACAAACCTCGGTTGCCGTTGTCAAAAAGTTCAGGCTGGATCTGGATTAGGCAACGACATCTTTGCCTTACCCAGCATTTCTGCACATCTTGACAAAAGTACTTCGGGTATTTCAACTTTGTCAGCTCGGGCTTGCTTCACAGTGAAAATAGTGTCGGTGGCAATTTGAGCTTGCCGACTGTCCTTCTTTGCAACAGTTTCGGTGGACACTGACTTCCAAATAGAGCTGTGCAGTATGGACACAACTGTGAAAACATAAATGAAAGTACGTGCCTCCTGCATGGCAGCCTCAACTGCGGATACATCGATCTCCAAACCGGCCAATTCGATACAACACTTCCTAACAGCTCCTAGAAAATTTTTGATTTTGTTGGCTACCTTAGTGGCAGCAGCAGCTGCCTCACTCTGCAAGAACACCTTGTCTTGAGCTGCGGTGGTTGTCTCCTCATCGTCAACCATATACACTGGCAATTTCATATCTGAAACCTCCTTTATCATCAACTCAAACTGTCCAGACACTTTCTCTTTCAACAAGGTGGTTTCAGAATCATATGCTTTCTGGATCTTGTGAATGATTTCAGAGATGGTAAACTTTTGTTCTTGTGAACGGGTCGAAAGCCCATGTTCCAAGACCTCTTCAAACTTACCATGCTTCTGCACTTCGACACCGAAGTCCGCCAAGGTTTTGAGAGAAGTGAAAGCAGTAGAGCACTTGGAGCTAGGATTCGGCGACACCTTCAGCCCATGGATCTCTTTGCCCTCGAAGAAGTTGACGCCTTATGAACAAGTTGAAACAATTAAATAAACCTATCGACAGAAAACCGGTGATGTGATGAATGGTGAATTCGATGCTAATTCGATTCAGCAATTTTTGTAAAAACAAACAAACAAACAAACAAACAAACAAACAAACAAACAAACAAACAAACAAGCAAACAAAAAACAAACCAATAAATAAACAAACAAACAAGCAAACAAGCAAGCAAGCAAACAAACAAACAAACAAATAAACACACACATAAACACACAAACACACAAACACACAAACTAACAAACAAACAAGCACACAAGCAAGCAAACAAACAAACAAACATACATTACATACATATATACATACATATGTATATACATATTACATACATTACATAAATATTTTTATTTGACAAGTTAATTTCTACGCGCATGCATACATACATATAAACGTATGTGCTGCTGCATGTTTGAATCTCGGGCGCATGTTTGAAATGCACAATGGGGACAGTACATCATGTGAGGCATGGAGTCATGAGTCATGTCATGACTCATGACTTATGACATGACTCGACTCAGAGTCATAGTCAGAAAAACAAATCTGATCATCAAATCATCACTGATCACTGATAACTGATAACTGATAACTGATATCGATCTGATATCAATGATATCAAATATCAAATATCTATGATTTAAGAGCACTCGCAAATACTTGGTAGTGCCACCCAGGTACAACCAAGTGTGCCACGATGCATAATCTTCATTGCATTGCCCAGCAGTTGCATCTGCGCTCGTTCTTCGGAATCGAATGTGTCAGCCGTAGCCAACCTGAGGAAATCATTGATGTTCGAATCAAATGTATCCCAAAGCTTGCCATTCGACTGGGGGTTCTCCACGATGACTTTCACCAACAAATTGAAGAGATTGTTCCTGATCTCGTCGCGTTTGACCAAGAAGCCTTTCTGCATTTTCGCGAAGAAACCAAGTCTGAATTCATTCAAGATCTCTTGTAGACTTGGATTCGCAAACTCATCGACTTCAAGAGATTTCTGACAATCAGCCCAAGTTTGCATCAGGGAATGACTCTTCTCCAAGCTCAAAGGTTCAGTGGCCCCATGTCCATTGGACAGATCCAAAGCATCGCAGCATTCCATGATCTGCTCGTGTGTCCTGCAGGCAATGGAGCTTCCTGGGCTTGGATGACATCCATTGAAAAGGGTGTGAATTTAAATCTGTCATCATCAATGATAATGATATGGTTTGGTGTGTTTGGGAAAACTTGTTTGGTTTAAACAATTGCAGCATGTCAGTTGGTCATTGTCATTGCGTCGTTTACCTGCACTTTTTCTTCAATGATGATGCGATTCTTGAATTCTGATCAGTTCAATTTTGATCAATGATGATGATACTGATAATACATTGATTACCCAGCCAACAACCATGCTGAAAACAATCATACATTGAATACGTAGCCTTCTCCTGAAAATCACCATATCTTCCGTTGAAAGAAACTTCTGCAGCTTCTCAACTTCCCACAAGGGTTTCTTGATGGTTGCGAGATTGTTCTTTGCATGAACGGACTGGCTTTGGATGAAAGGCGCAAGTTCCTCTTTGACATGGAAAGCAATCATACACTTGGATTTGGCTCTCAACTGCATTTCCAAACCTGACAAATTTGAAGCTTCTTCTTTCTCTGCCAGGGTTACCTTCAATTTGGACAAGCGTTCCCAAACATCGACAACTTCATCCACTTTGATGTTGGTTTCAGATGTTGATGTTATGTCGCCAACTGCTGTGGTCACTTCTTGCAACTCAATCAGCGATGCCTCTGACGCCAGCCTCTTCTGCGCTCGCTCTTCTGCCTGGTTGATCAAAGTCGCTCCTTGCGGTAAACTCTGAACCGCGAACAGCATTCTCATCTGCGGAGTGCTCTGACGGACCGCATTCACTGCCTTCTGGATGACCGTAGGTAGAACCTTCTTGTCATCATGCGTAAAGAGAGTCAGAAGGGTATGCACTTGGTCATGAAATTGTGGATCCAATTGCAAGTCTTCGGAAGCATCAATGGCCTCCAAAAACATCCGAACATTTTGCACAGGAGTAGAGCCAAATCGAGCTTGACTTGAAATGATTTGTCTCAATAGTCTCTGCAGCAATTGTTCGAAGTTCATGACCAACTGAGCTGATACATACTCATCATCGGAAGTACCCAAAGCCTTGATTCTATGTGCAGAAGCTTCGCTCACAATCTCAGAGTATTTTCCGAACTTCACAAGATCCAACATCTCCGCTTTGAGAATTTTCATAGTAGCAACCCTTCCACATTCAAAACCGTTTTGGCTTGCCAGTTGCATCAACGATGAAAGTTCGTGAGCTCTTGGTGCCAAACTTGCCAATTCTGTGAAGAGTCTGGCAAACATTGATGCAGTAGAGTTGAGGTCTTTCACCTTGTTGTACATTGTCTCGGAATATAGTACACCTTTACGTCGTTTCATTTGAGTCAGTTTGTCGCCTGTCCTGCTAGGAAGGATTCGTCAGATTGATGAACATCTACTGCACTCTTTCTCCCTTTGGCTCGTTTCTTGGGGTCTACTGTCACATCTGAAGGCTCTGGAGTGAAGGTCGTCTTTGTCTGACTTTGGGACTTTGCAAATGCCTGCAACTCTTGCATAGACATCACTTGCGCTGCTGTAAATTCCTCAGGACGAGAAGGAGTTCCTGGAGTAGGTTTGGAATTGCCATTGCCGGATCGACCCTTAGCTTTCGCTTTGGCCTTACTCTTTGCCTTTGCCTTGGCCTCTCCACTATTGCCACCAATCATCTTCAACAAATTCGACGAAAGAGCACGGCCATCATTTTCATCATCGTCATCATTGGCGTCTTTGGAATGTTGTGGTTGTAGGGGTTCCTCTGCCAAAGCTTTCCCACCTGTAGCTTTTCCACTGGAACCACTCGCAGCTGCATTGTTGATCAGCAGTCGACAAGACTTGCTCTCAGATGATGATCCATCAGCGCTACCATCTTGAAGAACGAAATCTGTGCACGCATCGGCTGCCGAATTGAGCAAAGTACTCATTGCCAAGCTGTAGAGCTTTTCTGTTTGACCTTCTCGTAGTTCAACGTCATCGGTCAAACGGGTTTCCATGCTGACAGAAGTCCTTTGCTTCTTGACTAGTTCGTAAAGTCCACGGTCCTCTTCCTTGATGATGATGACGCCAACCATTGTTCGGCCGCGGAATTGTCGTTGCACCTGAGTCAGTTTGGAAGAAACAAATATGGAACACATCATTGAGAAAATGTTCCTGATCCATGTCACTATCACGCAACTGATTGGGTGGATTCCATCACTAATTATAAGTTATAGTTATAAATTAAAAAGTTATATGTTATAAGTTATATGATATATGTTGTAAATAAATGCATTATGAATCATATGAATGATTAATGTCAATATCAATATCGATGATAATACATCGAGATAGTCCATCAGAAATATGTGAAAGTAAATACATTTGGACAGCAGCGTCATGTCTGGGATTGAGTTCAAGACTCAAAAGTTTCAAAAGTCTCTGCAGTCAACCAGGGCACAATCTTCTCTTTCGGGGCAGGGCCAAATTTCTCTTCATATACATCCAGCCGCATGAAGTGTTCCTTCTCTCCACACATCTCATCTTCCTGCGAAAATTCCATATGTATAGTAGGACAGTAGAACCCTAATAATCAAAGAGTAACAGTAACTGCACCACAGGTTATGTTACTTCCTGTAGAACGCAATTCAACACTATGACACTGATTATCAATCACAAGAGTCATGAATCATGAATCATAAGTCAGAAGTCATGGCATAAACCAAACATCATTAATTATACTTTATACTGATACTGTACTCATATTTCATTATACAATAAATTATCATATAAAAAATTCATCTCATCATAATCAAAAATCATATGATATCATACCGTACCTGAACTGATAACTGTCAACTTGCCGGGTCATGTGATTCACGTGACTCATGCCTGAGATGAAACTTAACTGTGTTCAGTCCTGGATTTCATTGATGCGAAGAATCCGAGGTGGTACCAGATCATCCCTTCCTTTGATTTGCATGGAGGGGTTGGCCACCTTCAAGCGTAAAGCTTTACTGCGAGCTTCCAGGAACTCTTGATGAAGTGTTGGATGTTTGTGTATGGTCTCGCAATACTGCTGGATTGTTGGATTCACTGCAGCAACCCCGCCATGAACATAAGTATGTTTGCAAAGCCTGCCAGCAACAAGGCACTGCATCACTGCATCACCCCAGCCCCAACCACGCAAAAGGATTTGGATAACTGAAAACTGAGAAGAATAACAATGAAAAAATAAACTTGATCTGAATTGTTGGTAATTTTGAAAATCACGATTGGGTAGCCAGGACAAAGAAAAACAAACATTCCTAATTACTAAAGACATTCAATTCATAATTCATAATAATATTAATAAATAAATAAGAAAATAATCATTGAATATCAAAGTATCTGGGTAAAATAACACAACAAAATGTAAATCCGGTAGTCAATCGATAGATCAGTTTGGTTTACACTAACTGGCCTGCAAAAACAACCAGAAGGAGCAACTCTCGTGCCATTCCCCCATGCAATGAGATCTCCCCATGCTTCGCCACCCGTGGTGTATTCGGCTGGCGCAAGGCTTGATTGCGAGCAGAGCTTGCAATACCGGATTCGGTAAGTGTGCGGAAGGCCATGTCGATCTTTAATTTCCTCGTTCGGAATCTCCGGCCTTTTGGTTGTGCCAACATCTGAAAGCGCGCAATCGTGCATGTCTTCACGGGCCGGCAGATTGGCATCAGCAGCTTTCCGCTTCGGCGCCATCTCTCTCAACCACGCCGGCGCAACAACAAAAATGTTCTGTTTTTTTGTATGTCACAACCATTCGCAGTAGTTATGTTATCTATTTTTTGAAGAACATCGTAGAAAAGATGAACCATGTGACCATGTGTGCCTTGTGAAATCACGTGTTAAATTGCATCCACACCAGCCCAAACAAGCCAGAACAGCTATGCTGAGTCGAAACAATTTGATGTGCCACATACTCGGAACGTAAAGGCATCCGGTCTAGATTCCCAGCAGTTTCTTGAGGTTGCAACTCCAATCATGCACCGTCTGAAGATGTTCATTCCATACTTTAGATTCATCTCAAAAATGTACAAGATCTGACGCAACATATGTTCCAAATATGTTTCACATATGTTCCAAATATGTTTTGTTTATGTCATGTTTATGTTGGTCTGATTCCTAAGATCTTATTTTAAGAAAATAAGATCTTAGGGTTTTAGCTAACATAAACAAAACATAAACAAAACATAAACCAAACATAAACAAAACATAAAAAAACATAAACCAAACATAATCCAAACATAAACAAAATACAATCGAAACATAAATGTGTTTATGTGTTGTTTATGTTTTGTTTATGTTTTGTTTATGTTTTGTTTATGTTTTGTTTATGTTTTGTTGATGTTATGGTTTTATGTTAGATCTTATTTTATGTTTTTTATGTTATTTTCATCTTATTTTATGAAAATAAGATCTTATTAACATAAAATAAGATCTAACATAAAACCATAACATAAACAAAACATAAACAAAACATAAACAAAACATAAATAGCAACATTAGTGTGTTTATGTGTTGTTTATGTTTTGTTTATGTTTTGTTTATGTTTTGATTATGTGCGCTATATGTTTTGTTTGCGTTTTGTTTATGTTTTGTTTATGTTTTACTTATGTGTGGTTTATGTTTGGTTTATGTTTCGTTTATGTTTTGTTTATGTTTGCCAAAACCCTAAGATCTTATTTTGTCAAAATAAGATCTTATGGTTTTCAGTAACATAAGTGTAACATAAGTGGATCTTAAATAAAACACAAACCAAAACATATGCAACATATGTAGAACATACTCTGGTCCTCAGCACATAGATGCACCATCTATACTGTACTGTAAAGATATGTTGCTCATACATTGGGAAAACAATTGCCAATACTTATGTCCAAATTAGTCAAGTTATTTTGGCGCCCTGAACTAGTTTGCAATATTAAATTCTGAAACAGAAACAAATTATTCTGAAATTCTGCTTGACTATGTATCTTCTTGACTATGGATCTGGTTGATGCGCCAATCATGACTCTGACGGTTCCATCGGAGTTGCAATTGCCGGAAGCTATCACAGGAAGCACAACTGATCCCTGAGACTGGATATCTGCTTGCAATTGCATTGACGCTTCATGAGTGAGTGATGTCATGTGAACGTCTCTGTGCATCTCGGACGGGTTTTGTCAAACACATGGAGATACGATTCCCTATCCTGAGCCCTTTGTGTGAAACTGAACTATGCTTTCCCTCGAAAGGTAAGCGTAGACGGGAAAGAAAGATGAATTCAGACTTCAGTTGAAGATAGCGTCTTCTTTCTGCCAATTATCTCACAAATAAAATCAATTCAGCGTGCACATTGCCCATTCGGACCCGACGCATTCAAGGCTCCAATGGGTAAATTGGTCAGAAAACAAATGAACGGCCAATCATTTCATCGGTCAAGGCCCTGATGTTCACGTTCAGCCTTTTCCGCTTGGATCCACCTCGATATCCAAGAGCGCACACTGCACCATTGAGATTACGAAATATTAAGCCAAACCAAACGACACATAGATAAATTAAATGATAGATAAATATACTGTCAATAGATATGGTTCAAACCTTGTAATCAATATCATTTGATTTACATCTACAAGAAAACAAGTATAACTACAACTATAGCATACAATAGCTATTACACAAATACCGAATTCATATTATGATAGTGATGTACAACTGTATGTAGAAGTTAAAACTCATGATCTCTCAAACGGCCACAAACAATTTAGCTCAGTTACATCCACAACTTCAGCATTACAGAACAAAAGACAAAAAACAATTAATATGAATCATTATATAATCATGCAATTTGTTTGGTCTCACCCAACCAGCGGCCAGTAGCTGCTGATTCGTTGATTGTTTCCGAACGACAAAACTTGAAACTTATTTCAAGACTAGGCACATCTTAACATGGTGTGGGCCATCTGACCGTTTGCCAGTGCCACAATCTTGACCCATCAGCAACCAGCGAAGCATGACAGAGTCGGGGTTCTCGAAATGTTTCAACTGGTTGAAGCGCTTGATAATACTGCACTTAGAATGCTGACAGCAAGTCGCAGAAAGAGCATGCTTCGAAGGTTTGGCAATATGGAGCTGTGTCAAGCGTCCTTAGTAAAAGTTGTATGGCAAGCAGTCGTTAGCATCATCACCATCATCGCCATCATCATTCATTGATTCAAACACATGTCATCTCGTTACTCACAAACCCTATAGCCTAATACCAATCTGAAATTATAAGCCTACATCCATATCGCACCATACAAGTGCCTTGGTGTTTTGCTCATGGTCCAGGTGGGCTTTGAGTTAATGAGGCATATCATATCACATATCATGAGCTAGGGAGTTATGAGTCATGAGTCATGAATTCCTGAATCTTGAGACATTAGTATCAGGCATGCATCACATGCATCATCGTGCACCATGCAATCATCCATCATCATCATCATCATCATCATCATCATCATGTCATTGTCACCGAATTTGAACCAAGAGTCCAAGCCAAGAACCAGATGCTGAACATTTAACCCATCCAGACTCATCCATTGTTACAAGGGAAGCAGGCCTTGGCCTCAAAGGTTCAACTGGATCAGGAGGTGCTGGCACACCTGGAATTGGATCCTGCATGTTTTCCGCATATGCCCAGTTGATATCAATCTCGGAAGGTTGTCCTGGCTCTTCTGCATGAGAAGAACCTGAAGCTGTCACCGGATTATTACTTGGATATTGATATTACAATACTTTCTTTCTGTGTCTGACAGAGTATTAATACGAGATGAGATGAGTCAATGTGTACGATTGAATAGCTATGAAACATGCTACAAGCTCTTAAGCGCAACAAAACCAATACAATCACATAGTCCCATAGTACAGTATACAACTCACCAATCTATACCATACATACATACATACATACATACATACATACATACATACATACATACATACATTTACATACATACATTTACATACATAATCAAACTCAAAACCTTACCAAAGCTTCATGGCAACCACACTGCGTTGATTGAATCACCTTGGTGAAAGAACCCCCATCAAAACAAGAGCTGCAATATGTTGTCAGAAAAATGATTTCAATGGACCCAACGTATCACAACTATGGTTCTTGCCTACTGTAACAATGGCATGGTTTTACCACTTTGATTTTCAAGCGCCCTTCAAAAAGCCTATGGTTTTCTGACAAACATGTATCAACACAGAATGCGCCTCTGACTTTTGGAGTCTACAAGTGATGTTGTTATGATATTCAGGGGATATGAATCATATGAATGTGAATCAAAATAACTTTCCCATTTGTGAAAACACCACACGTTTCACATTGGTGGTGTGTTTTGACTGCAAGCATCTAATTGAAATGAATACATGTGAGCAGAGGAACAAACCCCTTTCACATCTGCCCAGGCGAATCACATCATTTTAAACCACACATCCAAACCAAACAAAATATCAATGGTAATGATATTATGAGATATCTGATATCATATCAGTGATATCAGTGATATCAGAACCGTATCATATCATCTAAGACATATCTAATCTATCAGATTATCAACAAAGCCTGAACCCGAACCCATAATTTGTAAATATTTTAGCGATAGAATTTCTATATTACCAACAGCATACCAACCGGCCAACCTGTATGATCCCTTCCGAACAGTGGAAGCAAACAAGCCACTCGATGCTCCGACCACTGCTACGTCACTGTCAGCGTCACCAGCTGTGGCCGCAACCCTCGATGATTGCCCAATGTTTTGGTCGACTCTCCTCCTACCACGTGGCTCGTCAGATTTTTCATTGTGTTTCCGAGCTGTGTTTTTTCGTTTCGGTTCATCATCGTTCCCATGCAAATGCTCACGCAGCAAGGACATGCACTGTGTACGTTTGCGTTCATTTGGATCATCATCAAAATGATCTGAATCATCTGCACCATCATCTGCAATAGGTATCAACTCTTCGTTGGAAGTTGTGTTGAAACACAAATCTGCATCAGTCACAGCAACAGTTTGGAGTGACATCACTTTGTAGTTCTTGGTGACACAAAGGATCCAATTCTCCAACCCAAATTCACGGTTGTTGTAAGCAAACTGATGCATGGTCTGCAAAGCAGGAAGTGTGAAAGATCCGACCGCACAGTGATCACGTTCGATAACATAGTCCAAAGTGGCTGTGAATGATTTGGGGCATGCGACCTCTGCACACATCTCAGAACGGCCCATATTCGAGATAGTGCATTTCCACAGGCACACTTCCAAAGGGTTCAGGGTAGCTTGACATACAATGAAAGCCTGCGCTGTAGAACTGTCAGTACATACAGTCTTGGGGTGAGCCAGTAGTAGCAAAAAGAATGGATGTGGTTTCGAAAGGCTCTGTCCACGGTGAAGTCTGGCTACATCTTTCATTTGTTTGAGAACTGATAGAATATTGTCTTTGGCACTCAAATCCAAAGCATTGTAGCAGCCCCCCAATTTGACACAGAATTTGTCCAACACAATCGAGTTGGCATCAAGATCGTCAGCATTGGAAATTGCTTTGCTATACTTGTCACGAAAACGTTCAGAATACGTTTTCACAAATCCTTTCTGACCCACAAACTCTTTCACCAAACTTGCTGCTAAAGGATATGAATCATCTGAAAGATTCCAAGGACCAAGCCGACTACCACCTTCAGGATCCAAAAGAGAGAGAAGGTTTGCAGGTCTTTCTGGTTCATTTTTAGCAGCTCGGTTTGCTTGATTGATCGCTTTGGCTTGCTCTGCATATTTTCGTTTTAGGTTGTCATCCTGCAGTCTTGATTTTGCCAAGGCAGTCAAACGCGCTTGTCTTGATGTGGATGTTTCCCCAAAGCGAACAGGCTCTTGTTTGAAGACTTCATTCAAACAAATATGCCAGCTGTTGAGCCTGGTTGGTACTTTCTTCGAACCAACTGATGTTGTGGACCCCGAGCAAGCAATACCTCTGGCTGCAACACTGGTGCTGGTTGGCAGGCTTATCACAGAACTAGCTTGCTGGTTGGCTTCCTCCAATGAAACTTCACTTGTCTCGTTTGCAATGGCACCAGCTATCTGTGCATGTGGCCGTTTCTTTTTGGCCTGAACAACAGTAGTCGCCAGCTTGTGATTGTGATGAATCTCTGATATTGTATGTTTGCAGCTCATTGTGCTTGAGGAATGAGGGTTTCCTCGAACATACATCCTGGAAGAGGAACTTCTGGCAAAGTTATTCTCCAGTTCAACGTTTTGAGATTTCGATGTGAAGGCTGCGAACAAAACCTTGCTCAGTTTTGTCTCATCTATCCGATTTTCGGAATCCAAAAAAAATTCAGATTGCACAAGGTCCCTCAGCGGTTTGGAGAAACCATCATCAAGACAACAATCCCCACGACTCAAAAAGTCAGCCAGGATTTCACGTTTCAAAGCCTCTGGGAACTTTGGATCCAAAAGGACAGCCAGCTTCCACGGATAAACCATATGCTTCATATGCTGACGACGCCACACACTGGAAGCGATGTCAACCAACATTTCAAAAAACTGTGCTTGTTCATCAGCCAAAACGACGCCAGGCCAACTGGTCAGAACTTCCAAGACTACATTGACTGGCGCAGACTGCATTTGGGAATACTTGTCTAACACACTTGCAGCAGGGGATCTTCCTGCTTGGGAAAGACGTACCAGTGGCAAGTTACGTATCCCACATGCTCCTGTCCAAGTACCTTGATGGTGCTCCTTCAACATCATGTGAAGATATGATTCATTGGGTTCTGCTCCCACAATGACTTTGCACAAGTCTGGTACCATTCGTGAGCTTGTGATCCATTCCCTTGCTTTCTTGGCTCTGACAAACTCACGCCTGCGCAGGACTTCACGTGACTGATCTGCTTGCGCGAAATGTTTGTCGACACTCCCATCTGCATCTGTGTCATTCGAGCATGCTGAACCCTCAGGGATTTGATCTTGAAGGTAGTGATGACTGTTGAGGGAAGCATCGGGATCATCATCTGCATTGGTGGTTCGGTCATACAAGAAACACCAGCCCTGTGACAACAGCTGATGAAAGAGTTGCATGACCAAATACCAGCGGGCAGGATCGATGCCTCACATGCCAAGAAAAAATAGGCACTACAATGGATTGATATATACCGTACCACAAAAACGTTCCTATTGATACAATGATGGTGACATTCCATTAGCGCGTTCAAGGAATGAAAGCTGTCCCCTGGTGACTCATGAGTCATGAGTCATCAACCGTGGCTCACAGTTTATGTTTGTCTTTGATCACGATACTAGCGACTATATACTAGAGACTCATGGTAAAGAAAGCTCGCATCTTGAAGTTCAGGCTTCATTGTTCCTCACACCGGTCGACTGGAAAGGCCACATACGTGACTCGAAACACAGCCAAGAAGCAAGCAGTCCACCTATGCAAAGATGGTGTTGATGGCATCTTGGTCAAAAAGGCATTTTCGATAGCTAGCCACATTTTCGACCAGGACTCCTGCGGTCGCAGAGTTCCCGTTACATGTTCGTGATAGCATTTAAAACATTTTAAACTACATTTACATTTTACATATATTCAATACGCATCGGAGAAGAACTTGCTGGCGAACTATACTCGCCTGCTTGGAAGCATTGGATCATAT
The DNA here is from genome assembly GCA_009767595.1 of Symbiodinium kawagutii. Classification (NCBI taxonomy): domain Eukaryota; class Dinophyceae; order Suessiales; family Symbiodiniaceae; genus Symbiodinium; species Symbiodinium kawagutii. The sequence goes on along the minus strand of VSDK01019766.1, from coordinate 57,757 downwards.
ACGAGTCATACATGAGTGGCAAATGACTTAATTGCACACTCAATGCTATACATATTCGATTGCATCAATAGTTCAATTCCTTCTTTCTGACTAGATCTTGCTAATATAAATCCATAGCTACGTTAGTGCCCCTACAATCTGACCGCAAACTACTGTAACCGAGCTGTCCTCTACACTCGCACAGCACCCAAAAACGCAGTAGTGAGTGGGCCGCCTTGAACTCCAGTCGCCATTGGCCATGGTCAGCAATGGGCCAATGTGCCGCTCATCGATTTTGCACAACCGCAAACACGCCAATGATCTTCTCCGGTCATCTGCATTCGGCTGCTGAAATTTCACTTGGAATAGACGTCGGCATACACTTTTCCTCGGACTTTACGCTGTAACACCGCAACAGGGAAGGACTGCGACTGCAACAGAACTTTGTTGGACCTGATTTTTCACAGCAACACATTCACTGTTTGACTCAGGTAATGATTTTTCCTGAAATTCATAATTGATAATTTGACTTCTTTATAGTTCCACTTAATCAATCACCCATGGAACAAATTGACTAGGTAGCGAATGTAAGTCAACAAAACAGGGTTGAATGACTTGCTTGCAGAAACACATCACACCAGTCAGAATTCAAAGTTCTTTGTTCATGATGCATTTGCAAGCTGATTTTCAATTCATGTTCAACCATGAATCATGAATCAATCATGAATCATGAATCATGAATCATCATAAATCATTATTATTGTTGTAATTGTGGGCAATAGTTTTAGTAACAATTAGTTAATCATGGTTCATGGCTTCGGAATTACAACTCGATCCTTACAATTGTGTATGTTGGGGCCAGCGTACAACCAGGTCTAAGTTCAATACAAAAAGCGTCTATATATGAAATCAACTAATTACAATTGTGAAAGTAAAAAATAATAGTAACTAATACTATTACTAATCAATAACTGAATAACTAATAACAACACAAACAACATTGCTCTACACACTGTACATGACTTTTGCTCGTACTTGCGTTGTCCATCCCCCAAAACGCCAATTTCAATAAGAGAGTCATCGCCAATTTGAGATCCAACCAGACTGGTCCGGACCGCAAGACAGAAGTGGAGCAGAACATTTCGTTCACGAAATTGCCACGTTGGATGACTCGTTCGGAAGAGGTGTGTGTGTCGTGCACATCGCACCCATGGCTAAGGACCTGGGCAAACGTCAAAGCGACATGCAAACATGCTGATAGATAGATAGACATAGAGGGAAACACATCATCCTTCCTTCAGTGTTTATTTGCATTCACGAGCAAGCTATGAGTCTATGGGAGATTAGAACGCCACCGCTATGATCACAGCAATGGACACTCATTGAATCATTCAGTTTGTGTATTGTTTAACAGCAATGTTAATGTATAACTGTAAAACTTATAACAAAATGTTCAATACAACATGGTCTGTATCCCATATTCATATATCATATATCCGTATACCGTATCCCGTATCCCTGTATCAATACTGTATCATCCTTTAGTACCAGAATTGAATTTGCCTTCATTGTACAAAGTCTGACCTGCAACTACAGCAGAACACCCTGGGTTTTATCGACAAGCCGCTAGCACATTTGACGGTCGCGATGCTATTGCGTGCCTGATGACAGCCAAATTTGTCTTGCACCTGTCCGATACAATAAAAAGAATTCCAAGGTCCTGCTTCTTGAAGAGATCAAACAGCCTCAGGATTCAGGATAGTGCCAGCACTGCGAGAAATTGTCACTCGGGCTTAGTTGTGGTTTTGTATCCCAACTACGTGTGGTCAAGCTACAGTAGGAAGCGTCAAGCTATGAGGATTTGATATGTGAAGGCTCCAATAGATTGGAAACAGTTAATGAATCGAATCACGTCGGTCAGAGAAATGTGAGCAATAGTCAGCTGTAGAATTCATGAACAGTCATGAATCATGAGTCATGAGTCATGAGTCATGAGTCATGAAAACCTCACGTCATGGCAATACGACGATTGCTAATAGTATGACCAGTATGACTCACTCTATGACTATGACGGACTCATAACTTATAACTCATGACTTATGACTTATGACTCATGACTCACAAGTGATGATGATGTTGAAGACTGATGATGAACTACCAATATGATTATTCATGATTCATGATATTCATGATTGTAGCAGATTTGAACATTGAACATTTCGCTGTGAAATCATGTGGCTAAAAATCAAGTTTCAAACTGCATCAGAATCAAACAATTTCATGAATATGAATCATCAAGCAGTCAATTAGGGCCAGAACACGCCACAACCATGGTATGATTGTGACATATGGACAAACGGAATTTGAAACCATACACACTTTATAATTTATAATTTTCATTTATATGTATTTATGACTATATGTATGTATGTATGTATGTATGTATGTATGCATGTATGTATGTATGTATGTCTGTATGGATGTATGTATGCATGCATGTATGTATGCATGTATGTATGCATGTATGTATGTATGCATGTATGCATGTATACTCACATGATGTATGTATATTATATGAATCACATTTACGCAAAGCCGGATCTATGTCTATGTCATGTACTTGGGCTTTTCGGCCGGGCAACGGAAGCGGTCCACGATCATTCAAGCTCTTCCAGATATGAGCGGCATCTGCACGTCTGAGGACACACGCTGGAACAACCAGCGGTTCATGCCTTAGTCGGACTCTTCAAGATGAACTGACTGACATTTACCGGAAATCTGAAACCTTTTAGTTCAACTGTTGAACATTCAAATTGTTCCCCCTCAGCTCCACAGCCATATGTCCACATGCGACATCACAGCATTGATATCAACGTGATCACCCCTGTCATCATCAACTCTACTGTACTGATCAGCATCCTCAATTGGTGTCTTGCATGTACATAGTTACATTACATAACCATAAATAGATTATAATTATAATTATAACAAAAACAATTCAGATCACATCAGTTCAGATTACATCATTTCGTCGAAATCAATCGAAATATTGTAAAGTCACTGAAGCACATCTTGTGTGATCTGAAAACGTGATCAAACTAACACCTACTGACCGCTACCATCATTCCAAATGTCTGCCTGAGAAGACTAGAGCCATGTCCCAAAAACATCTGCTTCACACTTCAAACGTTTCTGCCTGAGGTCAGTATAAAGCATGAACATGAGTCAGAAGTCAGAAGCTACAAGAGTCATGAGTCATGAGTCACATGTCATGAGTCATGAGTCATGAGTCATGAGTCTTGAGTCAAAAGTTATGGCCAAACAAGAACACAATCAATTACCAAACATGTCCCCAAACATGTCCCCACTAAACGATTGGAATAAGATTCTGATTCAATCCCAAATGAGCACTGAACGCCAAGCTACATAAGCGCCTTTGTTCTTCCAACCCAGGACATGCTCCAACGCTGGATGAGCACCGGAAATGACGCTCGATCACCAAGCAGCTTCAGCAACTGTGTTGTTTCGTCAAACTCGATCTGCAGCCTCAACGCGAGGGAGCTCATGCGATATGATATGATTTTGTCTTTGTGGAGTTTACACCAGGAATGTGTGTAGGTCATTGACGAGCCATTATTGGCTGGTTATATTTGTAATTAATGAGTAATTAGTAATAGTAATGAGTCATGGGTAGTAGTGAGGAGAAAGTCAAACATAAATCACGTTGCTTAGGGTGGTTTGTTATAAGTTGTTAGTTATCAGTTATCAGTATCAGTATAAGTAGCTATAGTTTTCAGATGGTATGATGATGCCAAAAGGTAAAACTGATTGAGAGAATAGGTTCTCACAGGCAGGAGTCAGTATACAACTGAAATCAAACATCGTGACAAGGCCAAGGCACTTGCAGACCACATGCGTAGAAGAAATCACTTGCTCCAGGCTTTCGCTCTGCTTTTGCAAGAACATTTGCGCCACCGAATCTCGCACCTCACTATGTGTTTGAATCGGCTTGTATGCGATACTGAACATCATGAATGTTGACACCTGGTCATGCCTGCTAAACAAATCTGTTCGAAGCTAAACTTTCATACAATTACATAACATACAGTACAGTAACATATATTTATATCAAATAGCCAGCAGTACTTTAAACATTCACAGGCCCTAGCAAAATTTATCATTGTTAGAAGTGAGAACAAACAACCAAAATTAGGGGCAAATTGAAAATAGCATTGTACTAAATCAAACACCGACCATAGCATTGCTTTGACACGTTCACCGATTGCTAAGTTCGAGCACATAGGTCATAGAGTCATAGTTGAACACGCAGCAAAACGTGCACTACTAGACATTCTCTTTAGAAGAACATCTCTGACATGAACATGTCTACAATGACTCATCTATCTCCAGTAAAGTCATAGGTGATAGTGATAGATAGGCGATAGGTAGCGCAACATAGTTGTCATGTCATGGCCCTGACCCATACAGATGCAGCATGCACACAACTCCAAAGCCAAATGTCAAATGTCACATATTCATATGACGGCATATCATCATCCTCTGTGTAAAAGTCATGTGCAAGCAAGGCTCTCGCTGAACGTGGGTACTTGAAGCTCTAAACCAGAAAGCGCACGAAGCTGTCGAAAACTGAGATGGGTTTTGGCGTTGAGATGAAGACACTTCGGTGGCAGAATGGCCGAACCTTATGCGCACGCACACGGGACATGTGAACCAGTCTCCAGCATATTTGGTTTGATGTATGTCTGCAGTGTACAGGTAAACTTGTATTTGTTACCAACAACTAACAACATCAAAACTACAGAGCTCAAGAATGCAGAATTCACGTCAATGTCACATCATCCCACATTGCTCAATCATAGCCAGCGAAGTTTTTTTCACAAAGGTTAGATACCGCCATGTGAAGACATGCGCTCAAATCAAGAATGGAAATGAAGAAGAAAGACCAGAAACGTAGCTCGTAGTAAACCCATGGGCGTCCAGCATTTCCATCTCCCTTTGCCCTTGACGGCTGCATCACCATCTGCCTTGGTCAACATTGTCGCGATTCATTTGTGATCATGTCATTTCAACACTTCTCATGAACAAATGTGTCAGTTAGGAATGGAATCTAGGAAGTATGTTAAAATTGCAATCCATTCACATGGATCTAACCAAAAGGTGACAGGATGATTTTTAGTTTACCAACCATCACAAGGATCAGCACGAACTGAACAGCAAAACATCTGTATATGATTATGTGACTCTGTGGTATCGGTATGCGTCGAGCTATTCTATATAGACAGTCTTATTCAGCACGAAAGCATGTGCAGTGAGTCAATATTAGTGTGAATGAACGTGGACACATTCAAACAGTTTCAAATTTTCAACGAAAAAAAATCTTCAGAATGCCAATGCTGGGTATGAGATCAACATCCTTGAGTCTAGGGATGAAGTGCTACTATTTGTGCAACAATTTGGTGAGGTAAGTGCTGTTATACTTCCATCAGTTCAGCAAAATGTTTGTTTGTCATTGTAGATTTTATTAAAAATTATCTGAGCAGTAATATGTTTTAGCTCCGTTCTTTTTGAGACCGGTGAACACCGAAACATGAAATGAATAAAAACAACCTACAGACCAATCAAGTCAAGTCAAAGTCAAGCCATGAGTCGTGAGTCATGAGTCAGTCATATCATATCACGTTAGAGAAACCATGATTTCAATCATTGCTTGGAACATTGCAAAGCCAAGCGTCCCCCACCATGTCATTGTTGCGAACAGCTGCCCTATTCACTCGGCGTTCCAGGTCTAGTGATGTTGCCTTCCGCCGCCAAAATGCGATCTTCTTGTGCAATCTCACGACGGCCATCAATGCCTAGCGCAAAACAAAAAATGTTCTTATGAAGTGTGCACTTGCAGCTTGTGTTTGTTTTTTTTCCATTGTTGAGTTTTGAGTTTGAGTTTAGTTTTGTACCATCATTGATGATGATGATCATCATCATCATCATGATTGTCCATCCTTCCAGAAAATCAGTCAGAGTCTTTCATTCTCCCTGATCATGGTTCCCAATATGCGAAAATCAACATTCTTATTGTCAAAGCTCAAGCCCAACCGTGATGCAGTGATTGCAAATTCTGCAAGTCTGCGGGTCACTAACTTTCTCCGACAAGAAGCCGGGCTTCGCTTGGCAAACAAACCACCAGCACGGCGTCCAGCATCATCCCTCATCCGCTCCTCAATGTGCAGAAAGGCATCATTGATCAACTAGCCACTCACTTCAGAAATCTGAGATGAGATACCATCAAACCATGGTCCTTCTCCTAGTGGCCTATCAGAAATTTACTACTTAACTATCAAACTATATCAATGATATCAATGGTAGTCTATGAAGTAGCTGTATGATAATAATGAAAGAACCAATATGATAATATGATAATTAGTAATAAAAACATATAGGGTTGCATTTCAATGAACATCTTTGGGTGCTTGGAAGGATCGGTTAAGGCTGCATGCTATGCTAGCTCTATTTTGTTTTGAACTTAAACCAAGGTGGTTACTTACCAGGACCGTGATAGAAGTGAACATAAAATTATGACACCTCCAAACATGTCCAACTTCCAACAGCACCAACTTTAATGAGCAAAGGCAAAGGTGCTCCATCCGCATCAGCATCGCCATTGACAGCAGCTGCTGCAATTCGCAGCAAAGCATTCATGGCACAGCGATGCAAACGCAGGACAAAAACGTAATGGACAAATCTTTGATGTTGACTGCCTAATTGCTCAGTCCACCCAGTCAGTCCACTTTGATTCAACCTGTAGGCTGTAGTTCACCGTTAACTAACGAGGCCTTTAGATGGCACTTGTTGCCATGGTGATCCATGTGCGTGCCCTGAGAGAGAGAGAGAGACAGAGAGCGAGTGATGCGAACGAACCGAGCAATGGTCATGTTAGGGCTACGTGTGCCAAGTACAACCTTGTTTGGGAATATCCTAATTGCCAATTAGTAATGAGCAATGGGTTGACTTGATTTCAGATGTTATGTTGATGTACCCTTGTTTGAACATGGCATTGCTGAAACAACAGCGCCCAATCCTGTATGTCGCTTTTTGAGGACGTTGTTTCATTTATGGCACATGGGAAATCATTGATTTGTTCATGTTTCATTCATGTCACACTTATGATAGATTTATGTTACACTTATGTTCCACATATGTTTCCTTTATGTTTAACTTATGGGTTACTTAGGTTTTGCTTATGTTTCACTTATGTTACACTTATGTTTTCTTTATGTTTTACTTATGTTTCACTTATGTTCTGTTTATGTTTCACATATGTTCACACATACGTATCCTTATGATTTATGTTTATGTTCTGCCCCGTCGGCATCCTACAGACACCCTGCCTGAAGCCCTCTTGGATTATGATAAAATATAATATAGAATAAAAACCACGGAACGAAACAAGAGCAGCTCCAGGCAGTCTCCTCGTGCTTTTCCAGGATGCGCGTGTGTAGCTCTCTGAGCTGTTCTTCCAAGAAAGCACTGAAAACGTGCGCCATGGCTACCACAGCTGCGGTTTCCTTGAAAAAGTGAAGGCAACCTTTTTGGCCAGGTTGACTCTGCATGACTCCGTATGGCTCCCTACGACTCCATGTATCTCCCTATGACCCCATATGACTACGGATGTCATTCATGTATATTTTGATGGTGTTTCTTCTTCATTTAGATGGACAGGGCATGTCACAAAGCCCAAACGGCTGCAAATCAGCTACGCTTTCTCCACACAGGGAAAACATATGATCAAAGGAAGAGCGAAAAATGAAACAACTTGAAATATTGAGATTGATTGCAGGGGGCCTTCCGAAAAAGAAGAGTGCGAAATCCTACCCTTAAGCAACCAACCTCCCTGAAGGACTCTTTTCATCTCTTTACCATGTACAGGGATCTGATGTTATGTCGATTCAGTACTTCGTCTATCTTGGTGGAACCGCGCCGGTCCTTCCCAACAAATGCGCTAAGCTGCCATTACCGGCATCATTCGAATCGGATTGGTGCACCGGTGGGACCACACTTGCGTGGCTAGTTCCCTTTGGCAAGCGATCTGCCCTCTGCGCAGCCTCAACTGATCCTTGGATCTTGCAAGGCTGGGCAAGAGTGAACCTAAATGGAATCAATCTAGTCACAGACTCTACATGAATTCATTCCCTCTCTCTCTCTATGATTTTTCTTGCTAATCTTGCAACACTGCAACGCGTACCAAGCAACTCTCAATCTCCACGAAAGACTTGGAGACGTTGCTGCCTAAGCCCACTGAGGTTTGCCCCTTCCGCCGATCCACATCATAGCGGAAGGCATTGCAATAGCCGTGAAACCTGCAATCGGAATGGCAGTGCAATATCCTGCAACCGGGTTGGTGGAAAAGATGCAATGTACAAGGAACACAGATCTTAAGAATGCATGCTTAGGAGGGTCTTGCGCTGTTAGCATCAAAAAAAGGTGATCCCTCCTAAGTGCCTCCTACATTTGAAGAAAATCGATTCATGCATTCCGCTTGACTGTCGGTGTGGCCCAACTTTTGGCTGTGCAATGCTGCGCATCTCCAAAGGAGCGGGTTCCGCTCGAAAATCGCCTTGAACTACCTCTGCACACAGGCGCTCAGAGAGTTGGCCGGTGACTCGATGCGACCCGAACTTCAAAGCGCCATGGCCTCCCTCCTTCTGTTTGCAGCTTGGAGGTAGGCAGCGGTTTGCATCTCCTTGAGACGACTCGTGGCTCGGCGAGCTGCAAAGCCACTTTCCTGCAACGATCCAACGGCAGCCACCATGACACCTGCAACTCCCTGGTCTGGAGCACTTAGATCTGCACCTGCAGGCGCAGCGCTCCAGCCACTTCCTGTGTCACCCTCAACGGCATCCACGTTGCTGAGACGTTGCAGTCGCCGTGCTTGGGTTCGCTGCTCTTCTGCCCGCTTTTGTTCCTGGATTTGTTCCCACTTTGCTCTTCCTAACTCTTTGATTTGGATTTGGAAGTTGGGGCTGTCATCGTACATCGTTTCAAAAACGCCAAGGCTCTCTGCATCCAAGTGATCATCTTCAGATGCACCTTGCAGCACCTGAATGTTTTGTAAAACCTCCTCCAAGCGACCCTGGCAGTGGCAAATGAGCCGCACCGAATGCTCATAGAGGGCATCCACCAAATTTGTGAATCTCCGGGCCTCATTGTGCTCCTCGAGTGTCAGTCTGGGCACATCATGCAGAAACACAGTATGGAAGTTGGAGGCGATGATCAAAAAGTCTTCAGCAGCCAGAGGCTTCCGGCACAGGTCATCAAAATGAAATTGTGCAAAGCCATCGCCTTGCCCAGGAACTGGCAGCTGCCGGTTCCAAGAGATTTTCAAATTTCCAGGATTCAGCTCTGGGATTACCTTCAATGCCTCCTCTAAACTGCCACCCTCAAAGAGGGTCCGATCATCTCCCGATCCACACTGTACAGTTTCTTGCTTGAGACGATCTGCATGGTACATGACAGCTCTGTAGTCAGCTCCGTGCACACCTTGCACCAGAAATCTCTCTCTCAAGTGTTTGACAAGTGCTGGCACGTACCGTTCCCGGTGCAGGCCTTCCTTGTACAGATCCTCTGGAGGACGATTCGTGGTGCAAACCACCGCCACGTGTCGAATCGCCAGCAATTGCAAGAGCTCTGCCAGGATCGCCGCATCTGCTACGTTTGTAATTGAAAATTCATCCAGGCAAAGCACATCACAGGATTGGCTCACCTTGTCTGCGAGCCTCTCGAGAATATGTCTCTGTGGTTCAGAACTGGCTTTTCTCATGCTGTGAAGCTCTTGGTGCATCCACAGTGAAAACTCATGAAAGTGCTGGCGTTGCGCTCGCCAGCCCTTCAAAGCAGTCAAGCAAAAGAGATCCATAACTGTGCTTTTTCCAGTCCCAACCGTTCCATAAACATAGCAGCCAGCAGGAGAAAGAGCGGGGGGAGGCCCAAGCTGAAGCCAGCACACTGGTCCAATCATTCGCGGGGCTGATGGTGTGGATGGAGCTCGGCTCATCCAACTGGATGTCCAAGCAGCAGCATTTTCTCGCTGTTCTTCAGATACACGGTCTGCCTTCTCCTTCGCAATTTGTGTGAGGCGGGCTTGTTCTTCATCCCAAAGATTCTTGGCACTTCGTGCTTGCTGTAAGGCCTCTGGCAGCTTCGCAAGGGCCTTCACAGCGGCAGCCTGATCTTCGTTCGCTTCAAGCTTCTGTTCAGAAACTAAGTTCGAATGTGCTGCTGACACATCCTCTCCCAGAAGGGACTGCCAACCATTTCCTAGGCGCAAACGAAGTGCTAAGCGTTCAGCATCCAATGTCACATTCTGAGCGGTGATGCCTCTGCCACGTAATCGAAAGGGAAGTCTCCCTTGCAACCCGCCGGGCCCCAAAGATGCAAAGAGAGTGGCACTTTTCATTGCTTGGATGCACCCAGGCCCACATGAAATACGGTTTTCTTGAGCTATCATTCTTTCTTGACTGGTGCCAGGTGGTGGGTGATATTATCATTCGATATCATTGCCCTCACATGCTAGACATCCATTTCTCACTTCTTTGTTTCGCACGTGGATCCTACTTAGATAATCCAAAGCTGTCTGCGAGGCGTGGAACTAACACAAGTTGAGGAGCAAAAAGATGCTTGCACGCACACACGGCCAAACAAAGATCCCGAGAATGCAACACAGAAACACAGACCGCAAGCCGAGCCCCGTGCCACCACATATGCCATCGTACGCGGGCATCACCTCCATCATAGTGACCACGTGTTAGAAGAGAGTCAGCTAAGCCTAGGCACTGACAGGTAAAGCAAGACAACTCAAAGCTCGACTGCGCTTAGCTCTCGAATGACCGACAAACTGTGCCCCAAGCACAACGCCATACTCGCATCATCCGTCCACTGGCCTGCACTGTCTCGTTCAAAGTCACCGGCTAGTTAGGCTGGTTTCTTCTTGCTTCATGGAGCCCCCTGAACCTCTGGAGTTCCTACAGTGACCGAGCCTAATTTCAGATCGAACTTATTTCTGCAATTCCTGTAGGACAGTTGGCCCTCTTTCAGTTTTGTCGCCAGAAATGGCCGCCGGTCATCATCTTCCGCGCTTTCCTCGCAGTTGCCAAGCCAGGAAATATTACAAGATTCACGTTGAAAGACCTTTTTTTCTATATTCTTTCCCTTCCTCCAATTTCAAGAAACAGCGTACTGATTTCCGTGGAAAACTGTGAGTTGCGCACACTCACATCCACCTGTGGGCTGGCATCGACGGCGCAAAACTCCAGCGGCGCCCCAACTGCATCGCCCAGCGCTAGACCAAGAAGGCAACCAATGGCGCTGTCACAGCCACGGTCCTGGAGGCTCAGGTGTTCAAGCTTTGCAATTTTGAGAAAAGAGATCGCCTCTGACTTAGACGAGCCAAAGGCGCACACACGGAGCCTTAGCAAATGCCTATAGGGACAACCTCAGGCACAAACACATGTCTCTAGACCTTAAGTCAACTCTTTCGCCCCTGACAAGATCGACTTAAAGTCCGGAGGGAACAAGCACACCCTCAAACAAGAGCCACCACGACGGGACCAAATCCTGCCAGAAACCTGCTGCAGAAATGTCCCTCAAGTTTCTCAAGCTTCGCTTTCCTAAACATGATGATAATTTCATTCCTCTCCCTCTCTGATTCTTGGCTGGGTCCTCAGCTGCGAATTTATCGAGGACACCCCACCACGTTGTCGATGACGCAGTGGGGCTCCTCGAACCCAAGTAAAAATCACAACCTTTCTTTCAGTAAATGCAATCAATCCAATGACCAAAAATATCTTGCAAGCATCCCACACCAATGCACAATTCAATCCAAGGCTCATTGCATCTGCGAAGATTGACCATTGACACAACTCACTCCCCAGCATCTGGCAAGAAACGGGAAAACACGATGCGGTACCATGTCAAAGCGAGCGCCATGTCAACCCGTCTGTTACCACTCCATGACCCAGTGGCTGACTCAGACACCAACCTTGTCAGTGCGCGGTACGCACATAGGATGAGCGCGATTTAGCTTGCTTTGGATCTGAGACAGCCTTGGTCACGTTTCAGTTTGCAAAAAAGAAAAGAAGGGATAATACTAACTAAAGAGACCAAAATGAACACATTTTACACAAACTCACTCACAGTTCTGGGCAAAGCTGGTAAGACATTCAAACGTATCAGTAGCACCCCACAAAGCATAAGAAATAAATTCTACAGGAGAGGGAGGCGGTCTGCGTGCATGGATGACCGAGCGCTCCACTGAAAGAGCGACAGGGGGTTGGAGTGTGTCTTTGTGTATTTGTCTGCCTGCCTGTATTTGCTGTATCTGTCAGATCTCTCAATGTATCTACTTTCTGTCTGTCCATCTGCCTATCTCTCTCTGTGTCGGGCTTACAGTCTTTCTATATGTATTTATGTATCTATGTATCTATGTAGGTATGATCCATCTATCTATCTATCCATTGATCTACCTATCTATCTATCTATCTGTTTGTCTGTCTGTCTGGCTGCCTGCCTGCCTGTCTGTCTGTCTGTCTGTCTGCGTGTCTGTCTTCTTCATCAATTCTTCATCTATCTATTATGTATCTATCTATCTATCTATTTATCTATCTATCCATCCATCTATCTATCTCTCCATCCATCCATCTATCTGGCTCTGGCTCTGGCTCTGGCTCTGGCTCTGGCTCTGGCTCTGGCTCTGGCTATCTATCTATCTATCTATCTCTCTCTCTCTCTCTCTCTCTCTCGCTGGGCTTGGCGGTCCCTGATAGATCTATCTATCTATCTTTCTATCTATCTATATCTTTTCTTATCTTATCTTCTCATATCACATCATACCATATCATATGATATCATTTCATTGCATTTCTCATCATATCATGTCATGTCACATGATACCAAATCATATGATATCATATCATGTCATTTCTCATCTGGCCATGTCACATCATATGAATCATACCGTATCGTATCATATCATATCTCATGATGTCATATCATATCTATCTTATCTATGTGTCTACCTGCCGATTTGAGTATCGACAATTTGTGTGGAACCTTCATCATTTCCAAAAGTTTCCGGTGAATATCCGTCTTTTACGATTTGGACTTGCAAATGGGGTTCGCGCCACAGCTTCGGCTTCCTCCCTTTTTTGAGGGGCTTTTACCACAGACCACCGCGCCGGCGGCTTCACCAAACCTACCTTTCCACCATCCCAGAGCACAGAGCGGTTGAAAAACACAGCGCTTCAGGCGTTTCTACCCGTTCGGCACAGATGTCTCCCTAACGGCATCTCTTCTTCTCTGACATCTCTTCTGAGGGACCACCTGCTGCAACTTTTCGTGAGACGTCCAACTTCCAATTTCCTTCGGTCAAAACAAATGCCAACCATGCTTGCCCAAGTAGTGGGGCATCAGTCCCATTCAGTAAATGGTTGTACTTCGAACGAATTGGAAGGAGCAAACATTGGAATACACAGCCAAAGCTATGCGAGACTTCAAATCCTTTTTGAAGATTAATGCAACTCAAAAGATACACGAGCAGCCTGAGTCTACCTCTTGTGCACTTCAACCCTGACACTGTCTCCCCCGATAAGGCCAGAAACAACTCCATTGATCCTTTGTCCATGATGGCTCTTCACTACATCCGACGGCACTTGGCACTTGGCGTAGTACTGCGAGACAGGTCCTCTTTGTTCTCGTGTTTTGCAGGTCTGAATTTTGTCATCCATTGAAATGTAGTTAGGAGATGTTAGCAGTAAGTCCATGCCAATGGCAAGCTGCCCTGCAACTTTTTTGTAAGAAATTATGGCTACACATGTGCAATGTGTGTTCCTGCTGCTTTCCCCTCCAGGAGGGACAATGAGAACATGCACAGGCTGATGAGCGTGCAAAAGCTCAACGTAAGAATCCACCTTGCCACAACTTGAACTTGCAAAGGGCATGAATGATAGAAGCTGATGTGCACAATTAGGCTCCTGGCATACTTTAGGCAAGCTCAACACGCAGCAAAATGAGATTGAAACAGGCTCAACGTGACTCAATCTAGGTCAAAATCATTATTGTTTGCCAAACGTGGAGGCAAAGTCAACATATGCCCGGCAGACTCAACATAGGCCAAAGAGTTGCAAATGTGTGCCATTCGGGATACTTTTGAAGCTTTCAGTGGCCTAATCAAATAAGTGTCACTAGTCCAATGGGACCAAAAGGTACCAAACATGCAAATTCATTCAACATGCTTGAGGTAAAAATCGGCCCACAATTTGTCGGATGTCTCGGGTCAGTCCTTGAGTAGGATGGGACGGTTGGGACATGTACGTATGTCAAGCATCGAAAAATTGGAGTAGTGAACTGGGTAAACTATCACTACGATCCACTACCCAATCTGTATCTTTGAGAAATCCAAACGCATCGTGTCATCTCCTGTCTGATATGACTCTGGGCGCTCTGGCCGAACCGGCCTGTAGACCTTAGACCCAAAAAAAATGCTTTTCAGAGCAGGGTGAAATGTTTTTGTTGCAGGGAAGTTGGTAATCAAAAAAATGGCAGAAAATGTCAGGCCCAAAATCGGCCCAATGTTGGCTCACGATGAGTCAACATGGGTGAGACATGGGTGCAGTCTGCCCGTTTTCACCCGCTTTGCTTCTTTAAGTGTGCAATTTCAGAACATCAGAACATTCCAGGAGAACAAACGGACATACGTCGTCTGATAAAGGCTCGAAAACGGGCTCTCTCTCTCTCTCTCGGATTTTCGACGTGAAAAGGGGGGATTCAAGTGTCCATGTCCGATGGTACAGTGGCGCTTATGGAAAGGGTGCATCAGAATCCAAAGGATCCTGTGGAAACGAAAGAACTTTCCGTGAGAAGGGCAATAGCAGCTCCACGCCTTCAAGCCGCACCACAACATAACGCACGGACTCGACTCTCAAGACATCTCGAAATGGCTTCAACACAACATTGCCATGTGAGGTGCGGGTTTCCTACATACGTTCTCACGTTTGGGACTTGAAATAGCACACATTTACATATATCACATATTATCAACAGAGTTAAGAAACTACATTTCAATATACGAAAAAATGCAAATGCTCTGGCCGCAAACTTTTCTGCATGACCCCTGCAGTCTGCATCGCCCTCAGTCACGTTCGATCACCTCACTGCTGCCACTGCTGCTACTTCCGTCCTCGGTCTGCCACCGCGAAAAGAGATGCAATGTATCATGATGCAAAGCGGAAGCACACATGACATGATCCGACATAGTTTTGCAGTCGCTCTCAACCACATCTTGCACAAAAGCTGCATGTTCTTAGCCATGAGTCGTGCAAACTGCCCTTGTCCCCAAAAAAGGTGGCTCTGTGATGTTGCAAAGTTCATTCGATGAACCAAAGACTTCTAAAACTCTTCAGGTCTCGACGTCGCTACTCACTCGCTTCACAAGATTCTGGCGCAGCCGTGGGCGAAAATCAAGGCACAGCATGGCACAGCATGGCACAGCATGGCACAGCATGGCACAGTAGACTGCACAGCAGACTGCACATGGCACCTCAGGACTCGTGCCAGAACTACTTCCCTGCCGAGCTTGAAGCATGACATCAAGAGCTTGCACATCACTGTGAGTCACAGCGTCGGCGGCGTATGGCAAATTGTTTGCACACAAATGAAATGATAAGTGATAAGCGTGCCTACAGCATGAGCATGCCAGACTGGTGACACGTCCTTCCCTGTGGCACCTATGTTTCTGCCGCAAACCGCCTTGCAAAAATCACCCCATCAAATATCGCAACGCAAGCCTCCTCGCTGGCTTCTTGTGAGGATAAGCGGCCTGCTTAGATTTGCAAATCAGTATGCTTAAACTGCTTAGCTGCTTAGCTATGCTTCCAAGGTGTGGTTTGGCTTCCAAGCCGCCAACGCACTTCCACAACAGGTGCAGGACGACCTGAAAATCAGCACCGGCTCTGTCAAGTGCAGGAGCAGTTTCAGAGACGTGCCTAGATCTGATCGGTTTGGAGTTGGTGGTGCCTCCTCAGAACCTGGAGACAGCAAAGTAGCTTCCAATTTGTCACGTCTCCACTTCTCCACTCTTCAACTGTTGCTACTCTCCACTCTTCTGACTCTTTCTGTTTTGACTTTCAACGCGTGCGCTGTGCCCTCTGTATGTCTCTGTGTCTGCATGGCCTCTGTGCAATGCAGACGCTGACGCAGTTTCACTGTGCTCATGGCTCTGCACACCTGGGAGCGGCAGTGCGGAGAACCTTTAAACGAACCAACATCTTCCTGCGAAAAGCGCTACAAGGTTCTAACAGGTTCCAAGCCCAATAGTCTTGGGGAATAAACATGCACAAACATGAATCAACAACGTACAAAAGATCTCAACCAACTAGGAACCACCTAAGATGCTCGATTCCCAATGAGGTACCAATGAGGTCATGCGCCTCGCCTTGTGCTTTCTCTTCAGGCTCCTCACCTTGGCGCTTCTCTGCCAATCGCACTGTGAAACCCCGCCCCGTGCCCCGCAGGGCCCCGCCGGGGGCCGCACTCTCTCCAACAGCTACGTGTTCTGCACTCGGTTGAGCTTCAGCACCTGGTCAGCTGCGACACCCAAAAGTGGTTCAACCGCGAATCGTAGCGTCACGAACCCACCCCAGGGACACGCTGACTTTGAGTTCGTCACTTGGTTGCACCACTTGCTGCGTTTCTGCCATCGGCTTGGCAAGTGTGCCGCCACTGCTCCCAGAAACATGATGCCGATCACTATGTGAATTCTGTGCAAAGCCACACATGCCACAGCTCAGGCAAGCCTCCGGTGCTTGCATGACAGCTGGCTTCGCGCAAGACGGCCCTTTGGTCTTGGAAGCCTGCAACCAGTGTGATTAGGAAATGAAATTCTGATCAAAAAGCCTAAGCTTTGTAAACACATTACCCGTGCAAGCCCAGGCACTCCGGCTCGCGAGCACCCTCTTTAAATTTAGCTACTTTTCCTCGGTCTTCTTCACCTCTCTGAATGCGAAACACTGTTGGAGACGCACAAGAACTAGAAAGCTTATTCAGCCACAGCAGTGACCGTACAAAAGATGCGCAATCGTTCCAATCGTTGGTTTGGCAGCCTTGAAGCGCGCATAGCTACTGAACCACTTGGAAACGCTCGCAATGGTGCATCACAGGCCGGCCACTTAGAGCGAGTCATGATGGCATCCAAGTCCAGCTCTGATTGTACACGCCTGTGAAGCTCACTGACATATTTCCAGCAAAACCTGCAGATCCGGTACTCCAGGTTCCCGTCAAGGTCGAACGCAAATTCACAAAGCCTGCCTTGAGCTGTCCATGCATGCCAGAAGGGGCAGCCACCAACGGCCAAAGTTTCCCAGAAATCAAAAACACACCACGAACAGGTGGTCCGATTGTAAACTTCATCTCTGAAGCCGAAAGGTTCCAAAGAAACGGCCCTGGCTGGTCAGCTTGAACAACGACCTCAGACACACTTTCTGTTGCTGTGAATTGGCCCAGTTTTCCTGTTCCAATCGCATTTGTAGCATCATCCGTGCTTTGAAAGGTGTAAACGGTAGTGCCATTCTCAAAGATTGTTGGGTTTCTCATTGGCTTCACTTCAAGATGGCTCAAGGATTGCAGCAGCCGGACAAAGGAAGCCTTTTGCTGCAGGAAGGCTGCACTGGACATCAAGCTCACTTCGGTTTCATGACAGCCATTGGCCAAATGGCTCCAGGCTTCTTGCACGACTTGTGTGCTCACATGAAGCTGCTGACTGACTGCTTGGTGGATCTCCGAGTCCAGGAATAAGCAAGCTCCTGATGCTCCTCCTGTCTGTCCTGTGTTGCTTTTTGCTTCGGTTTTGCCTTCAAGCTTTGGCAGTCCATGGACATTCCTCTGAACCATGGACATCGCACAGCCTACTTCATCATCACATTCCGGTCCATGATCCACTGCGCTGTGGGCCACTGTGAAAGTCACGGCGAGCAAAAGGAAACCCATCGAGGGGTAGAGCGACATCAGGACAAAAATTTGTTGTGAAGTGAAAAAACCTTGACACTCTCGGCAAATTGATGCACCTTATACTTCTGCGAGAGCGACCACCTATGTTTAATACATAGAGAGTGAGATTTAAAGAAGAATGGTTTATATACATTTCATTCTCTCACTCTCCATTGATTGTATTGATTGACTAGGTTTTCTCAAAAAAATGACCCAGAGGGGACTTTTATGCTCAGGTATGTACTTTGCAAGTATTCTCAGAGTTTAGGGACTTAAGAAGTCTGCTCGAGAACTCTCAGCCAAAAACTTGAGCCACATACATCAAGCAAGAAAAAGTGCCACATAGTCACATCGTGGGCCTCTCCAACTGGGACTCTCAATCCCCACCTACCTGGACCTGCGAACATCCACAAGATCCGATCAGCGCTGTGTCTTCTTTCCCCGAGCCTGCCGCACTCTCCTCGCCCTGGCAGAGCGTCTCTTTGACGAGGCTTCCCCCCGTCGCAGAACTCGCTTGCAGATTTGCCATGTCTCTTTTTTCCTACATTCATGATACATCACATCTCATCCATTCTGAATCCATTCTCATCCCAGAGATTCCCAGAGTAGCCTTCGAAGATTCAAAAGTCTGAAGTCTTGACATATTTTCTTCGACGTTCTTTTTGAAGCATTTCTTGCCTCGTGGCGTTCCAACGATGCCATCATCTTCTGCATGGCCTGCATGGCCTCAAGATGGTGCAAGCTTGCCTTCTACCTTTAAGTTGAAGAAAAACTATGTCAGATGCAGTGTGTTGGCGTCTGCCCACACCCACTCTCGCACAGTATAGAACGATAAACAATCAAAACACCCCGGCACTTTTTTCAAGCTTCCCATGGATCGATTGCTTTGAAAGATCCAGGTGCTTCAAAGGAAACATTCAGAAGACATTCAAACCCAGCTAGCTCCAATCTTGTCTGCCAATTCTTTGGTTTGGATCTGGTGCCCAAACTTCAGGCATAGCCAAGAGTGACAATGACACCATCAAAGCACGACTTGTGAGCTGCACAGATAGCGGCTGACCTGTCTCTGCAGGAACCTCCAGGGCCAAATCCTGGAGAACAAGGCGGCCAGGATCGAGTGCAGCGACCTTAAGATTCGAAGGAATCGATTTTTTCAAATCCATTAGCACCGCGAAAAACCTGTACTGCAACACTTTGACACAGGCCAGGGCACCATCGACTTCTAGGCACAGGCAAAGGGCGTCGTCTTACCTAAGCCACTCAAGGAAGGGAAAGGCAAAGGATCGAAGGACCTAACCGCAAGATATTGTCTTGTTGAGCTCCCCTCCATCTCTCCTTCTCTCCCTCTCTCCCTCCCTCCCTCTCTTTCTCCTTCTCTCCCTCTCTCTCTCTCTCTCTCTCTCTCTTTCTCTCTGTCTCTGACTCTCACTCTCTCTCTCTCTCTCCCTCTCTCTCTTTCTCCCTCTCCCTTTCTCCCCCTCGGAGAAAAACAGAGCAGCTACCCGAGCCCGCCACTCCTTGACAGGGATCAGAAACCCAAAAAGACACAGCCACAGTATAAAGCAAAGTCAGGAACCTGGGTGACAGTAGCCCCCCATACTAGAATAGAAAACAAAAAGAGTCCCCAACTTCAACAGCATTGCACCCCAAGACCGTAAACCCTCAACCTACACACCCTAAAACACGAAGACTAAAAAAGCAAAAAAACATAAACGTAAACTCTCAACCTTAATACCGGAAACCCATCGTCCCTACTCCAACCCTAAGATCAAAAACATAAAAACAAGGGTCCTCAAACATGAAACCAACACCCTGAAACCACAAACCCTCAAACTATAAGTCTATAAGCCTTAAACCAAAAAAAAAAAAAAAAGCAGAAACAATGAATCCATCAACCCTAAAACCATCAACTTAAACACATAAAACTCAAACCCTAAAACCATCAACCCTTGGCCTTAAACCTAAAAGCATAGACCGTGAATCTAGAAAAGAAAAAAAACTAAACCTGGAAGGCATGAACCCGAAAACCTTAAAACCAAGAACTCTAAACCGCGCACCCCAAAATCATACACCCTAAAACCATCAACCCCTAAACCATCAACCTATAAACATCAAACCTACAACCTGAAAGCCATAAATATACACGGTACTCATTTGTTCAAACATACACACACATATCTATATATATATATACATGTTAAAAATAACAAAAATAATAAAACCGAAGACCATAAACCCTCAACGCATAAACCCTAAAACCCTAAAACCATACACCCTGGAACCCTCAAACCCCAAACCTAAAAGCAAAAACCCTCAAACTTAAAACCATAGAACCTTGAATCAGGATAGTTGATGAATGATTCCGTCAAAGGGGGGTGATAGACTCTGACGTTGGGGTTGATCGATTCATGCCTGGATGGATAGGGTGCTAGATTCCATCTCTCTCCCGCTCTTTCATTTTTCGGGCTCAAAGCTGCCTCCGGTGGCCTTCGGCATCAAAAAGGATTGATGTTAAAGGGCGGAACACAGCTCAAAATGCTCAAGCCCCGTCCAAGTTGCTAGGAATCCACGGATCTGTGCTTGTGCCCGCACCACTTTGGGCAACACTGAGTCCTGCTGACATTTGTCCTGCACCAAGAAAATTCCATGAATACGCCACTGCACATGACTCTCGCAGCTTGAGTTGTCAACACATGACATGTGATGCTCCTGTGGAATGATCCGGATCTGTGTGGGAACTAGTGACGTGGCCTCAAGGCACAGATCGATGGAAAGCACTTCTGGCTTCAAATGCATATGCTTGACATTACAGTGGCCCCAGCCTTCAATGCTTGCAACACCTCTTCGGATGCTTGGCCGTAACCTGCTATCATTTGCTGTTTCTGGCGCAGTCATTGCATTTACCAATTTTATCATTTTACCAATTTTATGATAATCTATCATTTGCCAATCTATCCCTGTCCGCCCAAGCCGTGCATTCTGGTGGCGAAGGTCCATGCGAAGGTAGCGCATGCCCGCTCCGAAGTGCCAATCTCTGTTGCCTCAGCGTTGCCATTGAAACTCAACGACTCGCCCCTGCGTCTCTGGCCTGGTGCGGCCAACACATAGTGCCCCCAAGGTACTCTGCATCAAAGCCAAACATAGGCGATCGGTCACTACAGCATGCATCTGGTACAGGTCCAACTTCCTGTACATGGAGAGCGCAGTGCCAAAATGGCAAAAAGTGTCTACTTCAGTCGCTCTGTGGACTGTCCTCAGCTTGTCACAGCGCTGCACCACTTGCAGTAGAGCATCTTCCGCATGTGGAGCCGACGACACTTTCAAACTGAGCAAGGTAATGCAAGGCATGGAGATCGACTCCGAGAGTTTGCAGTGAGGTCCAGCCTCTGAAGCTCCAGTTGTTTGAGACCTGGAGCTTCATCGAAGTCAGCACTCTTGCGAAAGCTGGGTGCCAACCCCACTCCAAACAGCACTTGTGCATTTTTGCCTTTCAGCTTTGGGATCTGATGAAGAGCCTGGCAACGCAACCCATCTGGACATGCATAAAAACAGCCGCTTGCAGCACCACGCAGATGCGGGTCAGAATCCACTCTGCCACGAATGAAGAGCATAAGTAGTTTTTGTAAGATTTTGTATGTGTTTGTGGCATTTAGTACATTTAGTGGCCCTGTTTACCCACTCAGGATGATTTGGAGAGGCACGGCAAGCTCCTAGATTTCCAACACTCCCACCTCGCTAGAGAGCTCGAGGGCGCATAGTTCCAAGCACACAACAGAAACCTGTAGAAGAGAGGTCAACGCCTGACACAAGTCTTCATCACGGCAGAGCCCTCCTTTCCTCCCCTCACTTGGGCAAGCTGTGCGCCCAGCAAAAGGCCATCCAAGTAAACAGCAGATCCATGGCAAAAACAAGAAATGATTTACTCAATCTATGCTGGAGGCACCCAACCAGGCAATCTAGGTAGGTGAGCTAGCCGCATTCGCCCAATCCCATCCTGCAAGCTGTGAAGCAATACACAAAGTTGAAACATTTTTTGGCGGCATCCTATTTCGTCCTGGCAAGCGACCAGCAGCTTCTGGATTTCTTCATCAGAAGGGGAGAATTGGGGCATCCGCTCCTGCAGAATGACAAATGGTTGTGCGGCGACGTAATGGGGTTGGAAAAAGGATGAAAAAGATTGAAAAAGGTGATTTTTATGCTACGTGGCAAGATCAGCGGTCCCTGGTTTCGAAGGCTGTCTTAAAGACCATCAGACCTAGATGTGTTTGTTTTGCGAGGCTCTCGTTATCGAACCTTGTAACTCTGACCTCAGCTGTGTATCTTTTTTTTTGACCTTGCCTGCGCAGTGTGAAGTTTTGATACTTGTGTCCTCTTGTGAACTTCCCTCGCCCATTGCCAAGTCTTTCGCTCGTGCTGTCTGCGGGTTACTCCCTTTGCGCCATGCACCTTTTCATCTTGGCAGCTCCGCCGTCTTTGTGCTCGTCAAATCGCTCTCACCCTCGCGCCGTGCGCAAGTACTGTGATAGGATCTCAGGCGGAGCACCAGGGGATCTTGCACAAGCTCGCGCGCGGGATCTCATTCAGATCTCTTGCCAGTGGATGCGCACGTGCTGTCACAGGATCTCATGTAGGGATGCAGGGCCCTTGCAAAATTCTCATACAGTGCTCCTGCACAGGGATCTTCAAATAATCCTGGGCGTGCTCTTACTGCAGTTGTATGCTGGCTACTTCCTTCCAGCAATTGTTAGTCAGAAGCTCTCTGTGTCATTTTTACGGGTCTCTGTCTCAAAAAGTAGGTATGTACACAATATGCGGCGGAAACTGTATGTGTATATGGTATAGCTAACATGTAGGCAATGAATGCGTCGCAGGAATCAAAACAGTGGATGGTTTAACCTGTGGAAGTTTAGCACAACGTTGGTTGGCGCTGTCAAAGGCCCAAGAACCTCTTGGATACAGATCATCTCAAAGGGTCTTGCAGAAGTTTAAAGGATGCCACACAAAGCTCTTACCAAGGGTTGTGCACCACACGTCTTAAAAGAGTTACATGCGTATCCACTGGAACTGTGTTTTTGCTCTTTGACTTCTGTATGCAATCTTCTTCAAAAAATGCAAATAGATTAAGTGCTGTTTGTCTGGGGTTTTTAGTCTTTCCGCACTTGTCTCTACTGAGCCTATCTGAGCCACTGGTGTTTTTGCTCATTTCGCAGCTTCTGAAGCTCTCCAGCTTGATCCCGAAGAGAGTTCCATCGAGCCAGTGAGCCATTGGTGTTTCCAAGATTGACTGAAACCTGATGGGAAGTTCCCAATGGGAAGTCACTGCGTGGCAAAATCCAAATGACAGTTCAGTGCTTCGAGTAGATGTAGTTACTCCGTAAAAAATTGACAGCAAGCAGATAAGTAAACAATACTCTTTATGTATATATACATATATGTATATAAATGCATGTATCTCTCTCTCTCTCTCTCCATCGCCTTCCCAGAGGTTCAGCTAAGGCTGAGGCCGAGCTGTTGGGGCATCTATGTATATACTCATCTATTTCCGTGGAAGCAAATGCAAAGTCCGAATCGGACTGCGGCCAAGATGCTGACAAGAACTGATCTCAAGCCATCGCCTCATAGAGGGCACCGAGGGCACCTGTGACGAATCAAAGGTGCCGGGTTTCGTACCTTGGGAGCCACTCACAGGCTGACAAATCTGAATGATCCAAGTTGAGGGTAACAGTTCTGCATGCTATTCAACCTGTGGAAGCTTGGCTTATGATGGAACATTCCTGAGCCCAGCGACTTGATCCTTGCACGTAGGCCAACTCTAAGGTGTGAAGCTTCCTCGGTAGCGGTTCGAGACAAACAGGTTGACTCACAGCATTTCCGATTCAGATTCAATGCTGCATCTGCAAATAATGTCTTTAAACAACTCCGGAGCCAGCACAACAAGGCAACCATGGCACAAGCAATTCCGCATCAACTTTGCGACTCCATTCATTGTCCTGAGGGACAAAAGAATACCGCTGAATTCATTGAGCCCTCGTGGCCCTGAACTTTCTTGGGAGCATGTAGCTACAAACAAATGTAGCCCCAAAAAATGATTTTTACTGACAACTCAGGCAAGGCTACCAAGGCTACTAAGGCTGCCATCTCGACTCTTTTGCATGACGAAGCGTCAACACCTTCTCGCTATTGATGCAGAGACTTGAGAGGTTGGGGCAATGTTCCGCCAGAAGTGTCCCAAGGTCGGGTTCAAACATTGGCTGCACCCTCGCGGCTGCTTGAGATGAGGGCAATTTGAATTCCACAGCAGATTCCACCACGGCACTCAAGGAATTGGACCAAGCCTACTTGGAATCGCCAGCGACTCCAGCCTTGCCCCAGTGGCCTGGTAATGCTAGTGCATTTTGACTGACAATTCAATCCGGAGCAGCTCTGGGTGTCGAAAAATGATATGCAAGTCTGTTTGATCCTCACAGCATTTGAAGGTCTGTTGTCAATGCTTTCCCTGCCTGGATAATCTCGGCCAACTCTTGTGCAGCACAAGGAGGATTCACGGGGATGCCCACTACCCGTAAGGGGCATGCTTTCGCCGCACTTGCTACGATGCGGCTAGGACAAGCGGATAGGAAAAGCTCCTGCGGCACATGGCACCTTCCAAAAACTCATGAACTCATGGATCTCATGACGTTGAAATGGCAAAATCATTGGTGGACAAAGCCTTGATCACCGGACTGCTTTCCAGACTCCCAGTATCTCCGAGTCCATTTGAGAAAGCTGACACGCAGGAACAAGAAGCATAGAGCACTGCATCAAATAGCTGGTTTCCTTGGAGCCCTCCACTTGGTCCTCCAGCTGGGTCAGCTTTCCACTTCCAATGAAGTCCATCAAGTCATCCTGCCGGGGCTAACCATGCTGAGCGTTGGAAACCCTACAGGGCCGCCAAACAACGGAAACACATCAGATACTATCACAAACATAGGCCAAATAAACGTATTCAGGTCTGCACCGTGAATATGCGATCCACGTATTATGCTCCTGGAGGGGGCCATAGAGCCGGAGGGACCGCAAAGCCTCCGCCTTGATAATTGCTGAAGTCACCTTCACGAGCGGCACACTAAGCATTTCTACAAGCAGCGATATGCACAGCAAACGTCCAGAGAGAAAGATCTATATAGACCCTGAGCTGCAAGGCAAGAGACTGGCACGTGCAATGGTAGCTCCAACTTCTTCAGCAATGGGAATGCACTCAAGGTGCAAACAAGTCGGAAATGTGAGGCTCGCAAGGCGGGCAAGGCCTGCAATCGAGCAAACCGATCAAATTCACCAGCATGCGTGCACATCATGAAAAAAATGTGGTAAGCTTCCGTTCTGCACTGTCAGGACACATGCCACTTTTGATCTCTGCAGTGCTGTGAATCATTTGTCTAACTGATTTCTAAAAAAAAAAAAAGCCGGGCCCACCAGACTTTGCAAACTCTCAGGGTGCATATCACGCAAAATGTCCAAGACTTCCACGGTGAGGTTTTCCTTCGCATTTTGGGCTTCCAAAAATGTGCAAATTTTGTCTACATGTGTGAGTGCGAGCCCAGCAGGATTCCTGGCCAAACATGCAGAATGCAGCCAACCCTGCCTCGTTGCCCGAAAGGTTCAAGGAGCGAAGGTTGGGACACAGCCGTAATAGTCCTAAGCACCGTCTGGACAATTGCCACTATTCATTCAGGACAGATTTTCTATTTGAAGGACCCTTCAGTTTCACCGAAAAATGACACTCACACGCTTTGGCAGAGGCTCTTTGTACGTGCTGGTTGGTCAAAGTGGGTAATCGATGCAAGTCGATTGATTCCTCAGGAAAAGCAATTTTACTTGCAATTCAAACGATTGTGCAAACAAGTACCCCTTGATGCGAACGCGAAATATGCTGCATTCCAATGCCTGTTTCACTAGCGCTTGAACGCGATTCTTGAGCTGGCAACCTTTACAGCCAGTGAGGTGGCGGCATGGATCCGTGCCACTGTACAATCACAAAAGCTGTTGGCTTTGCAGCCCAGGAGGTCTTTACATGGAGAAAGCATTCACCAACATCTGCAAACCAAGCTCAGGACTTGTCAGAATTGATTCTGGATGGAATTGCACAGCAGCAATGGGCAGGCTTCTGTGCTGAATGGCCATCACGATGGGCTTGTCTGCCTCTACTCCGTCGCCCGAATCCACTCCGGGCATAATGCAAGCCGTCTCCACTAAGCACTCAGGGAGCGGCCGCAAACCATAGAGCGAATGATATCTTGCCACCACAAAATTTGAGGGACAGCTTTTGAAAATTGGTCCAGCTTGTTCTGCTGGAACAGCACTGCCATCATGTCCGACTGCCTGCACTTTCACTTCTGAAGGCTTCCCATGCATGGGCAAAGGTAGCTGCCCCAGCTTTCCGCCAAAATGCTCCACGATACTTTGGAGCCCGAGGCAAACCCCAAAAATCCTGCAACCCATTTTGAGAAGTCGGTCGATGTGCTTTGAGACCCCGAAGTCAGCTGGGCGGCCTGGCCCTGGGGACAGAACAACGAGATCGGGTTTTGACAGGTTGCTGAATGCGTGTTCTGCCTGAGTATGCCTGACAGTGGTAACGGTTGCGCCAGTTTGCCGAAGGTAGTTGGCAAGAGTGTGAACGAAGCTGTCCTCGAAGTCTATCAAAACGACTCGATGGTCGGCATGTTTCAAAGCCATGCTGGGTACGTGGCCAATATCTTGGGGTAAGTCATGCGGATTTCGAACAGCACCGAGACATGCAGAGGCTTTCAACTCTGTTTCCTTCTCCTCAGACTCTGGCACGCTGTCAAACAGCAAAGTTGCTCCTGCACGAACTTCTGCCACTCCTTCCTTAATTCGTACAGTTCGGAGAGTGAGTCCTGTGTTCAAGTGCCCATCAAAGGCAACATGGCCAACAGAGGCTCCGTACCAACATCGCTGAGATTTTTCGCGCTCTTCGACAAATTGCATGGCCCAAGTCTTGGGTGCCCCACAAACAGTCACAGCCCATGTGTGGACCAAGAAAGCATCGATGGCATCAAACTCTGGTCTCAAGTACCCCTCAACATGATCTACGGTGTGAATGAGCCTGCTGTAGAGTTCAATTTGCCTTCTCCCAATGACCTGTACACTGCCATGCTCACAAATGCGAGACTTGTCATTCCTGTCCACATCTGTACACATAGTGATTTCAGACTCTTCTTTAGGGTCTGACAGAATCTTTTTGATGTTCTCGGCATCCTCCAATGCATTTTTGCCACGGCGAATGGTGCCGCTAATGGGGCAAGTCTCCACTCGAACTCCTTTGAGATTTCTTTCGACACGGACAAACATTTCGGGGGACGCACCCACCAGGTATTCCTCCTCTCCCAGATTCATTAAGAATCCATACGGAGAAGGATTTCGCTTCTGCAGGCAATGGAAGACCTCACTAGGCTTTGCATGGCACGGCTCCCGGAAGGTCTGCGACAAAACTGCCTCAAACAAATCGCCTCGGACAAACTTCTCCTTAGCGACTTCCACCTGCTTTGCGAAGTCACCAGGCTTTAACTCTCGTCTGTCCATGCCTGGAGGCATCTGCGTCCTGGCTTTGAAGGCGACCTCTGGGCCTTTGTCATCCATGCCTTTCGTGCTTAGCATCTTTCCATCTCCGGCAAAAGCGAAGTCATACTTCATTCGCCAGGACTGCTGCGCCTGATGGTTGACGATCAACATGCTGTCTGGGATGTACAGCAACAAGTCCCTCTGCTTGGGATCTCTGTCTTTGTGCAGCTTGATCTTCTCGAACTGAAAAGCCAGGTCATAGCCGAAAGCGCCATACAGACCTAGGTGGGGATCCTCCGAAGACTCAAACAAGTTGACGAGAGCTCTGACCACGGAGAAAATGCTGGGCTGTTTTGACCTCTCTTCTTCCGAAAAATAGCCAGTTGCTTCCATAACCTGGCCCTCAATCTTGTCAGAACCCACCATCCTGCAAGACAAATTCCACACAAACGTTACATTACATGGAGCAGACATGCACTGCATGGCAGTATGATATGGCATGATATGGTACATCCGGCATGCGAAAATGATACACGGTGATGTGCCTTCAAACATGCAAGTTATTTGCTTTGTGCCTTCAGTTCTTCAGGATGCCTTGATTTCCATGACCTTGCAAGCCTCTATATACCACGCAAATCGACTGATGGTGACATCATGCAGAACACTTACATAATACGCACTCAAGACTACAACACCAAGCTTTGTGTAATTGCAACCCTAAAACAAAAATTGTCGGATTCAAAATCGGCTCAGCCAAGTTGCTTCACTTCCGCCACAGCAGATGTTGCTTTCAACATGCCAAAGATGGTGGGCAAGAAGGGCCGGCCGCGGCAGTTCAAAGCGCTCACCTCAAATTTCCTGTTCCAAGCTTCCAAAGATACCGGTGGATCTGCGAAGCCCAGGGTCCACTGTCCATACCTGGCCAAGGTCTTCCCAATCAATCGATCACACAGAATCACCACAGACTTGATCACAGAAGTTTTGTGCTGTGCACCCCGTGCCTTCCAGGGTATTCATAGGAGGAGGACAAAAGACAGCCGCGGCTGGGGTCCCGCCCCCCCGGCAGATTCACACAGAATCACCACAGACTTGATCACAGAAGTTTTGTGCTGTGCACCCCGTGCCTTCCAGGGTATTCATAGGAGGAGGACAAAAGACAGCCGCGGCTGCTGTCCAGCCTCCTGGACAGTTCCTGCACTGCAGCCAAGGGATCTTCTACTTCCAAAACCTGCAGGGAAATGGCTTTCAAGCACAAAACCGTGAAATTTACAAAATCGCGTTGAAAAAAATATAATCCGGCATGAGATGCCAAACAGCCACAATGGCAGCAAAGCAAATCACAAAGAATCATAGAGGTCAAACACATTTGAAACCTTGGAATCTAAGGAACCCGTTGGAACCCTGTCCAAGTTTTGGTTACATACTCGAACTGCGGAAACACTGCTGCCTGCACACCCTCTGCAGCTAGGAAAAGTATGGCTCAAAAATTGCCACAGCCGTGAACTCTCAGACCCTGAAATCAAAAATTCCCAACTTAGCCATGTATGAAAGGCTTCCCTGTGACATCAAAGCTGTGTGACTCAGATTTGCTCGAACCCTGCAGCCTCCAGAACCTCCAGAACCCTGCAACCTGGAAACAGCACGCCCTTTTTCACCAGATGTAAGTTTGACTTCCTAAAGCTATGCAGCAGCTCATGGAGAAAGCCTTCCTCAAACCTCAAAAATCCTCAAACGCTGGAACCTTGCGACCTCAAAACCTCTGATTCATATTGATTCATCAGGATCTGAACCAGTGGAATCAATTCTGCAGTGCTCTACTCTGTAGGAGCCTTCAAATTCGCCAAACTGGTTCCTGGACTGCTGGCTAGTCTGGGGCAAACCTTTGCCGAAAAACTTGACCCTAAAGCCGATGGAGATAAAGCAGTGGCAGGCGTGAAATTGGCGGAAAATGACACAGAGCCAGCAAACAGCATTTCAGCCCGGTTGAGATAGAACCAAAGGAGGGTGGGGCATGACCCAATGTGTGGAGTAAGTGGTGGGTTGCCAGGCACCAGCACCCACCCATGCAGAAGCATTGAGGAGACGCAAGCAATCTCTGGATCACCTGCAGCAACCGCAACAGTCTTCCCGCCATCTCCAAGTCTGCCATAGCTGCGTCCCAAGACCGTCCATCAAGAAAGCCTCAAAGGTTTCCATCAGGTACCTACGAGCCCCAAACCTGCATGAACAACCCTCCACCTTCCTCAGGTTTGTTCAGTCAGATATGGTCACAAATGCGTGCAGCGTGTGCTTTCAATCTCCCTCGCTCGCCACTGAGACAACTGGCCATCACTGCACTTTCCTTGCCTCCGAGATGACCATCACTTGTCCGGCGGTGACATAAGTCTGTGACCGAGGCTTGGCATTGGGCGCCCCAAGGCTGGGCATCTCCTGCGTTGAAAACTGGCATGCATCTTTGCTCTGACAAACTGCCGTCTTTGAAACAAACTTTTTTTCTACTGTGCAAAGTTTGAAGCAAACGATTTGCTATTCTTGCCTCAGAGTGGTTTTGCCCCATGGCCTGGTTTATTTTCGCACCTTCTTCCGTTGTCATGGTCATGGTAGTTTTTCCCTTCACCTACCACACTGTGCATTTTTTTCCCCTCAGGCATCCAGTTGCAGCACCATTTTTTGTCAACTTTCTGCTGGGGGGTCCTTGCATCTTCCCGATTTAGACCACGGTGTGCAGCTCAAATGCTGAGTCGCACGAGGTTGTCAAATGTGTCCAATCGATGCACTCAGAAACCCGTGCTACACCATGCTATATACCTCTTTTCCTCACTTTGTGTGCAAAATTCTAACTTTGCCTAGTCCTACCAGGTGCTTTTCGCTAAGACATGCCAACATCTGTGCCTATAGTTTTTCTTCCTATGGTTTTTTGGTACCATCTCGGACAAATTCAAAACAAAAATTGGTTGAAGGTCAAAGTCACAG
Organism: Symbiodinium kawagutii; assembly: GCA_009767595.1. Lineage (NCBI taxonomy): Eukaryota > Dinophyceae > Suessiales > Symbiodiniaceae > Symbiodinium > Symbiodinium kawagutii. Next base: position 27,199 of record VSDK01019766.1, on the reverse strand, counting down.
AAGCTCAATCGAAACAATCAAGGGCAAACCACTCAGCAACAGAAGATAACATGATAACTGATAACATGTTCTCCGCCGTTACTGGTCGTGTCCGTGCGACGTGGTCCTGCTTCACCAAAAATCCCATGTCAAAACATTACACTAATTGCACACGTCGCAGCTGGTGAAGTGACTGTCCTTACCACCCACAGAATGACTACTACTTCTCAGCCGCTTGGCAGTGCCATTGCTCATCGGAGCTTCTCGCTTCATGGCTTCAAGGCTGGCTCCCAATGGAGCAAGCGCTGATCTAATGTGACTTAACCAAAGTTCAATAAAAAGTGCTCTTGACAAAACGGCCACGGACCATGACGAGCATCACGCATGGCCCCTGCGGGCATGTGGGCCCCTTGACTCGGTTGCCTTGCAAAGGCGTCTGCAAGCAATGGGTTGCTGTGCACAGTCTCCATTCCCTGCAATGACATGCACATGTGCAGACTTCCCTGTCTCCACTCCATGCAGTCCAAACTTCCAAATGTGCAAGGCAGCACCCCGCTGCATAACCAGCACGCTTCTCCTCGGTAAGAGCCACAGGAGCAACGGAAACCACTGAGCAGTGCACCCGCTATGCATGTTCAGAGGCAACCTGAATGCGTTCTGCAAAGAAATCAGGACAACGTAAGACAGCGTTGCAAGGGACAAAGCCGCAGGGAAGTGGAAATGAACACATCCAAATGAAGCCGGTCCAACGAATTTTCTGGTGCCAAGCCCTTTTAGAAACAGAAACAAATTGCTAGGCAAGAGTTCAGACAACGCACCCAAGCCCCCTCTTAGCTCAAGATAAGCAGCAAGCCAGCATAGGAGCGGCTGGAAGGAACCACGGAAGTTCAAATCACAGAGATAAAGCTGGGGGAAGAATCCTCTCTGCCAGGAAAGTTGCCTGCACATGCAAGCTTCTTGATTCTATATAGTGGCCGAAAGTGCTCATCTCCACTGCCCTTCACCAAAATCTGTAACTTGACCAACCTATCTGTCTGTAGTTTGCATTGTTGACTTCTCCAACTATTTCAGGCTGCCGTATTTTTCTCGCCTCATTTCCTTGCAGCAAGTCTCTGCATGTAAGAGTGAGCATGTCGGCAGCCACTCCAAGCAAAGCACCTGCGGACAGACCATGATCCAAGGTGTAACGAATCTACCCTAACAGCTTCACTAGATATTCGACTAATGCCAGTGCTGAAGATACCTGAAAATTGCAAACGGCTCAATGCCAATATTTCCCAGGGATTCGATAGAAGGAAGCATTTCAAGCAAACAAATGTTCTAGGACAAGCACGGACTGCCAAATACCAATGCAACAAGGTTCATGTCTGGACTGTTGCCAACCTCCCACAAATTGGGGAAACGATGGGTTGTTCAATGCTCTGAGTGCAGCACCAGCTTGTGCAATGGCAAGAGTGCATCAGCTGTCATGCCCCGTGCTTCTACATCACGAAGAAGGAAACATGTAATGGCTGGTCCAGAATCCATGCACCGTATTTGAGTATGTCAGCATGTTTGTAGACATGGGCCGAACATGGGCTTTGACAAGAGTTGAGTTCAATCCCGCAATCTGCGTGTTCTGAGCCAAGCTGCAACCGAAAAAATGCTGCGCAAAAGCTGTGGGCCATGAACTTGAAGTGCTGCCATGGTTTCCATGCCTCCTCGATAATGGCACCTCAAAAACAAACGTCCAACACGAAAAAGAAACCACTATTCTGAGGTTGCAACCGCTACTCGCTCTCTCTCTCTCTCTCTCTCTGCTTCTCTCTGCTTTCTCTCTGCTTCTCTCTGTTTTCAAACTTGTGGGTTTGATGGAGCTTGGGGTCTGGCCTGCGTCGCCCTGACGATCATCAATGACCTGAGTTGAACCAGTGCCTGCAAGGCTACTCTGCATCAATCCCCACAGCCCCAAAGGCTCACTGTGCTCAGCCAACACTTGGAATGATAAGGCTCGCCTGCGTCACACCCAGGGCAGTTCCATCATCAACCGCCTAGCATGCGCTGCATAGACCTCGTCCCCGCCATCCATTTATGTATATACAGAAATAGCATACACTAAGAACAATACTACCACTAATGAAAATTCAATAAGCTTCCGTGCAGTAAGAGCGATTGAGCTCAACGGATCTTTTTTTTACCGCGGCTCCAGAACTTCCCGGAACCTTGGCCTGGAAACCGGCCTGGAAACGGCCTGGGACCTGGCAAAACCTTGGCTGGGGAAACTTGCTCTGCCAGCTGCATCAGAAACCCTCGCAACCTCCCGAAACCTCCCGGAACCTCCCGGAACCTTCCGGAACCTTCGGAACCTTGGCCTGGGAACGTTCCGGAACGTCCTGAAACCTTCCGGAACCTTGGTCTGCCAGCCGATCTGGAACCTCCCAGAACCTCCCGGAACTTCCAGGAACCTCGGCCTGGCGCCTGCACCGGAACACAGCAGAGCTCTAATCGGGGCTAAAGACCACATAGCAAAGTATTGCTGTTGGGGAATCATACTCCACTAACAGTAATAACTTGGTCACATAGCAAAAATAATCATGATGATATACTCCACTAACAGTAATAAATTGGTAACGTAGCAAAAATAATCATGATGATATCATTGTTCCAAGAAAGTTTGGAATCTGAAGTTGGCGCGAAGCATATCTGCAAGTCAACATTCTGAACAAACCACAGGTTCGCGACGATGTAGTTCGCCACCGCGGTGCCAAGCACATTTGGAAGTCAAGACATAAAACACGGTCCCGCGACGATTTTAGCCATTCCAATAAAGACGGGTAGAGACACAGAGGGATACGTAGATACAGGTAGATCAAGAAGAAAAGAGATAGTTTGATACCGAGATCGATGGATGGATAAATATGTAATGTATACATAAACGGACGGTTACATGATTATACAGCTAGATGTTTAATGGACAGGTGTCTAAATAGGCAAACGGATAGACGGATAGACGGACGGAAAGACGGCCGGACAGACGGACGGACGAACGGACGGACGGATGAATGGATGCATAAATGGATAGATTTTTTTGCCAGGGCATCTCAGAGGGTTGGCCCTGCTAAATGGATAGACAGACAGACAGACAGATAGATAGATAGATAGATTGATTGATTGATTGATTGATTGATAGCTAGACAGCTCGACAGCTACGTGGCTAAATACCTTGATAGCCGGACCCATAGACAGACAGACAGACAGACAGACAGACAGACAGACAGACAGGCAGACAAACAGACAGACAAACAGGCAGACAAATAGATAGATAGGTAGATAGATAGATAGATCGATGGATGGATGGACGGACGGATGGATGGATAGACGATAGATGGATAGTTAGATGGATAGATGGATAGATAAATGAATGGATGGATGGATAGATAGGTAGATAGATTGTATAGTTAGGATAGATGGGATTAGGATAGAGCAGATTGACAGGATAGATAGGATAGATAAGATAGATAGGATAGATAGGATAGATAGGATAGATAGGATTAGGATAGGGAATTTAGATAGGACAGATAAGATGAGGATAGGGGATATAGATAGGATAGACAGGATAGAGAAGATAGATGGATGAGATAGACAGGATAGATAGGATAGACAGGATCATTGGGGTAGATAGGAAAGATGGCTGGATGGATGGATAGATGGATAGATTGATAGACAGAAAGATAAACACCAAGATGCATGAAGACTTTGACAGGTATAAGACAGTAATAGGGGAGATCATCATAGTAATAATAAACTTAATATTGGGTTTCAGTGGGGCATCGGCCGGAACGCTTCAACCCAAATTTCTAGAGAAAGTCTAAGGTAATAATGCTATTGATTATGACGATGACGAGGATGATGATGATGATGATGATGATGATGATGAGGAGGAGGAGGAGGATGATGATGATGATGGTGATGATGGTGATGATGGTGATGATGGTGATGGTCATGATGACGATAAAAATAGCACTCAAATATTTGCCATCAGCCAGATTTACTGAACAAACTTGAACAAGACTTTCCTAACCAAAAGCGTGAAATCTACACAGCGATGACTTTTGCACCCCCAGGCAATCCTCGTATAGTGCACGTGGAACTTGTTGGCACGCACTTGGGATTCCTGCAAACATCTGATATGGTGTGTTTCTGCATTTTCACCCCTAAATTGAACGTCTAGGTTGCTTCCTCGGGGCTGCGTGGCAAGGACCGACAAAACATGTTGAAACGATTGCCTCCTGGTTCTCTCATGTCGTGGTATCCATGCCTTCGGCGCGAGTTCCATAGGGTTTGTACAAGTTTTCAATTTCACCTGCTCCACCTTTTCAAATTTTGGCATCTCTGAGTTTTGAATTTCACAGCGAGCATGGTGGAGCGCCACCCAACATATCACACAGTGATGTGGCATGGCGTTCTCCACAACATGTTTCTCAGGGATTGACGCGAGCACACGTCTTGTGCCTGGAAGTGGATAGCCAGACAAAAAGAACAAAACCCTCTTCTCCGCCTTTCTCAAGGTCCCACACTCTATAATGCATGTTTTCTTTTCTAGAATCCCCACCCCGTATGAATCTTCAAAACCTGCTGGCAACAGAAAGGAAAGGATCTTGTTGCATGATCCTCATTTTAAACTCTGCTTTCCAACAAAGCCTCAGAACACCGAGAATCTACGTGGGGAGTATTAGGTTTAATCTCAGCATTCAAGGTCTTCATGGGTATGCTAAATATGCCAGCTCCGCCCAAGTGCTGACACCTTAGAAAAAAATTCAGTACAGCACAGTATTTCCAGCTTGGTTTTGGTGAAGAGGAGCATCTTGGAAACCCACACTGCTTCGGCGACAGCGCCATTCCTGCAATATAGATTCACAAAACGGATCGTGGCAGAAATGGATTCAGCTCCTTTTTTTCATCACTCAAACAACTCCATGTCTTGACGATCCATCTCTGGTGCAAGTACCGGACTGAGAATCCAAAACTGTGTCTGTCGGTGCAGCGAGGCCTTTCGACTGTTGCCAACACTGCCTGGCACTTCCAATGTGAGGAGCAAAAACAATGTAAATGAGAAGGACATACACAAACGCACTCGTATTCATAGGCACCCTCCATGTGTTTTTCATTTTTGTTGTCATGTGTTGTTCTCTGCGTGGGTGACACCGTGTGCGGAAAAATTGTGTTTACACACTTGTCTTCCGTGGCACTGTGCCATCGTTCCTATCGACCTTGTGCCTGGCCTCCATCACCTTCACGCACTCAGTTTGCTCACCTCGCAATTCGATTTCACGGCTTCAAAGGTGCAATGTGCCAAGGACGACATGTTCCAAGGCACGTCCCACATTCTGCTCGAGTCTTGCAAGGCGCTTGGCAAGGCGCTTCACCCGCTCACTTTGGCGCAATTTTGCTGGGCAAAGGCCATCCAGCAATCGCGCTCGCAGGCGCTGCAATTCCAATGCTGCCTCCGCCTCGGCTTTGCAAAGGCAAACCTTCGATGAGACACGATGATCCGACACGAGCATCTAAACAATCTACACCCTCACCTGTTGGGAATCCATCTCTCGCATGGCAACCTCCAACATGTCCTGCTCGTCAAATTCCAGAAAGTTACAAAAAAAAATTGGGTTTTACCGAAAGTGTCACATTCAGTCCTGGAGCTCTCCAAGGTCTTCATTGATACGCGCAATTCGTAGAGCAACCGGTTCCAGTCCAGGAACGCCAAAGCCCCGGGGTTTTTGGGACATCATGGCGCTTCATCGAGCTAGCGGTCAGAGTTTTGTATGCGTTGCATCAATTGTGAAGTACAGACTCTGACTGATTTCGGTTCAGGAATGGAATATGCTTGATCATGGTTGCACACTCCTATCTGCGTGTTCATGAATCATGTCTCATGAATTATGACACACACTTTTGATGTTCACGATTCATACCAACGTTCTCAATTATGTGGTTCAACATTTTTTCTGATGTGGACCATGCTGAGGTCAGCACGCTGCACCAAGTACTGTCGTTTGCAACAAATTCTTTCAACCAAGCATAACCTGATCCCCCATCATTCCCAACACCATTTTCAAAGCGAAGCGGAGCAAAACGATCCCCGGCTTCCAATTCCACGGTGAAATGGTGAAAGACTTTAATTAATATTCAAAAAAATCACGAGCAGAACACTTTAACATGCTTCCGAACACCCAAAAATGAAAATAAAAAATCCTGAACCTAAATATGGGGCACGCCATGCTGATGAATTTTCAACATCCATCACAAATCTCTAAAATATCCTTTTTTCAACCGTGAAATGGACTTGGCCCAGCCCATTCCATAGTCAACATTTCGCCCGGCTTTGCTCCTCCACCTTGTTTTTTCTCGTTTCGGCTGTGCTCTGCACCTTGGTCTGTCCCAGCTATAATCCGGCATGAGCCTAACACAACAATCTGCGCACGGCAATTTCACCTTGCCCAAGCCATGCCGGACGGTGTTGTAGCCTTGGTAGGGTTTTTGCGGCGTTTTATTGGGGCCAGTGCTGTGATTGTAATGTTGTGGCGGTCACGTTTGGTGGGGGTGTCGTGACTGTGTGATGGTGGTGGTGCGGGTTGGTACTGCTGTTGTGTTGTTTTGGTGGTGGTGGTGGTGGTGGTGGTGGTGGTGGTGGTGGTGGTGTTCGGGTGGTGGCAATTTTGTGTGCTTAGTGGCGTAGCGGTGGTATTTAAGAGTTTTATGTGACGTTGATTTTACTTTCATGTTTTGGTGGTGGCGTGTTGGCGGTGGTAGTGTGGTGTAATGTTGTGGTTGTGGTGATGTAATTGTGTTTTTGTGTTGTGGCCGTGGTGGTGTTTTACATGTTTTTGCTGGCAGCGGTTTGGTATTGTTGATGTGGCGATCGTTTCAAAGGTGGTGCCATAACGGCGGTGTTTTAGTGTGAGTGTGGGCGCGGTGGTCTGGTGGGATGGTGGTGTGGTGGTGCTGATGGTGTCGGTGGTGTGACGGTCTGGTGGGGCGGTGTTGGTGGTGGTCGTGGTGGTTCCAATGTGGTGGTGATTGTTGTTGTTGTTGTTGTTGTTGTTGTTGTTGTTGTTCTTGTTCTTGTTGTTGTTGTTGCTGTTGCTGTTGCTGTTGCTGTTGTTGTTGTTGTTGGTGTCGGTGTCGGTGTTTGTGTTGTTGTTGTTGTTGTTGTTGTTGTTGTTGTTGTTGTTGTTGTTGTTGTTGGGG